>CM052799.1:186429729-186515221 GCA_028533885.1 Nasua narica | reverse complement strand
ATTCACTGTTACATTATTAGAAATAACTGTAACCCACACACACAGGAGACTGGTTGGATATACTAAGGTTTATCTTCTACAATGAGTACTATGTAACTGTAGGGAAAAAATAGAGAAAGGCACGTCTGTGGAATGACATCAGTGATTTCCAGAATGTGTTAAGTGAGAAAAGCAAAGAACAAAAGAACATTTAAGGGCGGTAACCTTTAAAGAAGGAAGAGGAAATAATTAAAATACAGATACACACACATGATATATTATGAAGCTGCTGTCTTTTCCACAAAAATAAACAAAGGAAGGACAATAAGAAACTAATTCAGGGCACAGGGACGAAGCACGGGGAGTTACACTTTTCTCTGCGTTCCCTTTTTGGTACAGTGTTGGCTTTTGGAACCTTGTTAATGTGTGACGTATTCAGAAAGAAAATTAAGTCCACAAACAAAGGAGATCCCTAAACTGAATAAAAACAAAAACAAATCAACCCAACCCTATTTTAAGTGAATCGCACACCCACACAGGAGGCGTAGCAGAGGACTTCGTGTATCCTCAGTCCATAGCCAACCGGAAGTATGAAGTACTCCGAAACTCCAGGGACTGTTTGGGCAGCGGACCCGAGTGTGCAAGGCTGAACGTACCCTGTATTCTAGGATTAAAGGACCAGTCTCCACTCACACACCTCATTTACGGCACTGGAGCTGAAAGCCTGTAGGCCTTTAGGCCCCGTCACCCACAAAGGTTGCTCACAGGATACTCATCTGTGCAAAGCAATCCAGCCTACACACATTCATTCATTCTTTTTTTTTTTTAATTTTTTATTTATTTATTTGACAGAGAGAGAGAGAGAGAGATCACAAGTAGGCAGAGAGGGCAGAGAGAGAGAGGAAGAAGCGGGCTCCCCGCTGAGCAGAGAGCCTGATGCGGGGCTCGATCTCAGGACCCTGAGATCATGACCTGAGCCGAAGGCAGAGAGAGGCTTTAACCCACTGAGCCACCCAGGCACCCCTCATTCATTTGCTTTTTTTTTTATTCATCCAACAAATAGTTTTTGAGGGGAGCACCTACTAAAGTCTGGGCCCTTTTTAGGAATTGGTCTTACTAGTGTGAAAAAGACAGGAGAAGGTTCCTGCCCTCACAGAGCTGGTATTTTTGGGCAAGCAGATGCTGAATGAGAAAACTAATCAAATTCTTTCCCCTGATGTTAGTGCTGTTCAGAAACAAAGCGAGGCAGTGGGAAAGGGAAGAAGACGGTGGTAGGAGCAGGTGGGCAGAGGGAACTACTCTGGATGAGTGGTCAGGAAGTACTTCTCTGAAACCAGAAGGGTAATCAGCCAGCGAGCTGCATTACAGATTACAGGAAGAGGAAATACCAAGGGCAATGCCCCAGAGGCAAGAAGGAGCCTGTCCCTTTCAACAGAGAGATGGTCAGTGAAACTAGAATGTAGAAATTGAGGAAGAGAAGGGTGCAAGATAAGAGAAGAGGAAAACAGACAAGAGTCAGCTCTGGCTAGGACTTGGAGCCTAGATAGGACTTTGGGTTTTCTTCTCAATGGGGAGTTTAAAATGGATTTATATTTTCCGGGGCGCCTAGGTGGCTCAGTGGGTTAAAGCCTCTGCCTTCGGCTCAGGTCATGATCTTAGGGTCCTGGGATCGAGCCCCGCATCGGGCTCTCTTCTCAGCAGGGAGCCTGTTTCCCCCTGCCTCTCTGCTTACTTGTGATCTCTCTCCTCTCTGTCAAATAAATAAATAAAATCTTTAAAAAAAATAAAAATAAAAATAAAATGGATTTACATTTTCCAAAGAGTGTGGGCAATGTACAGAGAATGAAATCTAAAGGGACAAGTGTGAGAAGGACTCCAGGGGACAGTAGCAACGGCCACAGAAAGAAATGGCCAGAATGGGGAGAAAGTCTGTAAATGGAACCAAAAGAATGCGCTGATGGACTGAAGGTATAGGGTGAGGAGAAGAGAGGAATCAAGCATGGCCACCATGAGGGATGAAGGAGAGGGGAACAAGAGTCCAGGATGCCTTTGTTGTTGTTGTTGTTGTTGTTGTTGTTGAGTTTGGCAAATTGATCTTGTTGAGGGCTGAAGGTTCTCCTGCCATATACACGGAAATGTCCTAAGAAACTAGATGTTGTGCAGCCCCGACACCTCACCCTGTTCTCATATTTGCATTTCTGTCTCTGGCATTTCGACTCATTCTGTCTTCTGTCTGCCTTCTGACACGGGCCCATGTCCAGGTGGGGCTCCCTTCCCTTCATTTCTCTCTTAAGAAGCCTCTAATCTCCATTTCTGTGGCCCCAACGGTCTCTGACGCCAAAGCCTTCTTCATTCAGCCTCTTTTTATTTCCTGGATCCACAAGGCTCCTGTCCATCCCCCTCTGCTTTCTTCTCTTCCCTCTGCACACTAGGCCAAGGTTGGAACAACTTTAAGTATCTGAAGTTGCCAAAAGGATACAGGATATTTGCCAGTTTCCTTTCAGTTCTTTATTAGTAAGACAACTTCTAGGAAGTTATACCATCTTTGGCCACTGTTACGCTTTGGCATTAAACACACTGACTTGACGCCATCCTCTGAAAATTCAGGTTTTCCTGTATTATTAATTGGAAGTCAGATTAGAAAGATAAGTAGCCCCAAAGTACCAGCAGGTTACAGTTTAAAAGTTCACCAACTAGGGGAGCCTGGGTGGCTTAGCTGGTTAAGTTTCCAACTCTTGATCTCTGGGTCATGACTTCAAGCCCTACACTGGAGCCCACTTAAAAAAGCAGATAGATAGGTAGATAGATAAATGGTCACAAACTAGTTGACTGGAATATAGTCTCTGCCAGTGCTGTTCAGAAACAAGGCGAGGGCGTTGGTGGTATAGTGGTGAGCATAGTTGCCTTCCAGAAACAAGGCGAGGGAGTGGGAAAGAGAAGAAAAATTGTCCAGGTGTGAAACACATACTCCCCAGGAGTCCGTATCGCTCATATATTCGCACTGAGATCCACAGCAAAGAAAGTAAAGCCCAGAGAGATAGAGACTATTACAGTTCCTAACTCTCAATCCAATATTTTCTTCTTCCCCACATGACTGACAAAGGGACTGCCCAAACCTTCAGACTCCAACCCACCCCTCCTTCCATCAAAACGGGCACTGGCCTTCCCTCGGACCCCACCAGAAAAACCGTAAGGGAATCCAAGATTAGCACAGAGACAGGGAGTGAAAACTACTTCATTGGATCGGATGTTATTATTTACACATTTAAAAGCCTAACTCTGAAGAGGTCAGGTACTGCTCAGGGTTACTAAGTGAGTAAGCATCAGAGGTAGTCCCGAAAGACAAATCTTAGTTGTAACTGTACTATTCCGTCCTCTTAGCAGGACCTCTGTGGTTCATGAAATCTATGATTCCTCCAAGATATTTCTTCTGGGAAAAGATACTTAGAGGCATGCTTCCATCCCCACAATAATAATTCTTGATAATTTATTGACAATTATTGACAACTTATTTTATTTTATTTTATAAAATGTCAGAAAAAATTAAAGATAGTTTCGACTCAAGCAAGACTGCCAATTCATCACCTTTGTTAATAAAAATATTCACTATAAAAATAGTTAAGTTAGAAAAACGACCTTAATATGCTTAAGTAAAAACACTTTGGAAAGCTGACCACCCTCTTATTTGAAAAAAAGTGAAATGTACTAGATGATACTTTCTTTTTCCCCATTACGCTTGTTATCATGTGGCAATTTGTATAGTGCTCTTAACTGTATCCTTTCACCGGACTGCAATTTCTATGAAAGCATGGATTTTATCTATTCTGTTCGCTGCTGCCTCCCAAGTACCTACAATAGTCATTGACCCACAGAAGATGTTCGATAAGTATTTTTCCACTGTGAACGAATAAATCTAAAGTGAGATCTTCCTGCAGCAGATACGCATCATAAAACTCCTTCTCGAATGAACAGTCATAAATTGGGAATATGACATAAAAGCAGAATTCAAAGGAAGACATAATGCCTGGGAAAGGAAGGTGGTGGTGAGTGACCTTGGCTGCTGGTGCAAAATACAATCATATCCCCAAACACAAAGCAAAAGAAGGCTTCTTACAGTGAACACAGATGTCATCTGTCTCTCGAATTTAACTCAGGCACTTAACTGCCAGGTCAGTGCCCCTGTGCTCACAAGAGCACGAGCTATTGCCCTTCACCCGCCCACCCCCCACCACCTCCCCACCCCTTGGCAAACCTTTTACTCTATTTTAAAAGCAATTCCAAAAACCTGGGTTATGTGCCTTTCCCAGCTCAAAGTGGATCGGAAGAAAGGGCTAGAAGGGCATCACAGGAGGCAGCTCACCAACTGGAAGAGACGGTCTGGCGGCCAATATGCTGACAACCAGGAAAAGGAACATAAAGCAGACACCAAAAAAAGCGCAGGAATCTGGTATCACTTAGTTTCAATTCAAATTTATCTGTATACAAATATATCTATTTCCCATGAGAGTTTTGCTATTCAGAACACAGTAAATGATTTTCATACTGATGACACCGGTAATCAAGCTTGGACTACATTCTGTAGACTCTGGCTCGAAGGCCACAGGGACTCTGTCAATCTTTATTAATTTCCATTACATTGTTAAGATAGGCCGATCATTTCGGGAGACAAGCAATTAGCTGGACAATTTAGTTATGGGGACTCCCCAGTCCTCGATGATGACAGCCGGTACCATTTTGGGTTTTGTTTCGAGGGTCTATTACATGCTGGGCCCCACACGAAGTCCCTTATCTACAGTTTTTTATACAGTCCTTTATATACTGCTGATTTTTTTTTTAACAATTCTGTCAGGAAAATGTATCTGCCCATTTTCTATATTAAAAAACAGAGGTCAGAGAGGATGAATACATGCTCAAATCATAAAGACCGAATGTAGTGCAGCTGGGATTCAAACACACGCATGTGACTACAAATCCTGTCCTCTTTCTACTCCACAGAGAGCTACCCCCACAACACTGATAAACCCAGAAAATGAAGTATTAATTGCAAGAACTGCACGGAGCGAGGAAAATGTGACTTCTGGCTAACAGACCTCAGCATGGCATGACCAAAGTCATAAGCCTAAAATCCAAAATATTTGGATTTTTTTTTATTGTCCCTTTCTCTCCTGTAAGTTCAAAGGACTGCATGCTTATTTGTGTTAGTTAATCAAGGAATTCAACAGTATTTATTATGCATTCACCTTGTACAACACTGTAATAAACACAAGTTCATTTCACTATTCCACCGGCTACTTCACTACTAGCCCTGAAATATTTTCCTCACCTTGTGGTCATGAAAGATAGAGAATCATTGCATTACTGAGCAAGAAATGTGGGACATTCAGCTGAGTATGAGTGATGGGGATGAAGCTAAAACAAATTCATGCGAAAATATCAAAATGTAGATTTCTCCACTGGAAATTCAGTTTTTTGACAGTGTTATCCTACAAATGTCACCACTTTTTCTTTTATTCTTTTAATGTTCCATATGAAAAGATACTTCTCAGAAGTATTCTCTGGTAAGAAGTAGTAGAGTATTTCAGATTAGAGATTTATGTTTGCCTTCGAGATCTTCAGAAGTCATATTACTGGAATATTTTATTTTACCTCCTTCTGCTTCTGTGAAGTTCCAACTTACCATATCTGTGCTAAAACAGGTTGAGGTAACCCAGATTGAAAAAAAAAGTTTCTGGCTTGATCACCTGTAAATTAAATAGAAAAAGTCTCAGAAAAAACAGCTGACAGATACCTTCTTACAGGAAAATTGCAAAAAGAAGAGGCTAGTAATTCTGCAAATACTGACTTAAATATACATTAAAAGCCAAATGGTAAGTCTATAAGCAACAGGAAAATGAATCCATTAGACTGTTGAATTCACTGACTTTAGAACTTAACAGTTTAAAAATTCATCTCAAAAAAATGGCCTATTAAGTGCAGGCGTAGATTGTCCACTTTAATCTGCTATTAAGTAAGCTGGGAATGGCTACACATATGACAAAGCACATCTACAGGAATCCTCAAGAAAGCAGTGACTTACACTTCTACTTTTTTAAGTTCCCTGTGACTCCTATTAGTTACACTTCAACCTGTCAGTGCTTCTGATACATTTATGGGGAAAAAGTAACAATGATTACAAGATTCATATCAACAATTAAGAATTAATAATTTAAAGAGAACTGTTATACACACACACACACACACACACACACACACACACACACACACGTCCTCAGGAAATCTAGATCCCATTTTTCCTAAAGCTATCTCCTAAAGAATAACCAAACGGAAAAGATAATAGAAAAGGCAGGGGTACCTGGGGGGCTCAGTCAGTTCAGCAAATGACTCTTGGTTTTAGCTAGGGTCATGATCTCTGGGTCCTGGGATCAGCCCCCATGTCAGGCTCCACGCTCGGCAAAGGGTCTGCTTGTCCTGCTCCCTCCTCCTCCCCCGGCCCCCTCATGAGCATGCTCTCTCTCTCTCTCTCTCAAATGAATAAATAAATAGATAAATCTTTAGGAAAAAAAAAAGCAAAGTACAAAAGGAACTTTAGGGATCTAGCACTAACAACTAACAACAATTCTGTTGTTGGGTCTTTTTTTAATATTCAGAATCTGTTCATTTATTTACATTTCCCAAACCAGTTCAAGATCAGAATTAAATAAGCATTTTATCTCAAAGACCACAGTCCATTGCTTTACTACGTAGAGAATGTAGTCCATTGCCTTTTACCAATTCCCATCAGCGATATGCCCAAAACGAGTGGCTTGACATCCATGAAGGGATGCAAACAGGGTTGAATGCAGTATAGGAAAAGCAACTGAAAAACTACAGGCCTAAGACTAAGGCAGATGTCCTCTGGGTCGTATGTGCCCGTCTTAGCTTGGCATAATAGCTTTTCCACAGATATGTGCACTACTGATAAATAAAAATGTAAAAATACTGATTTCAATTACCAGTAATAAATCCAGATATCGGCTTTAAACTATGGAACTGTTGATCATGCTTCGCTCTTTCCTCTACAGTTATGGCCCAGATATCCAGGCTGCCTGTAACCCAAAGAAAAGACAAATTATTCAATGGAAAAAGAATAACAAAGTGCTCACATACACTATTGCCCTAGTACTTCTAGATTCTTTCCCATTATGTTATCGATAATTGCATTAATTAAAATCTGTTTGTCCTTGGAAGTTATGCATATAAATTAGAAAATTAAGTTTGAATATTAAAACAAGCCAAAATAAGATCCTGGCACAAATCCTTTTTTAAAAAAAGTTGTCCTATAATCTTATACCTAGCAGAACTCTATAGAGACTTAAGTTAATAACCATTTATTTACATAAACTCAAGCAACAAACCAACTTAAAACTACATTTTTAGGTGTTTTAAATGTCACAGGAGCAAGTTACGAATGAAGAGGAGTTTCCCAATTCGTCTCACAAATGATTCCATGAAAATCTTTTTGGAGTGACAAAAATATTGACACACTGGATTGTAGTGATGATTACACAACTCTGTAAAGTAACTAAAAAGTCCCTGCATTGTCCAGTTAAAACTGGTGAATTTTATGGTATGTAAACTACACCTCAATAAAGATGTGTTTAAAAATGGGTATCCTGGGAAAAGATAAAGGCAAACCGAAGAGAACGGGATTTGGGTTCTCCTTCAGTTTCCGCTCCAAGACTGACCAGATGCCCCTTCACTTCTGAAATCTTCCTCGCTTTTGTCCTAGGTCTCCTCTGTATCATCAAAATAATTTTAGATTACATAGATGGAAGACCTTCAAAAGTTCAGATACTCTCTGAAAAGGTGGGAACAAGCAATAGGTATGCTCGTACAAAATATCAATGTGACCGGCACAAAAACAAAATGTCTGAATGTTGCCCTTCCCGTCTCTATGTTGTCTGGTTGGCCGTGACAGGAAGGGTGGGATTCAGTCAGTTGCTGGAAATGTAATTACTGGCCCCCTCATATGTACCAGGCACTGTGTCAGACATCAGAGACGCTGTAGCCACTGAAACAGATATGATCCCTTCACTCAGAGGACTTGGAATCCCGCAATTCTTACTGCCCTGTTGAAATCGCCCCTAGAATTCTAAACTGAAGCAAAAGCAAAACCACAACAAAACAAACTTTCCCAGTAACTAAGAAGAGGGACAAAAAAAAAAAAAAGTTTGCAGGGTTCTGTACTGGAATTCCACAGGGACTTCAACAGATGTGATCAGAGGGGTGGTGATTTGTGCCTCACTCTCCTCATAACTGGATAAGACAGTTGCCAAAAGGCGGCCATAATAACGGCACCCTCTCTTTAAACAAAACAAAATGAAACAAAGACCGGGCCACTAAGCAAAACCAATATTTAACACTTTCATCATAATATTGGGAAAATTACCTGAAAAAAAGTCATTTTATGCAGATTCATATGTTTTAAGCAGATAAAGTAGAGCAAACAAAAATGGTCTGCTTCCAATTCGGGCTTCGGGAAAAGTACAGAATAAATGACCCAGTCACTTCAACAAACACAATGTGAAGAGAAAACAGTGAAAGGCAGAGGAGACATGTGAACCGAGAGCAATGTCTGGACCCTGATTTGAACCGACAAACCATAACAAAAAAGGGTCTGAGGACTGTCAGGGAAATTCTAGCACTGCCTTGATAATTGAGGATATTAAGGAATTACTATAAATTTTATAGGTATGACAATGGTATCATAGTCACGTCTTTAAAAGCATTCACATCTTTCAGAAACATGCTCAAATATTTGTGGATGAAATGAAATGATGTCTGGGAGTTGCTTCCAAGGAATCCAGATGAAACAATATTAAAAATAGGGTTCAGAGGGGCGCCTGGCTGGCTCAGACGGTTAAGCATCTGCCTTAACCTGTCTTTGCATTGGGTTACTACCTCAGGTGGTGACCCTGGGGTGCCGGGATCAAGTCCTGAGTCAGGATCCTCGCTCAGCAGGGAGTCTGCTTCTCTCTATGCTCCTCCCTCCTACTCTGCTCTCTCTCAAATAATATAAATAAAATCTTAAAAAAAAAAAAAAAAAAAAGGGGTCTCAGGGTGCCTGGCTGGCTCAGCCAGCAGAGCATGTGACTCTTGATCTGAGGGTCACCGGGCACGGAGTCTACTTTAAAAAAAAGGGGGGAAGAAAAAAAGAAAAAGGTCTGGAATACATTAAAAAAGGTAAATCTTCGAAAACTTACCTCCAAAAGGTGTTGGAAACTGAGCCATGGTTCTGTCACTTTTACCTTGCTAATCGACGCCTGTAATTGAAATACAACATTTAAGTTTCCGAAAACTTCATGTCCTATATGCTTATAAACACACTAACACGCTGGCCTTAATGATCAGAACTGACAGCAGTGCCAGCGCTGGGGGACAGGACTGCAAGTCCGAGTCACAGCCACGGGGTTCATCCATTCATTCTCTGCAGCTTCTCAGCACCAAGTATGACCAGGACGACAGGCCCTGGGGGACGCTGCTGCAAGACTGTCCCGAAACAAGAGGCTTTCAGTCTGGGGAGTGACACTAGCTCAGGACAGTCTATTACATCACGACCCTTGTGTTTGTTACTCTTTACCCATACGCTCTTCCTCGCCATCTACATGTACCAGCCCATCTGCTTGGTGGTTTCAACAGTGGCTTCTTTAAATGAGCACGTAGTACACGCGGCACACTGTCGTAGATGCTGTATAGCTCTTATCCCTTCATCGTCACAGCCCTGTGATACAGGTGAGACACACGGGTATTTCCATCCCCTTATTAGACGAGGAAAATGAGAATCAGAGATGAAGTGATTCGAGCAATACCACCCATCTGGTGGCGGAGCTGAGTTTGAGCAGGGCCAGCGAGCCCCACAGCCTGTGTTCTACCTCTGAAAAACACTGCCAATTTTGCGAAAGGCTGCCAACAATGTCTACCGTACTAACGCCCATCCAGAATACCAAACACAAACCCAGTGCTCCAAAATCCGCATCAGGCATTATTTGTTCATGAAGAGCCGACATGAACCCAACCCCAGCGTCTTCCTCAACAAAAATAATCCACAACGAGTGTCATACTTATGCTTAACAGCATGGTAGATGCGTACAGTTGTTTTCGTTTTTGAGTATTAAATATGCATACATGAAACAATTTAGATACATTTAGATTTTAAAAATGACAGTCTCCTGCCCTAATACTCTTCAATTTTATATCCCAATCTGCCTGTGGATTTTTTCCCCCAACAACTGTATTTTTAAACTTCCAAGAGCTCTTTCTTGTTCTCAACTCTTTAGTCCTACTGCCTCTGTCCTTTCTTTTAATGGACACAATATCTTTTATTCTTTTGATTTCTTGACTTTTTTTTTTTAACCAGGGGAGGAGGAGTGGGGAGGGAGTATTTTACTCTTCTACTGTCTTCTCTTTCTTACGCTTGATTCCTTTTTTGTTTGTTGGCTGTTTGTTTTGAGTCTCTCACTTTTGAGGCTTTCCTCCTCTACCTGGTGATCCCCAGCTCTCCTTCATACTTAAGAGTAAGGCACTAAAAAAATGGGCCTGGGCGCCAGGTCTGCCAGCAGATGGGCTTCTGCTTATGATGGTCAGACGTTCCCCCGTCACATTTCATTGGGAGACCCCCAGACGTCAGCATGTACAGGTCTCTTCGCAGAAGCCGTTCAGCTTTGCCAGACAGAAGGGTACAGGGAGGGTGCTGGCTCCGGGGGAGGAGCAGAGAACCAAGAATGACGTGAAGGGGCCTACACTTCCATGTGTAGGCTAGCACATAACGCCCTTTATCTTCAGCCCCAAGCTCCACCCTTCTGATCCGCAGCCTCTCTAGGTCTAGGAAAAACAGGACTGAAGAAGCCACCTCTCTGCTGGGGAGGCAGGAGAAGACAGTCCAAAAGATGTGGATACAGATTTTTAAAGAACTTCCATTTCAGCTGTGGAACTGACCTCTTGCCTTTGGAAGCTACCAACCACTCTGAAGCCTGTCAGGACATTCCTGGGGCCCGCTGACTTGTCCTCCATCTTTAGCGGCCCTCTGTAGGCACTAGTTTGCACCTTTCTCTGAACTCAGTTACCATTCCAGTCACTCTCTGGTTCCAAAAAAATTCTTAAAAACTTTTGCTCACTATCTCTTCCACTTTTATCTTTCTTCCTGTGAGGTAACATCTGTTATGCTTCCTGTGTGACCACTGCAGACTTTATGGAAGAAGAAGAGAAAACACATGTGGTTAAGCAGCCATATTTAAGTGTGGGGCGGGGGCTTGTCTCTGGTTCCAGTTCCGAAGCAGGCTACTTCTTCCTGCCAGTTATCTTTAGAAACTATGACTGCTATTCTCTTCTTCTACTCTTTCTCACTCAACACACTGTGTAGGGAAGCTTGATAATTTTTCAAAAAAATTTTTTAAAGACTTTATTTATTTACTTGAGAGAGAAAGAGAGTAGGAGGAGGAACAGAGGAAGAGGGACAAGCAGACTCCCTGCTGAGTGTGGAGCCTGATGCAGGGCTCGATCCCAGGCTCCTGACATCATTATTTGAGCCAAAATCAAGAGTCACATGCTCAACTGACTGACCCACCCAGGCACCCTGATAATTTTCCAGAAAATTTTAACGTGTTTCATCTCACTTAATCTTCATAATGCTCTTTAAACTGACAGAGCTCTTTAAACCATTTTTTGTTGAGCTTACAAAAGCAGTAAGCTCTTATTTTTAAAGCCATAGTAAGGCAAATATTTCACATATATAACGAGAAAACATTCTGTTCTACTTTCCTTCTTTACTATTTACTGCAAAATAAAGAAAAGTAATTGATTTATTGATGTTCTTGGTACCCAGGCACTTTACCATATTTTCTTACTGGTGCTGAGACTCTTGAATGAGTCTTTCCAGTTTTCTAGATCTATGTCCTCTGGGAATAAAGAATTTAAGCTCATATTACGTGCCCACACCAATAAAGCTAAGCTATATTAATAGCTGGCACGGCAGAAACTTTTATATTGCCCCTGACTGTCATGCTGATGGTTTTGGCATTCCATAACCAATGAAATAGGTTGTGAATAATGACGTTTGCTGTTGCATTTTGGTAAATACCTTTTTACCACATTTGGGCAGCTTCCTATTACTCTTATTTGACTTGAAATTTTCATTAGAGATGGCTGCTAAATTTGTTCAGAGGCTTTTTCTGAGTATTTAATAAGATGACCATGTATTTCTTTTTTAAGTAGCAGACTAAATTATAGTGATATAGTTCCTAATACAAATTATCCTAGAATTTATGTAATAACCTCAACTCAGATATGCATGTTACTCTTTTATTACATAACTAGGTCCAATTTGCTCATATTTTCTTCAGAATTTTTACTTAAGAAAATGTTATGCATAATTCTATACAACAGAGAATTGAGAGAAAATAGATATATTTCTACCTTACTATAAATTTCCACAATGATCTTTTAAAAAGGTATAACATATTTAATAGACCAAGAAATAAATGGAGATGTAAAGATTTAACAGTTAAAAGGTCCCAAGAAAAAACAGTTTTAAGGGTGTGTTGTGAACAAATAATTCAAGGAAAAAATAATTCCTTTTACCAAAGCCCTTCCACAGAGAAAGATCAAATATTCCTCAATTCAGGTTATGAAATTAGCATCATCAATACTTAGCCATAACAATGAAAGTACAGACTATTGTCACTTTTCTGTAGATAAAATAATTATAAACCTCACTTTAAATATTTTACAGCTATTTTGAGAGAGTCACAGTCTGGCAAAGTGAAATATTTCCTATGGTCCTAAGCACACTGTAATCATCAGCAGCTCCTTGCAAAGTATTTAAGAGTATTTGCAGTTTACTATCCTTTGTAGAATTCAGAAAATAATTCCCCACCCTCTGTGAACCTCTTCCGCAAAAGCATCCACCTATTATGAGCAACGTTAGACAAAGTTTGTCCTCTGACCCTTCTAACCTCTCTCTCTGCTTCCCCTTCATCTCACATCCATTAGTAACCAGGGAATGCACTGTAACACAGCCTATGCCCCACACTTACAAACTAATGCCCTTCTCTTTCCTCCTCTTTTCCTTAATTGTTACTAGTCTCAGCTGGATATTGGTAAGGAATGGACCTAAAAAAAGCTAAGCCACTTTTTTTTAAAGATTTTATTCATTTACTGGGGCACCGGGGTGGCTCAGTGGGTTAAAGCCTCTGCCTTTGGCTCGGGTCATGATCTCAGGGTCCTGGGATCGAGCCCCACATCGGGCTATCTGCTCGGCGGGGAGCCTGCTTCCCCCTCTCTCTCTGCCTGCCTCTCTGCCTACTTGTGATCTCTGTCAAATAAATAAATAAATCTTAAAAAAATATATTTTATTCATTTATTTAACAGAGACAAAGTGAGAGAGGGAACAAAGCAGGGGGAGTGGGAGAGGGAGAAGCAGGCTTTCCCCCCAAGCAGGGAGCTTGATGCGGGGCTTGATCCCTGGACTCCGGGATCATGACCTGAGCCAAAGGCAAACACTAAATGGACTAAGCCATCCAGACTAAGCCCCCAAACTAAGCCACTTTGAGGTATGAAGATGATGGACCTTCCAGACTTACTAACACAAAAGTCCAAATGCTGGTTTAAGGGTAAGACTGGAATAGTCCCACATACATTTCTTTTCACCACGGGGACTTCAAATACCATTCACAAATAGGTTCTGCTCAGTTCCTAGGGAACCCTAAAGGTAGTAACACACAGAAGAAGCAAATGGACCAAATCTTATAATCCCACCTTCTTTTCAGTTCTATGCTACACAGACAAACCATGGTGATAACATCTTGGTTCAAGGTATTTTGTTCCTATTTTACATATATTCATTGTATGTATTACTATAATTTGAAAAAGTAAAATAATTTATTTAAAAAAACCACATATCTAAGATTTCTAAATGTCAAAAACCAGAGTTCTAGTTTGGCTAAAATAGTATATGCTCACTTGCCCACCACAGGCCCTCTGTCCCACTTAAAACTAAAAACTGGGCAAAAACTTTAAAAAGCAGCTCCCTGAAGACAGTAAGAAAGAAAAGTAGATTTTAGAAGAGCATCAAAAGCTCCCCCCATTTTTGTTCACTTTTCTCTTGCAGCTCTGCCCACGAGGGTAGGCCCAGATGTGGAGTGAGGCAGAGGAGCAAAGAGAAACCCATTCTTTCTCACCAAAGGAACTAATAAAAATGGCCTCTCTTGGGCAGGAGAGTGTAAGGATCATGTAATTCTATAAATGAATTCCCACAAGACTCAGGCTCACACCTGAGCTGCAGGACAAAACAAAAGTAGCACGGCAAAAGTCTTGAAAACTGATCTCACAATGGAACCTCTGTGTGCAGAGAGCACACAGAACTTGTAGTTTGAACCTAATCAGGATGGAGACCTGCTAAAACAAACACCGGCATTGTGCAGGGGATTAACCCAACGCATAGAACCAGACATGAAATTCACAATATCCAGGATGTAATCCAAAATTACTCGACATACCAACAACTAGGAAAATCTCACAAATTCTCAAAGAAAGGAAAGCCTGTAATCAACAGATCCTAAATCCTCGATGATACAAACGTTGAAATTATCATAAAGACTTTTGGGGGGCAGCTGTTATCCCTGTGTTCCATGAGGTAACAGTAAACACAAATGAAAGGACTGAAAATACACAAGGTCTCAGCAGAGAAGAAAACATTAGTTTAAAAAGAATCAAATGGAAATTTTAGAGAGAAACTTAAAGACCTTCAAGAATGAAGGAAGAGAAACAGAAATGGTAAATATCTGGGTAAATATAAAATTATATTTTTCCTATAAATCTCCTTAAGATATGTAGACTGTTGAAAGCAAATATTGTAACACTGTCTGGTAGGGCTTTCAATGTATATAAATGCAATGCCTATGACAACCTTAATATAAAGGTCTGTGCCGTAAGAGTAAGGGACTTACATGGTTGCAAGCCTTCTGCATTTTATTTGAAGTAGTATAATATTACCTGTAAGCAGACTATGAAAGTTAGGTAAATACATTCAATTCCTGGAGCGACTACTTCGAAAAATAAAAATAAAAAATGAGTATAGTTAAAAAGTCAAAAGATGAATGAAAACAAAATGTTAAAAATTACTCAAATAATTGTAAAAAGGCAGGAAAAGAGAAGAATAAAAAAAGAGAGGACAAACAAAACAAAAAAATGGCAGATCTAATTCTAACATACCAATAATTACATTAAATTTTAATTGTCTAAATACTGAAGAAGATAATAGCTAAGGAGAAAAAAAAGCTATAAAACCAAAATCTGGTTCCTTGAAAGAAAAATAACAAGCCCTGGCAGGGCGCCTGGGTGGCTCAGTCAGTTAAGCATCTGCCTTCAGCTCAGGTCACGATCTCAGGGTCCTCAGGGTCCTAAGATGGAGCTGCACTTCAGGCTCCCTGCTCAGCGGGGAGTCTGCTTCTCCCTCTCCTCTGCCCCTCTCCCTGTTTGTGTTTGCTCGCTCTCTCTCTCTCTCGCTCAAAAAATAAATAAATAAAATCTTTTTTTTTTTAAGATTTTATTTATTCATTTGAGAGAGAGACAGAGAGACAGGGAGAGCACAAGCAGGGGGAGGGGCAGAGGGAGAGGGAAAAGCAGACTCGCCGCTGAACTGGGAGCCCAACATGGGGCTCAATCCCAGGAC
Organism: Nasua narica; assembly: GCA_028533885.1. Classification (NCBI taxonomy): domain Eukaryota; kingdom Metazoa; phylum Chordata; class Mammalia; order Carnivora; family Procyonidae; genus Nasua; species Nasua narica. The sequence goes on along the minus strand of CM052799.1, from coordinate 186,499,536 downwards.
CTGGAGATCATGACCTGAGCTGAAGGCAGAAGCGTAGCCATCTGAGCCACCCAGGTGCCTCAAAATAAATAAAATCTTAAAAAAAAAAATGACAAGCCCTTTCTGAGACTGATTAAAAGAGAGAACACAAATCAGATCAGAATTATCATTAATCCTAAACACATTAAAATGGTAAGAAATACTAAAAACAACTTTATGCCAACAAATTTGACAATGTGGATGAACAAACCTCTTGGAAAATAAAACAAGATCCTAAGGAATATAGATGCCAAAATCTTTTAGGAGATACTAAAAATTTAATCTTAATACTATACAAAAAGGATATAAAACATGACCAAGTAGGGTTTATCCCAGAAATGCAAGATTTGCTTACTATTTGATAATCAGTTAATGTAATTTACCATATCAAAAGAATAAAGCAAGAAACCCCAATATGATCATTTCAATAAATGGGGGGGAGCTTTTGACAAAAACTCAAACCCAATAATGATAAAAATTCACAAATAACCAGGATTAGTAGGAAACTTCCTCAGATACACAGCATCTATGAAAACCTACAGCTAACATCATAGTTAATGGTTTAAGACTGAATTTCTCCCTTTGGGGTGACTGAGTGGCTCAGTCAGTTAAGCATTTGCCTTTGGCTCAAGTCATGATCCTAAGGTCCTGGGATGGAGCCTCACATCAGGCTCCCTGCTCGGAGGAAAGCATGCTTCTTCCCCCTGTGCTCCTCCCCCTGCTTGTGCACTTTCTCTCTGTGTCAAGTAAATAAATAAAATCTTAAAAAAAAAAAAAAAAAAAAAAAGGACTGAATTTCTCTGCATGAGATAGGAAGAAGGCAGGAAAAACCACTCCTATTCAACATTGTTCTGAAGGGAGGTTCTGGCCATTGAAATAAGGTAAGAAAAACAGCAAAATAATAGCTAAAAGATTGGAAAAGAACAAAATGAAACTCTCCCTACTTACAGACAACCCCAAGGAATCTACTAAATATAGTAAGTAAATTTACCAAATTCTGGTTTTGCAAAGTGATGTAGCAAAATTGTAAGATAAAAGGTTAATAACATATTAAAAATCAACTGGATTATCATATATCGGAAACAAATAACTGGACAGTGAAATTAGACAAACAATCCCATTTACAGTAGTGCCAAAAAATTATAAAAGTCCTAGGTATAAATTTAACAAAAGACATCCAGAGATCCCTGGCTGGCTCAGTCTGTAAAGCTTGCAACTCTTGATCTCAAGGTCCTGAATTCAAGCCCCACGTTGGGCATACAGTTTACTTTAAAAACAAAACAAACAAAATGAAAGACATCCAAGGCCTCTACATTGAACACTACAAAATACTGGGGGAAGGGGGGTGGAAATTAAAGAAGACCTACATAAATGGAGAGATATACTAAGTTCATGGACTGGAAAATTCAATATTGTTAAAATTGCAATTCTCTCCAAATGGATCTGTATATTCAATGCAATTCTAATCAAACCACAGGAAGTTTTTTTTAGAAGAAACTAAATAAGCTCATATTAAATTTGCATGGAAATGTAAAGGACCTAGAATAACCAGAGTAGTTTTTAAAAACAACAAAATTAGAGGACTTACTCTACCTGATTTCAAGATTTACTTTGAAGCAACAGTAATCAAGACCTTTGGAACTGGTGTAAAGGGAGACATACCAGATCAATGGAGCAGAAAACAGGAGTTCAGAAATAGACTTACACACGCTTAGTGAATTCATTTTTAGTACAGTAGCAAAGGCAAATCACTGGAGGGAAAAAGGGCTTTCAACAAACAGAAGTGGATCAACGGGATACACATGTGGAAAGAAAAAAAAATATCAATCCTAACTTCTTATTATACACAAAAATTAACTCAAAATGGGTCAGATTTTGAAATTTAAATTTGGACTAATTTAAAACCATATAGTTTAACATTAAAATTCAAAAAATGGAAAGATACCTTCATGACCCTGGGCTAGACAATAATTTCTTACGACACAAATAAGCATGATTTATTTCCCAAGAAAGAGGTGGGGCGGTTGGGTTTCATCAAAATGAAAAGTTAGCTCTTCAAAAGTACCATTAAAAAGAGTTTTAAGGGAAGCTATAAAGTAGGAAAAAAAACATTTGCAACACAATCATCAAAGAAACTATATTCAGAATATATAAGGAACTCTTATAACTTAAAAATAATAAGACATATTTGCCTATGGCTCACCATAGCTTGCTTATCCTAAACTGCAATTCTGCTATTCCCAAATAAGCGGTTTTTTGAACTTAAAAAAAAAAAGTCAAACAACTCAGTGAGGAAATGGTCAAAGATATGAACAGACACTTCACAAATTAACTTACAGAAATGGCCAATAAACACATGAAAAGATGCTCAACATTATGAGTCATTAGGAAAATTAAATTGCAATGATATTTCCACCGGGATGGCACACATGAAAAAGACTGACCATACCAAGGGCTAGCAAGGATTCTCATGTACTGTTGACAGGACTGTAAGATGCTACAACCACATGGGAAAATACGCTTTTCTTAAAAAGTTGTACCGTGGTGCCTGGGTGGCTCAGTTGGTTAAATGTCTGACTCTTGATCTCAGCTGGGGGTCTCGATCTCAGGGCCATGAATTCAGGCCCGCTGTTGGGCTCCACACTGCGTATGGAGCCTACTTAAGAAAGAAGCAAAAAGTTGTACAGATCCCATTGGATCTAGCCACTCTGAATATTTAGCTAAAAGAAATGAAAATTTGTGTCCATACAAATATTTCTATATAAGCATTCATACCAGTTTTATTTTTAAGAGCCAGAAATAGAAACCCAAAAGTCAATCAACTGATGAAGGAAAAGCAATGACATATCTGTTGTACTACTTCGCAATAAAAGGGAACCAACTGGTGCTATAAGCCCTAACATGCATGAATACCAAATTATTATGCCACGCAAAAAAAAGCCAGGTGTGTGTTTGTGTGTGTGTGTGTGTATATATATGTATGTGTATATATATATATACATATAGATGTATATATATATATATAATATTATTCCATTTTTGTAAAAATTCTAGAAAATATAAACTAATCTATAGTGACAGATAACCAATCAGCACTTGCCAGGAGACAGGAGTAAAGGAAGGGACAGATTACACAAATACAAAGAGGCACAAGGAAACTTTGGGGAAAGGTGATGAATTCACAGGTACATGCATGTCAAAACTGATCAAATAGCACACTTTAAAAAAATGCAGTTTAGTGTACTTCAATTATATCTTGATAAAATTGAAAAAAGTCACAAGCCACAGGTACAGAAAAACCCTACGAATAAATTTCAAGTGGTTCCCAATCCTAGCAGTTCACTACAAATTAGAGTATCTATGCTGGACTATCATGTGAGAGAAGTACTTATTCCCAATAACTGCCAACAAGTATTTTATCATTAAAACAACGACAAAAAGGCAACTTTAAGCTCAATTTAAAAACTTAATTGAGGGGAGCCTGGGTGGCTCAGTCCGTTAAGCATTTGCCTTCGGCTCAGGTCATTGATCCCGGGGTCCTGGGATCCAGCCCTACATTAGGCTCCCTGCTCTGCAGGAAGCCTACTTCTCCCTCTCCCACTCCCCCTTCTTATGTTCCTTCTCTCTCTCTCTCTCTGTCAAATAAATAAATAATAAAATATTAAAACTTAATTGAAGAGACAGAACAAATGATGAACAATAGGCTTTTGAGCAAGAATGTTTAATATAATTAAGAGACACGTCTAAGAATATGATTATGAATCTTTAACATTATTTAGTAAGGATTACAGAGAAAATTTATTTTTAAAAAGTTTTTGTTTTGGGGGCGCCTGGGTGGCTCAGCGGGTTAAGCCTCTGCCTTCGCCTCAGGTCATGTATGATCTCAGGGTCCTGGGATTGAGCCCCGCATCGGGCTCTCTGCTCAGCAGGGAGCCTGCTTCCCTCTCTCTCTCTGCCTGCCTCTCTGCCAACTTGTGATCTCTCTCTGTCAAATAAATAAATAAAATCTTTTTTTAAAAAAAAGTTTTTGTTTTGTTTTTAAAAACCAGGTATTCTTAAAAATGCCACCAATTAAAAGGTAGTCCATCTCTGTAAACACAGATCAAATTCTGCATATATCCTAATATAAATTAAGTGAAAAAAAATATGAACATCAAAGTATCCTTAAGTATATAAACAAAATTTGAACACAATGTAAGAGTAGATATGAAGCCTCACAGAATCAGCATTTGGTTTGTGTGAAGAAATATATATATACCCTTAGAGGCAAATTACAAAGGTTTTTCAGAAAAAAAAATTAAAACTGCATTCACTTCTATTAACTATAATAATAAACTAAAATAGTTAAAACACAAATTTAGAATGATGTGAGAGGTGTAAACTTCAGTCCCTCCATTTCTAAAGTAATAGCATTTGGCTAGATATTTTATTAAGGCCTTTTCATTCAAATTTCCAGAGTATAAATCCTCTCTCGATGTAGCCAAACTTTCAAATGTTAAGAATAGTAAAAAAGTAGTTTTTTTACTGTCATGTCTGAGCATAAGCATATTTGATATTTTCATATTCTCCTCACTTATGATCAGATAATCATTCCTATTTAGATCTTACTTGAAAATAAGCCCTTATACCTTTAAAAGACTTCCTCTCTCCAAATTCTTACTCAGGGAAAGTTTTTCTTCCCATGGACAACATAAAGCTATACTGATCCAACACCTAAACAGGCTTGTACCAGTAATTTTTATCTCCTCATTGAAGCATTTCAAGATTGTCTTAAAAGAGCTGATTTCTAAATTCTCATCTCATTCAAATGATATCATGAATAAGAGACAACGGTCTACACATTATGCCAAAATTACAGAGTTAGCTTAGGTGAGGAATAATAATTAATTATTATTAGCATGATCCTTGCTATTAAGAAGTTTACAGATGCACGTGAGTAGCTCAGTTAAGGTCTGACTCTTGGTTTTGCTCAGGTAGTGGTCTCAAGGTCTTGGATCAATCCCTGCATCAGGCTCTGTACCCAGCTTGGAGTCTGCTTTGGATTCTTTCTCCCTCTTCCTCTGCCCCTCCTCACTAGCACTCTCTCTAAAAAAAAAAAAAAAAGTCGTTTATAATTGAGGCACCTGTGTGCTCAGTTGGTTGACCACCCAACTCTTGATTTTGCCTCAGGTCATGATCTCGGGGTCCTGGGATGAAGCCCAGTGTTAGGCTCCGCATTCAGTGGGGAGTCTGCTTAAGGAGTCTCTCTCCCTCTGCCCCTTGCCTCACTCACACATATGTACACTCTCTAATAAATAAATAAATCTTTTTTAAAAAGTCTACAATTAACTCATACAACTCAATAGTAAAAACACAAATAACTCAATTAAAAAAATAAGCAATCTACAGATTCAGTACAACTCCCATCAAAATATCAACAGCATATTTCACAGAAACTAGAATAAATAATATTAATTATTTAATATGGAACCATGAGAGCCCCCAAATAGCCAAAGTAATCTTAAGAAAGAAGAAGAAAACTGGAGGTATCACAATCCCCGACTTTAAGATATACTACAAAGCTGTAGTAATCAAAAAAGTATGGTACTGACCAAAAAACAGACACATAGATCAACAGAACAAGATAGAGAGCCCAGAAATAACCTCAAGCTTATATGGTCAATTAATCTACAACAAAGGATGCAAGACTGGGGAAAAGACAGTCTCTTTAATAAATGGTGCTGGGAAAACTGGACAGCTACATGCAAAAGAATGAAACTGGACCACTTTCTCACACCATACCCCAAAATATACTCAAAATGGATTAAAGACCTACATATAACATCTGAAACTACAGAACTCCTAGAAAAAAACATGGGCAGTAATCTCTTTGATGTCAGCCTTAGCAACATTTTTCTAGATGTTTCCCTTCCCTCAGGCAAGGGAAACAAAAGCAAAAGTAAACTGTTGGGACTATACCAAAATAAAAAGCTTTTTCACAGCAAAGAAAACCAACAAAACAAACAGGCAACCTACTGAGTGGGAAAAGATATCAGCAAATGACATATCCAATAAGGGGTTAATATCCAAAATGTATTAAAAAACTTACACAAACCAACACCAAAAAAATTTGATTAAAAAATGGACAGAGGGCCTGAATACATATTTTCCTAAAGATATAAGGATGGCCAACAGACACATAAAAAGATGTTCAACATTATGAATCATCAGAGAAATGCAAATCAAAAAATTGAGATATGACTTTATACCTATCAGAATGACTGGAATCAAAAAGACAACAAGTGTTGGTGAATATGTGGATAAAAAGGGACCCTTTTGTACTGTTGGTTGGAATATAAATCGGTTCAGCCACTACAGAAAATAGTAAGGAGGTGCCACGAAAAATTAAAAATAGAAATACTGGTATTCCACTCTGATCTCAATTCTACTAATGGGTCTTGACCCAGAGAAACCGAAAACACCAATTTCAAAAGATATACACACCCTTGTATTTACAGCAGCATTATAATTGCCAAGATGCAGAAGCAGCACAAATGTCCATCCACAGATGAATGGATAAATACGTGGGGTGTGCGTATGCACACGCGTACACGCGTACACACACACACACACACACACTGAAATATTACTCAGCCATAAAAAGGAATGAGATCTTGCCATTTGTGATAACATGGATGGACACTGGGGACATTATAAGTGAACTAAGTCAGACAAAGAAGGACAAATAGCATACGACTTACTCTGCATGTAGAATCTAAAAAACAAATGAACAAACAAACAAATACAAAGAATAAATTGGTGGTTGCCAGAGGGGAGGTGAGTGGGTGGGGGGATGGGTGAAATAGATAAAGGGGATTTAAGAGACACAAACTTCCAGTTATAAAATAAATATGTCACAAAGATGAAAAGTATAGCATCGGGAATAGTCAATAATATTGTAATGACATTGCATGATGACAGATGGTAACGACACTTACTATGGGAGGCAATGAGTAATGTATAGAGTTGTTCAATTAATATATTGTACACCTAAGACTAATATGACAGTGTACATTAAAAACAACAAAAAAATGGGCAAAGGACCTGAATAGGCATTTTTCCACAAAAGATACACAGATGGCAAACAGACATATGAAAAGATGCTCAACCTCACTAATCATCAGGGAAATGTAAAACAGAACCATAATGAGAAAGGATAGCTATTACCAAAAAGAGAAGAGAGAACAAACAAGAGCAAGGATGTGGAGAAAAGGGAAACTTTGGGCACTATCGGGAGGAATGTGAATTTGTTTACCCACATGGCAAACAGTATGGAGGCTCTTAAAAAAATTGAAAATAGAACTAGTATTATAATCCAGCAATCCCACTGCTGAGTATATATCCAAAGGAATGAAATCATTATCTCAAAAAGACACATGAACTCCCGTGTTTACTGCAGCATTATTCACAAAAACCAAGATAAGGGAAACAGTTCAAACGTTGGTCAGTGGATAAAGAAAATGTGGTATATAGATGTACGTGTGTGTGTGTGTGTGTGCGTGTGTGTGTAATACACACACACAACGCAAAATTACTCAGTCCTTTAAAAAAGGGAGGAAATCCTGCTATTTGAAACATGGATGAATCCAGAGGACATTTTGCTAGTGAAATAAGCCAGACACAGAAAGATAAATACCATAAAATCTCACTTATATGTGGGATCTAAAAAAGCCAACCTCATAGAACTAGAAAGTAAAACGGTACTTGCAAGGAGGGAACAAGAAGATACTTGTCAAAGGATAGAAACTTCCGGTTATAAAATGAGTTAAGCTCTGGGAATCTAATATACAGTATGGTAACTATATTTAATAATACTGTATTCTACACTTGAAATTCGCTAAGAGAATGATCTTAAGTGTTCTCTCCACACACACACAAACAGTTAACTGTGAGGGGTGGATGTGCTTAATTAGCTCAACCATATTAATCACCTCACAATGTACATGCTTATTAAATCATCACATTTATACCCAAAAGATATACTACCTCAATAAAGTTGGGGGAAAAAAGGAGTTTCCAATTAAATAAGGGATGGAAAATACACATCAAAAATCTGTGTGTGTGTGTGTGTGTGTGTGTGTGTGTGTACGTATACAGATAGAGACATAAGCGACACGTAATAATTAACTAAAACTTTGTTAAACGCTTACTAGTACATCTGATCTGTATTGGCCAACTTCATCTCACGGACAGACTGCTCTCCCATCTTACAGATGTAGAAACTAAGGCAAGAGTTTATATAATTATTCAGTGGTAGAAGAGAGAGTCGGTTTGGTTTTAGGGCACATGATCATAACCTCATCCCTTCAGGAGTATGAACTTATTGGAACAACCATGAAGTAGTTAGCCTGGTAAACCAAACAGGGTGGAGCTGGGAGGCGGGGAGTAAGGGGATACCCTTCCAAGCAATAAAAGCACTAGAGAACAAAAAGGAGGCAGAAAGGGAAACCTACTGTTTGTTTGTTTGTTTTTTTTTTAAAGTGTCAGAGCAGACCACAGAGGAAACTGAATGGGAGAAATACATCTGACAGAATTTTGCCATGTAAGTCCAAGGAGCTTTGACTCCTTATATAAAAAAGCAAAGCTTCCTGAAGTGTAATTATTTCTCCCACAGAATCCCAAAGTTATATACAGAAACAGAAAACCCAGAGCAGCAGCAACACAATGAAAGAAAGAAAAAAAGACCAAAAAAAAAAAAAAGGAAAGGAAAGGGAAAACAAAAAGTGAGCAAAGGCAGTAGTTGTATCCATAGGATAGGATTTCGGTGAAGTTATTAAACAGAAAAGCAGGTACCTACTTAGGGCAAAGCAGAGAAGGACGTGCTTCTGTCTAAGGTGTGTCCGGCCTACTGCCTGGGAAGCAACAGGCAAGACGGTTGTCCTAGGAGGGCACAAAGCTCAAGGGCACTGTGCTAACTAAGTCAGGGGGCGAGAGGGAGACCACTACGTAGACAAATATGGCCTGTACTGTCCTACATTACTAACCGCCTCAATTTATATTTCCTTTTAGTCCTTTCCCTATAAATATACAATTGTTCCCTTCTTTTCCCACTTTACATTATAATATATGCCTTTCCCGAGTTATTTTAAAGCCTTTCATAAACACGTTGCTGGAATTAGACAGTAATTTTCAGAGTGAGGCAAACACTCCTATATTTACATATAAAAAATAGAAAAACACACAGACTAAACACTGAGCAATCAAGACATAGGTAAAAGTAGTTTTTAAAAGTTTGGATGAATATTAGTATGTTTAAGCCAACAGCTAGAATATGTTTGAACAGAGTCTTTAACTTTTCTTCATTTCAGCTTCAGAGAAGAGAATTATTGAAAGCTAAAGGAATAAATACTGATGCTTAATTTCAGTATTTACATTAAAATCTCAAATGTTGACATATTTAAAGTAGAGCTCTCTATAAATGTGTATTTATAAAATAGGAAGATCATTCTTAAAACAGTGTTTATTAAACGTCATTTCACATGTTAAAGAAACTTATATCGACAGAAGTTTGCTATTTGATTTCCAATGTTTTATTATCAGAAAGAGAGATTATTCAGAAAATACGAAACGACTGCAAAAAACAACAAAAATGTACTAAAATACTAAATTTAGCAGTTTAAAAAAGGCTACATTTAACATGAGAAATAGTTTTCTTGAGAAATAAAATTTCTAAACTCCAAATTACTAGCATAATTTAAAATGCTACTTTATATTAAATAATTTAACTATCTGAAACATCTTTAAAAATAGGTATGTTATACAATTCTTTCAGATTTCCTGAAGGTTTGAAATATTTTAAGGCTTTTTTTTTTAATGTTCTTTTTTTTTTTTAAGATTTTATTTATTTTATTTTAACAGAGAGAGAACACAAGCAGGCAGAGAGGCAGGCAGAGGCAGAGAGAGGAGCAGGCTCCCCGCTGAGCAAGGAGCCTGATGTGGGACTCGATCCCAGGACCCTGGGATCATGACCTGAGCCAAAGGCAGCCACTCAACCAACTGAGCCACCCAGGCGTCCCTTTTTTTTTAAATGTTCTAATAACATTTTTTTAAATTAAGGAGGGGAAGGGCATGAATGAAAACAAGTACGGGAGATGAAATGAGGCAATTAAAATAGACACTCGTTCATAGAAACAGGAATCTTCACAATTACGTAATTCAAATGATCAGCAAATTTCTAATCCACCAAAACAGGGCTAATTTAGGATTTAATAACCTAAAGAGCAAAAGGAGATTATGAACATACATTATCAGTTTTTCACTTAATTACTGATCATTGCCTCACAAAAATCTTGTAATTCTCTTACATAAATAGGGAAAGGTTATAGGAGGGGTGAGGGAGGGGTGAGGGAGGAGTGAGGGAGGGACGAGGGAGGGGCGAGGGAGGGGTGAGGCATAGGCCCAGGGTGGTGCCACAAACACTCTACTGACCTAGGTTACTGGATTCAAAACCAAAAAAATACCTGGTCTCAATATTTTTCTTTAATAGTGAACACATTTTATTTATTTGTTTGTTTGTTTTTTAAGATTTTATTTATTTATTTAACAGAGAGAGAGAGATCACAAATAGAGTGGCAGGCAGAGAGAGAGGAGGAAGCAGGCTCCCTGCTGAGCAGAGAGATTCGGTGGGGCTCAATCCCAGGACCCTGAGATCATGACCTGAGCCAAAGGCAGAGGCTTTAACCCACTGAGCCACCCAGGTGTCCCTGGTCTCACTATTTTTTAAAGTGTACTCTTGGTAAAGAAGGTATTTTATATATTGGGACATTTTTAAGTCGATCAGGCGCACCCCTCCTAATCTCCTTAGATTTACAATACTCCAGCAGTCCCCGATTGTGGATAGCTACGTTTGCGCTGCCAGAGAAAGGCAAGCTGACTGGAGGGTATCAGAGGCCCAGAGGTAAGGAAACAAGAGACCTATTCTTTCTCATATTTAAAATTTTTGGCTTGCATTTTAACAGGTCTATTGTCTACATTCAGTTCAAGGAGTACTTTCCTAATATTCAGGCTAATTTACTCGAAATAGATTTTCAGGGTACGAAGGTAATGAACTTTAAATTCATTTCTTATAAAGAATTTTTTTTTTTAATTTTGTTTGAAAGCTGCTCAAAAGGGGGCACCTGGCTGGCTCAGTCAGTGGGGCATCCTACTCTTGATCTTGGGATCATGAGTTCGAGCTCGAAGATGGGTGTAGAGATTACTTTAAAAAAAATTAAAATAAATAAAAATTTTAAAAAAGAAAGTTGCTCAATAAGTTTAGTTTTAGGCTAACGTGCTACTGGATGGAAAGGTACAGAACAGAAATTTGGCATCAAGGAAATATTGAAAAGGAAGGAAAAATGTCAAAATGTAAGAAAAGAATGAAAAAATAACCGTATTTTAAACATCTTTAAACTGTATAAAAATATCCTCAGGAACATAAAAAATATGTAACTTACACTCTACTCATATTATGATACTATCTAATATTTGAGAATTACGAACAATCTGGTTTTAGGTATTTTTCTATGCACCTTATTCCTAATCTAGAATAATAAAAATTAAAAAGATTCACTAAAAACTATTGTCCCCACATCTTTTTCTTTTGGAGGTTTTAATATCGCCAAAAACTCAAAATTTAGAAGACCTTAAAGAAAAAAAAAATCAAAGGAAACCTTTCTCTTATTAAAAAAAAATTCTGCAATGAATGGAAACTAGAAGAGCCTACATCCATGTTCTATAGGGAGTCTTACAACAAATCCCACTCCTGTGAAAAGTGTTTGAGCAAAAGATGAACACAAAGCAGAAGTTGCCCTGTAAGATTCCACATAAAGGCGGGATGTACACAAAGCCCTTTTGAAACACAGAGAGAAGGTACTGAAAGCCAAACAATAAATGGACAAAGGAACTGACAAATCCCAAACATATAGCCAACCTGATCAATGCCAAATTGTCATGTCTCAAGTCATGGGTCTCAAATGTGGCCTCTACATGTGCTGCTGTTTCAAACTAGCGCAAGATGACCCGTAAGGGATGGATGGCGGGTTCCCAAGGAAGATTTTAAGACTGTGCACGAAAGGTAAAGAACCTGATAAAAAGGAGAACCTTATTACTAAGTTCAAAGAGACATTGTCAACATTCGGGTCTGAAAGTTGTAGTGAATATTCAAGCTATTCTCTAAAAAGGGAATAGGCATTCATCCCAGATTTATGTCGCTGGGGGAGGGGGTGGTGGCAGGGAACAGAGGTGAGAAGGGGACAGGTCAGGAGTGACCAGTGGTGAGGAATCACTGTCAGGCCCAGCTGTCAGCACATTACTTGGCAACACTCACTGGCATTTCAGACTATTTGCCCATTTATTCCCGCTTACTTTCCACAAAGAGGAATGCCCCAGTAGCTAGCCTACAGAGCTTCAACAAACAGATTTTAACCTCTATTCTAAATTATCCTTACATTAATATTGGCAATGGGAGAGAATTCATCCCGGAGGAATAAAACCAAGACCTAGCTACAGAGTTAAAAAACGAAGGGCAGGAGACAAAAAGACTTGAGAAAGGAATTTAAGAGAGAAGTGGAAATTGACTGACCCCTCTTTGACGCTATATTTCCACCTAAGACCAACTAACTGCAGAGTAACCTCTGAAAAGTAAGTCATTAACCAGAGTTTGTCTTTTTAAAGAAATCTAAAGAAATTCTAGAGCACTACAGCTGCAGATAGAATAACCATTCATAAGGCTTCAATACAATAAGTGAGGGACTTCATTTATTCCAGAAGGTTCCACTTTCAAGAGGATCATTAAAAAAAAAAATATTTCAAGGTACTGAAAGCTGAAAAAGTAATTCCTGGAAGAAGCATATAATATAAAACTAAACAACAAAAAATAATGTTAAGAATCATGGAGCGGGAGAAAAGCATTTCAGATCAAACTTTTTATTCTAAATACAAAACATAGAATTACAAGATTATCAGCCAAATAAATGAGATTATGTAAATCTAACCTATCTTGAACTCACATACTTTTCAGAAACCTCTCAAACAGAAATTAATAAGTGATGCCCAAAAAGGAAATATAACAGGTAATTATAAACATTTATTTTGTCACATGAAAAAAAAATGCAATAATCCAGGTTAAAGAGAGAACAAAATGTCGTCTGCGTCATCTGGATGTATAAAGTTTTCTTCCAAATAAAAACTTTAGCTTCCACACATTATAAGGCACATGCACCCTTAAAAGAAAACATTAAAATTTTTTTCCTTTATTTTATTTCTTCCATGCTGCGGCTCACCAACTGATAGCACACTTGTCTTAAGTCAACACAGTGTACTGCTTTACTACTCTCACCTTTATCTCTAGGTAATTAAGTTGTACACCTTTAAACAGCCAGCAACCAAGCCTTGGTATTATCAGTTCACTTGCGGGAATAGTGGAAGGCTAAGCAGAGGGAAAGTTTTAGAGAGAGCCTTCAGCTTTAGGAAAAAAGTCAAGAAACCACCCAGAAAATGCCAATGGTGCAAAATAACATTGCAACATTGAAAAGAACAAGAAAGCAGGAAGGCCTCCTGCCAGATTTTTAAGCCTGCTTCAACAAAAATAGTGCACCAGCTGCATCTGGATAAATTAAATATGGGTTTATAGATCATAGTAAACGAAGAAATGAAACATATGCATGCTGTGTTAAAAAAAAAAAAACAACCAGGTGCTAGTATTTATAAACTGCTCTTCATTTGAATGTATTCATCAACACTGAATTGGCTACAAGTAAGCCTTGATAATGAGAACTGAGAAGCCAGCAAACATTTCACATCTTTGACATCTTCACAGATGTAGTGCCACAATGGACGGCAATATCAATTAGCCCCTCCAGTCCAACACAAGTAACTCCAGATGCCAGCAAGTGCAAAACTCAATGGAGATGTGTTTTAATCCCTTAGAGTCTTTGCTAAGGACAGTTAAGTGTTTGCCCAATCAGGAGATAAAGGAAATCTGCATAGGTACATATTGCTAATCTGATCCACACAGAGATGCTAGCTGCCTCCTGCTAGAGCTGAAGTTTATTTACCAACGTGTAAAGAATGGGCAAAGTCCAAGGGAAAAAGCCTTACTGTGCAACATCAATGAAAAGTCACAGAGTGTCATGAAAGAGAGCAAAGGACAATGCGATCATTAATAAAACCAACTGCGCCCTGCTAGGTGACCTAGGACTTCTATGCAGGATAAGATTTATTGGCCACTAGGAAGTTTTAGGACTAAAAAACAGCTCAATAACATTAGCATCACTAAAACACAAGATGGACAACCACACCAGTTTAGAAGGCAACAGCTCCATGATTCCAATCTTTAATCTCACTTCACTAGACTGAGATACGCTGAAATATATTTGTGCCTGAGAAAACTGAGGAAAGCTGAAAAGAATACTGGTCATCATTTGCTGAAGATTTCACTAATTTCTTTAAGTAGATCCAGCTGTACCACTGAAGTACAGAAAGGATGTCTGGACGTTTCTGTTAGAAAGAATCACAAATCCGATATGATCTGGAATAAAACTGCAAAAGAAGAAAATCCCAGATTTTCTCAGTTTCATATTCCCTTTAAAAAGGTTCAACTTCTATTTATAGTATGAAAAACTTGGTAGAAGCCAATTTTATACTTAAAATGTGGATTACAGTTCATCTAGAATTCCAATTTAGGCACGTTTGCGCACTTAAAGTGGACTGTATTTAATTTCAGTGTTGCAAAATCCAGTAGAGCTCTTAAGCTTTATAATTCCAAACAACATTCAAAAGATTTTGAAAAGATAACTATTGTTACTGCAGGGAAGAAAAGTTAATTCATTCAATATGTACTCACTGAATAACATTCATCTAGATGTGAACATTATAAAACCTAACCCTTCATTCCCTCTCTGACAAAGCTTTTCTTATTTTCTTGACATCCCAACTTTTAAATGCATCTTATATACTTTTTGTCTAATGAAACTTTACTTGAGAATTTGAGTCAATTTACTTAAGGTCAACTCAGCTTGGAAATTCACCACAAAGAAATGAGAAAAAGGGGTGCCTGAATGGCTCACTGGGTTAAAGCCTCTGCCTTTGGCTCGGGTCATGATCTCAGGGTCCTGGGATCGAGCCCCACATTGGGCTCTCTGTTCAGCAGGAAGCCTGCTTCCCCCTCTCTCTCTGCCTGCCTCTCTGCCTATTTGTGATCTATCAAATGAATAAATAAAATCTTTAAAAAAAAAAAGAAAAGCCTCAAAATAGGTATTATTATTGCAGATTTCCAATT
This sequence comes from Nasua narica, assembly GCA_028533885.1. Taxonomy (NCBI): domain Eukaryota; kingdom Metazoa; phylum Chordata; class Mammalia; order Carnivora; family Procyonidae; genus Nasua; species Nasua narica. The sequence continues at coordinate 186,484,220 of CM052799.1, read as the reverse complement.
TTTTTTATTTTTTATTTATTTGACAGAGAGAGAGAGTTCACAAATGGATGGCTCAGTAGATTAAGCTGAGGTCTGAGGTCATGATCTAGGGGGTCCTGGGATCAAACCCCATGGAGGGCTCCCTGCTCAGTGGGAAGTCTGCTTCTCCCTTTCTCTCTGCCCTGCCCCCATGCCCGTGTTCTCACTGGCGCTCTCTCTCTCTCTCTCTCTCTCTAATGAAGAAATTTTAAAAAATCTTAAAAAGGAAAACAAAACAACTAAGTGAAATCACACAAAAATGGTCATGTTTCGCTTAATAGCATTTCGAAAGCAGCTGATTCATAAAGCTTAAGGATAACTCACCCATTTTTTTACGAGCTTTGCAGGGAAATGCTTGACTAATTAATGCTTAAAATCATCTTTTATGTTCAGAACACCTAAAATCCTAATTTTTGTATTTTTTTCACAACTTTGTGGCTATAAGTTCCAGAAATCTAACTGAAAAATGTTACTCTGCTGAACAAAAAAGAAAAATGTATACAGTCACCCCATTTGCCGAAGTTCTAATAAAGCTGCTCGCCCTTAAACATCACTGTGTATCGCAGGCTGAGTATGTTGCCCGGTGGAAATGATGGGCTGCACAACAGCACTGGCAGCAGCGAGACCACAAGCCATTCTAAAATAAAGGCAAACTTCCACTGATTCTCACAATAGGTTAGCAAAAATTCCCTGAGCTGTCGCCAGGCAGGGCACAGAGGCCAGAAGATGATCAACAGTTTAAAGTCATTAGATGGAAAGCATCCAGTAATCGTCCAGCTCTGGGACTTACTGCCTCGGGGCCTTGTATGAGTTCCTCTGGCTATTTCCAGAGTTTTAGAGTCTTTATCTGTAAAATGCACGTAATAATAGTGCCTAACTGAAAATGCTCATAATGACTCTCTCCCGGACCACATTTTAATCAAGCTGCTCTAAGCCCTCCTTCTCTTGAGGAGGTCTTGGCTTTCGCCCATCCTGTCTTCAGTCTGCCTAGCTTGATTTTAGCAAGAATCCTACTAAGCCAGTTTCAATGAGAGCCCCGCTCCCCCAATATTTGATCACACTCGGTTTGTGATCCAATGTCCTCATCCCCAACTTTGACGGGAGAGTTCTTGGCCTGTCTTTAGTCAGAATCCCCACCCTGATGTCTCTTCTTAGTAATTTTCCCTCCACTGACCCTCGGCACCTTGCTCTCTGGCTATAAATCCTCACTTGTCCCTGTGTTCAGAGGTGAACCCAATCTCTCTCCTCTATTACAACAGTCTGGAATAAAGTATTCCTTATAGGGGCGCCTGGGTGGCTTAGGTTATGATCTCAAGGTCCTGGGATTGAGCCCCGCATCAGGCTCTCTGCTCAGCAGGGAGCCTGCTTCCCCCTCTCTCTCTGCCTGCCTGTCTGCCTACTTGTGATCTCTCTCTCTCTCTGTCAAATAAATAAATAAAATCTTTAAAAAAAAAGTCTTCCTCACAATTTTAATAAGTGTCAGAATAATTTTTTTCTCTTAACAATAAGGAAGATTAAAGGAGTTTTAATGTAAGTAAAAGGCTTAAAACAGTGCCTTTTTCAGTCACAATTATTAGTAAATGTAGCACAATAACTACGTTTAAAAGTTACACTGCTCTGCTTAAATAAAATAATGACTCTTTACTACATGACAGTTACTGGGAGAAACATAAAGAAATCCAAGGACAGAAAGATATAGGTCCTGCCTCAAAGAGCTCAAATTCCGAGCAAGAACAGAGCAGAAGTAAATAATTCGGGCACCGTGTGCTTCATACAGCAATGGACCGTAGGTCAGGGTACAAAGGTAGCAGAGAAAATGATGAACAGAGCGTGGTAGAAAGGTCACCAGTCAGCAGACAGGCTCTGGAGAATGGAGATACGTTTGCAGAATCACTGCCTAGGTTGAGAGTGAACACTCAGGAAGGAAGCCATCCGAAGGACAAGGGTTAAGGCCGGAGCTAGGAATGTCTCACTGACAGACCTGGACAAGACAGCTACTTAAAGCTTTCACAGGAATGTGTCAGGACATTTCCAATTTACTCTGCCCCCCTGAGGCAACAAAGCTACTGGATTTGGGGATCGGGCAGCTGCAGCCCAGACAGGCACACATACAGAACTGGCAAGAGAAATGTAGACACTGCCCATCAACAAGTACAAAACTGAAAAAGGAAAAAAACTGAGCCTAGACAGTGTGTAGAAACACACCCAGCAAAGATATCCAAAATTAATATGTCAACATTAGGCAACCACGAGTATTTTATTTATTACACAACTACTACAGATTGGTAACTATTTACTAGTGAACTATTCTTACAACAAAAGAACTGAATTTACCTACCATTTGCAGATCTCTGCCCATGCTCCCTCTCTGTCCTCCCGTGCCCTGGCTAACTCTTCTGGCCATTCTAAACTTGGGCCCCCTGTCTTATTTGGACCCTAGAAAGGTTTACTTGAATCTCTGCTCTTGTTTCTTTTGCCTGCTCTTAGCTTAGAACTAGATGCATGTAAATTGCTTATTTACTGTCTGTTTCTTAAATCTGTTACATGGCTTGGCTTATATAAAAGGCATACAATGTCCAGTGAATGAATGGGATTTAGAATGAATGAATGAAGTAAACACTGAGAATTCCATGTGATCACGCTTTTATCTTCAGGGGTCACCTGCACAGATGTAAAACTAAACAAAGAGTCTTTCCCCAGGGAGCTTCCTGCTAGAGTGTAGTACTCCAAATATTCAGGAACCAATTTCAATTCTCCAAAGTAAAAAGATTAACAAAGCAAACACACACACACACACACACAAAAACACCAAAAAGAGATAATTTTAAAAGTTGACTTAGACTCCAAGTAATATTTCAAGGAATTCAACAGAAATGAACTACTGTTTTCCTAAACTTCACAGGATTATATTAGTCATGTAATTTTCAAGTCGGTGATCTGGAGTTCTCACAGAAAAATGTAAAATAATGTCTAACTAATGAAGCAGATGCTTAAACATATGTCTTTTTGAGGAAAAAAAGTATGAATTAGAACACTGCTGATTTTTTTTCCATTAATTAATATCTTTACGTAGGCAAGGTGGCTTTTTTTTTTTTTTTTTTTTTTTTAGATAAGCTAGGTAATCATATTCTAGAAATATGTTATTTGGGGGGCAACAATAAAAATGCTTAGGAGTTGTTCTTTATCTGCACACAGCCCAGATTCTTCTTAGAAACAGTCTTCATTTCTTTGGCCTTAAAATCAAACAAGTTCAGTTTAACATCAGAGGCTTGCCTGTTTGTTTACTCAGTACCAAAGTAGGTTATCACTGTTTTTCAAGAACCTTTTAAAAGCAACGTGGTTGCCACAGCATGCCAATTCAAGCTGTCTGATACAATGAGGGCTACAGAGTAACATTTCATAATCCACTGAAGACTATCCCTAATCTACATATCTGGAATGCTGTCCTGAGCAAGTCATTTCATTTGTTCTTCAAAAGCTAACTCACTTCCCACTGGAACTCGGACTGACCCTTTGAGTTGGTCAACATAACAATGTAACAAAGAAGACCACCCTGTGAGAAAGAATCAGTCCTGTTCCCCAAAAACTACCAACCCCCGCACTTCAAGTTCTACAAATTAGAAACATCAAAACCTAAATATATCACAGATGATCTCCTACTAAAAAGGAAACAGTGCCTATAACCATCCCAATGAAGGTGGGAAAACGTTTAATTACTGAGGTTAAAATTCTTTAAACTTAACTAAGACTGACCAGCTATTGTTAAAAGAAAGTGAATATCCTGTAAAATATACATGAAGCATGTCCAAATGGCGTTGAAAAATCAACTATATTGGCCACTGATAAACAGAACAACCCAGACCAGCTAAAGAGAACAACTTTACCCCTAAACAGACAATGGGAGTCCGGGAAAACTGGAGAGTCTAGGGGCTGGCTCTAGGACCAGATCTGCTTACTTATTAGTTCTAGAACTCTCTAACTCACGCCCCCTATGTGAAGAATCTCGTTCTGATTTTTTAGACAGCACTCATCCTCCCGGCAGTAGTTAACCAACTAGATCATCCATCCTGAAATTTAAGATACAAAATAGAAAGAGGGAAATAAAACAAAAAGTCAGGCAACAGGCAAATGGATTCAGACTGCCCAGTCCCAGAGAGCAAAACGTGTCACTGTAAACAGTAACTCTACCCTGAAAGTGGAGAGGCCAGAAAAGATAGGCAGGCGAGCACTTAGCACAGTTCAATTGCCTTGCCATTAACTGAGCCATCTATCCAGACTCATCACTGTGTACTAAAAATAGGACACAAGAATGCTTTTATAGCATCCCAGCTGCTAAGAACATTAAGGGAACAAATTTCAAAACATGTATCAGAACCTGTACCCCAAAAGAGAAAAGGCAACATATCTTTCTAGCGTCAAACCAAGAAAAATGAGATGTTAATAACACCTTGCTTTTATATAGCACCTATCTGTGGAGCAGCTCAAATATTTTTGCAAATTAAAAAAAAAAATCTAATTATAGTACTTCTAACAACATCTCTGTGAAACAGGTAAAATGTAAATATAATTACTTCTGTTTAGCTATGGAAGAAAAGTAGAGGTATATTTAATCATACTGCAAACTAGATTCTTGATCGAGTTCAGTCCAGTTTTTCCAGCATCTCATGTGGCCAAGTCACCAAGCACTCCATAATTGTTAATAATGTAAAATATAAAAATGAACCCCACAGTTACCTGTGTTTAAGAACTCAATTCTAAGGATCAACAGGGCAAAACTGGCTTCAGTTTTGGAAGGAAAACTGTTTATTCTATTTAAAATCTGTTGAATCTACTTTTGGGGTGGGTAAATTGAGAAACTATCATGAATATTATTAAAGCCAGTTGACACTCTTCAGAAATCAAGGAAAAAGTTAGTTCTATTTTCACACTGACCAAGATAAACTGAAGCTTTATGCTTCATTCAGAGGACAAAAGGATTTCAGTTTAAAGTGCAAGGTCAACATATATGAAAAACACTCTGGCCCAGGGAAACTAATAGGTTTAACAACAAAGGATGAGTCAACCAATATTTGGAGATCTCAGGTGCTTGAAAGAAAATTTTATTTTGCTCAAAAAAGGAATTAAATTGTCCCACTATTTGGCAAGGATAAAAGATCACCTTTAAGTGTTTCATTCATACTTTTTAAGAGCCATTATTATGAGGTATCTTTAAAAGCCAGTATATGATTACAACATTAAGGGGCGCTTCCTTAATATACTGAATATATCTAACTCGTCTCAAAGCCAACTCCTGGTGAAATAATGCTTTCTTCCCTTCAGTACTATTTAGATAAGGCACAGCCAAAACAGTACAGGATGACTAAACCTGAACTTGCTACAGGAATTTCCAAACAGATAAAAACTTAAGAACTTTGCAAATACACCCCTACTTGAAAGACAAGAGAAACCTGAAGAAAGTATCCAGTGAAAATATGAGCTCCTTTCTTAAAAGGTAAACTCTTCAATGCAAAGTCTGTCTTATAAATTCTATTCAGGCCTTGGCGGCTGTGCTAATGCCAAGAGGGAAAATGGCTTCAACTGTCCCTATCAAAAGCAACTCACTTTAATGAAATGATATGATGTCTAGAATTGGCTTCCAAATAATCTGGAGTGGGGCCTGGAGGGACAGATGGAACAAGATGGGCCAAGAGTTAACAGCTCCCACAGCTGGGTAATGGATATGGTGCATGGGGCTTATACTCCCCCCACGTTTGTAGGTGTTGGGACTTTTTCATAATAAAAGGTTAAACAGAGAAAGAGAGGAAAGCCGGTTTTTTAAGAAAATGTCTCTGAATCAGCATCTTTTTATAAGCCGCCAGCTCAGGAGTTACTTACCTAAGAATTCAAAAGCAAAAGAATACAACTAGCATGTAAAAAATTCATCAGAGTTATAAAACAACCAAAATGACCTTGTGGTTTTCCGTTCACACTAGAGTAAAAAGCAGACTTAAGAAATCACCTGTCTCTAGGGTTAGGGTTAGGGTTACTCCTGTTGATGTCATTGGAATTAAGCCTGAAAAAAGAATTTTTTATTCCACCCTAAAAGACACTCTTTCTGAAATGTAATCAAAGGGACTTATGGGATACCCTAGAGAAACTGTTTCTACCCACAAATTCTGACTTTAAATAAAGCTTTAGCAAATTTTAAACCATCCTTTTCATCAGTTTCTAAGAGCTCATCTCAGGCCAAACTAAATAAAGCTAATTTTTAACATATCACCTATATCTTAATAAACACTTTTCATAAATCATGCTATTACATCGTTGGAAAACTTCATTCTTTTGAATCCTGATAAGAAATGCAACACAAAAGAGACCAAAGACTGTCGTTTATTCAGCAGACTCAGTACTCAGATGAGTGCCATCAAGAACTCTTTAGTCTCCACAAATGATTGGAGGCACTTGACAATCAAGATTAATGTCTGACCTGTGAGTTGACCTTTACAATGGACGCTTTTCTGAAAGGAGATACATGTCAGATTAGATAAATAGCACATGGAAACTCCAAGTTATTACTGAATCGCATTTCTTTACGGAGTTATCAGCGTGTTACCAACACAGAACTAATCCAAATCCTTTATTAGAACAGAGAAAACTAAAATCTAGGACAGGAAACAAAGAAGAACTTGAAGGGCCCCCATTAGTCTCTGACAGATATTACATGGGGACTCTCTCTTTGATCCAGGGAGCTTTTACTTAGAGGCATCTGCTTCAACAGCAAACAGGCACATTATTTAAGCCGGCGTTCTGCACACACTGCTAACCTATTTGGCAGAGTGAACGTTTCTAAAATGGTGAGTGACCAGAAAAACTAAAATAGAAAAATTCGTCCAAACTCAAAAACTGGCCACTGAGCTCTCTGAGTCTACACTTGGTATTTCAAAATATTTGGAAATGACATTAAGTACCAGGAGTAATTCCAAGGAGTTTCATAGGTTAATTTATGTCATCGGCACAGTAATTTTACAGCTCAATCAGAGCTCTTTATAAACGGACACAAAAAGTACCTTTTAGTGACACAGAAGGAATGCAATCTGTGCGTTATAGGAACAAACCAATTCTCCGATCTATACTGAGACAACAAATATTTCATGCGTTCACCTCAGCGGGGAGGATTTCTCCGCATTGTGAAGGGCCAAATGGCTCAAGATTCAGTCCCGTTGCCAGAGCTCAGAGGGAAGATGATTAATGATTCAAAAGAACAAGGGATGGTGAACGTGTTCAGTGGCTTGCCTACAAAAGATCAGTTGCTGCCTAAAAAATGCTTCAACCTTAGATAAAGGAGGCACTCAAGACGTAAGTTCAGGCAGGGGCTACGTTCTTGAACGACTCACATTAAACTTCTCTAGGGTATCAGTCACAAAAAGATGATAGGACTAAAACCAATTTATTATCAAGGTCTTGACTTTCAGGTCATTCAAAAGACTGTGCAAACTCCCAGATGGGAACAAGTGATCTCCGAGCAACAGAAAAAGAGAAAAGAAAAAAGGGGGAGGGGAAGGAAAAGAGCTTGATTCTCTAGGACCTGACTAGTCTGAGAATCATCTCGGTCCCTTAGTTTTCAGGCTATACTTTTCATCACTCTTCTGCTTGTTTCCATTCTCGCTGTGGTCAGAGAGGGGACAGAAATAGAGGGTAACATCCGTGACTGAGTGGAGTCCAGACTTGAGAAAAGAGAAAGAGAACAAGGAAAGTTATAATTCATCTTCGATTACTTATCTGTGTCATCTATGCCCCTTAGAATTATTGATTCACAAGTGAAGTAAGAGATACTGCAAAAAGGAGAAAAATAAGTGATAACAATAGCACTATCAACATGGCACTGTTCAAAAACTATATGGAGAAAAAAGAGGAAAAGGAATTATAGTAGGATCTATAATAAACATGAGGAGTAGTGGCCTCCTGAATAGCCAGATAGAAGATAAGCTTTGCCTTGCTTGTATTTAATGCACATTTTTCAAAATTTCTAGAGAGATCATCAAAAAAATTTTTTACAGCAAAAATGATCACCCAATGAGGCGCCTGAGTGGCTCAGCCTTCAGCTCAGGTCATGATCGCAGGGTCCTGGGATCCACATCGGGCCACATCGGGCTCTCTGCTCAGCAGGGAGCCTACTTCCCTCTCTCCCTCTGCTTGCCTGTCTGCCTACTTGTGATCTCTTTCTGTCAAATAAATAAATAAAATCTTTAAAAAAATGATCGCCCAAAAAACATTTTTTCATTCAAGTATATGCAAGGTGCTATTCATAGGAACTACTCTGTAAAACAGTCTCAAGTGAAACTATAGAAGGCACTACAATGAAAAGAACTACTTTCTTAACAATTGTTAAAAGTCCTTGCCCACTAATTCAATAAACGTTTGTGAAGAAGCTATCATGTACTAGATCCATTATCAGCTGAGGTCCCCAAAATGGTAATAAAGATATTTACTAGTCAGTTCTCATCATCATAGGCTGCAAACCTTTCTGCCCCCACTTCCAACTATGAACACCCCTCAAAGTAGGAAACCTTTCTGTAATATCACTATACCCAAAAATATACTTCAACAGACAATATTATTGTCTAAGTGTTTGTTGCCATTCTCTTACCAGATACTTCCCTACCTGCCCATCCCTGCGAGGGATTATACCTCTCGTCTAGTCAGGCCATGCTTGACCATGTGACTTGCTTTGGCCAGTGAAGTCTGAGTAGCAACAGCACATGGCATTTTTGAGCAGAAGCCTTAGGAACCATGGGGAGGTCTATGATGCCTCTTTTCACTCTTCCATACTGGGTCCTGGAACGAAGCCCACAAAGGGCATTAACGTGAAAAGTAAAGTTTTGTTGTTGTAGTTTATGGAAATTCAGGATTTGGTAAATTACAGTAGAGTAATTTACCAAAAGCTGACTGATTCCTATGCCCCTGACAAAACTTCTGATATACAGTAGAACACCACACCCCAATGGGCAGGAGGTAGAAGAAAATGACCTCCCTAGCTGTGCCCACTCCGTAGTTAACAACTTAATGTTATAAGAGACAGATGCTAACACTTCAGCCCCTAAACCGCACAGTCACTTGCTCATTGCTTCCTTTGTTTTGTTTCATTCTCTCCCCCGAAGTCTGGGCAGGCCAACCCGCTGCACTTCAAGCGTGTGGAGATGACCTCTCATTCAACCCTTAGACATATGAAAGTCCCTTCCTTGAAAAAACCCTCAAAAAAATGGCACCAGTGAAAATACTCCACAGGACACAAGATAACAAGAAATGTCCAAAGGCATGAAATCTACCCCTTTCCTTTGAAATAAATGAACTGTTAAGAATCATTATGTTGCACATCTGAATGTAATAATATTACATGTTAATTATAGGTCACTTTTTTAAAAAAAGATTTTATTTCTTTATTTTTCAGAGAGAGAGGGAGGGAGAGCGCACAGGCAGGAGGAGCAGCAGGCAGAGGGAGAGGGGGAGGGAGAAGCAGACTCCCCACTGAGCGGGGAGCCCAATGTGGGACTGGATTCCAGGATCCTGGCATCATGACCTGAGCCAAAGGCAGGAGCTTCACCGACTAGGCCACCCAGGCATCCTTATATCTCACTTTTTAAAAATCAACTATAAGTTTATTTTTTTTAATTAGAAGATATCTGCTTTAGAGACAATAAAATGCAAAAGCATATTATACCTATTAAACAACAGGCTACTGTAAAGACAGCAGGCCAAGGTAACTAGAATGCACTCACAGTAAGAGATTCAAGTATCAGTAAAGATCCACGAAAAAACACAAAAAGCAAGGAATAGTCACTAAATTAATAAAGCACCAGTTCAAGGAAAAGGCTACATGTGATAAAAAAAAAAAAAGAAATTTATTTTCGTAAGATATATGATCCACAATGAAAGCGATGGTTGTAAACTTCATACTCCCCATACTATAACATGAAAACACATAAAGCAAAAACAAAAGGCCATCTCCTTGTACTTACTGGTTAAAATGCAGAAAGTAATAAAACTTAAACACATCTAAGAGGAGTTCCTAATTAACACAGTAGCCAAATTAACCTACTTGAACTGCCATAGGACCAGTGTCACAAAAACCAACTCGTTTAGGGAGCAGCAACCTGGTACATATTAGAATTCCAGTGCAGTGTGGAGTCAAAAAGGAAGCACAGAAGTCATAAACTTAAGTGTTTACAATTTAGTGGAGAAAAAGAAAACTCATAAAAATACTGTGCATCTACATATAGATCTAGGGGAGCATACATTTATATGGTAATACACCTGGAACACAAATATTTACACAATAAAGCTAGATAAATGCTTTGGCTGGGGATTCAGGAAGCACTCTTAGAAGGGTAAACATAAGAGGATGTAATCTTATAATCTTCCTAATTATAGGATAAAAATAATCTAGAGTATGCCAGTCCATAGGTAAAGAAAAAGTACTCTTGGGCAAGAAATGTTTAAAATCATTTGCCGTTCTCATGTTCACCCCGTTAGGTTAAAAAGTCAGGAATCATATGGCAATATATTTAAGAAGCAAATGCAATACTCTGACAAGTGTTAGAATCTTTTTTTAAAATTTAAATTCGATTTAATTAACATATAGTGTATTATTAGTTTCAGAGGCAGAATTTAGTGATTCATCAGTTGCACATAACACCCAGTGCCCATTCGGTCACGAGTCCTCCTTAGTCCCCACCCCCACCCCCAACCCCGCCTCATTATCCCATCCCCCACTCTCCTCCCCTCCAACAACCCTCTCTGTTTCCTAGAGTTAAGAGTCTCATGGTTTGTCTCCCTCTCTGTGTTGTCTTATTTTTCCTTCCCTTCCTCTATGTTCATCTGTTTCTTAAATTCCATAAAATCTTTTCTTTCTCATACATCCTTAAATTCCTATCTTTTATGGAAATTATCTTCAAACTTTTGTTAACCTAGAAAATGTTCTGTAAACAAAACCTCACACAAGCTCAAGATATAAAAGCTGAGCTGCTCTGACTAAGCATGGGTTGGGTCACAGGAAGGGAGCAGTTCCACAAATGGTTACCCAGTATGCACGACCATTACTACGAGCCAGGCACAGGGCTACGGGTAGGGAATTTGAGAAAAGAACAGAGGAGTCCATGCTCCTTGGGAGCTTATATGCTAGAATGAGGGCATGGCTAATAAATTAGTAAACAAATAAATATGATCATTTCACATACAGAGAACCACTCCAAAGAAAATGAGGTAGGTGATGACCGGAGGTGATATCTGGGGTTTCTTCGTGAGCCTGGGTAATCAAGGAAAACCTCTCTAAGAAGACACTGGGGCATTTTCTGGGTGGCTCCAAAGAAGGTTCAGCCAAAGCAAAGATCCAAAGAAAGAAAGAAAAGAAGCTGTTAAAGGACTAGAAAGAGGCCAGGCTAGCTGGTAGAAAGTAAATGAGGGCAGTGTGGAAAGGAAATTGGAGAGGCAAGAGAGGCCAGACCACAAGGAACTCGTAAAGTGAGGTTTGGATTTTAAGTGTGGGACGTCTTTGAAAGGTCTTAAGCAGGAGAAGAGCATGATCTGATTTATGTTGTGAAGTTACTGTGGGGAAGATTCCAGGGAAACAGTGGAAAATCGGCGGGGAGGTGATGGCAGATACTCATGTGAGACCGTGTGGCCTGGGCTAATATTTTAACCATGGAAATGATGGGGGGGGGGGATCAGATTAGGATACATTTTGGACACGAAGCGTCCAGAATCTAACAATGGAGTAGACAGAAAGTGAGTGGAAGAGAGGGATAAAGGACAGCCGTGCCAATTCGTGCTGCCCACCTGCATGGGAAATGGCACCATTTACTAAGATGAGAAAGGTCTGGGGTATATAGATCACGGTAGGGATAGTATTAAGAATTCTCTTTTGGGGGGTGCCACACTGGCTCAGTTAGTGGAGTATGCAGCTACTGATCTTGGGATTGTAGGTGTGAGCCCCACGTTGGGTGGAGAGATCACCTAAAAATAAAATCTTAAAAAAAAAAAAAAAAAAAGAAAAGAAAAAGAACTGTTTTGACCATGTTAATTTTGAACAGCCTATTATTGGCTACCCAAGATCTGACTAGCAAGTGCCCAGCTGACCATCTAAGTCTGTAGTTCTTGGGAGAAGTTGTAGCTATAAACACCCACATACTTGCCCAGCTCTTCCCTGCTCTCCCACTTCTGTCTCTCCATGGCAAACCCTTTAAAAGGCTTCTCAGAATTCCCAGTGCTCTTCAGAGCAGTGTGAAAACTTAATGCTTATCTCCAAATGGCTACCTAAATTTGCCGGTTTGCATAGTGTGGCCAGATTAATTAAAGGTTAAGAAAATGTATTACCTTAAAAAAAAATGTATTACCTAACAAAACAGTAAAAATGAAAAAAAAAAAAAAGTAAATCACATTTGCTCACACTAGAATAAAATACAGATGGTTTAAAGAGTCTAGTGAAAAACCCATGAAAGTGTACTAAGAAAAAATCAGGGTTAACATTTATAAAATCATGGAGAGAATTTTCTTATTTAACATCATGAAACAGAAATCCTTAAAAATGGAAAATAATGATGGACGAGGGGGTTTAAACACTTCGATAAAAGAATAATCCCACAAGTTTTAAAAACAAATAAGAAATTGGTTAAAAGTATCTGAAGCATTTGGCATAAGGAATTAAAATCCCTAAGTATAAGGAGCTCACATAAATTAATAAAAAAGATTAACTCCACAAGAAAATGTGACAAGGACAAGAGCAGAAATTCAAAAGAGAAGAAATATAAATGAGAAATTAACACATTGAAAAAAAGTGCTAAGCTTCTTACCGGCAAAAGAGCAGATTTAAAACAAGGAGATACTCTCTTTGGCCAATCAAGCTGGCAAGTATTAAAATGGCAATGAGTGTAGAGTTGGAGCCTGGGCAGTAATTACTAAGCCCTTTCTGAAGATAACTTGCTAAAGTGTATCAAGAGCCTTACATTTTACATGCTCTTGGATGTACCAATTCCACTTTAGAAAATTCATCCTAAGGGTGGGGGATTTCAGGGGCTGTTGATTTAGGTATAAATCATGCTTATCAGATTAGGATTCTCTGTACCTAAAAAAGGTTGCTTTATAATTACATCTAATGACACAAAAAGTTACTGCATAAAAAATCTAGGTAATAAAATCCTATGGTCAGGATAATATGTATCAAAAGATATCTTCATATCCAGCAATCTCTAATGGTAAAATTGCAGGAAGCTAACAGTGGTTGTGTCTGGAAAGATTAAGCGTTCTATGTGATCTTTTCCTTTTGTTATACTGAGCATATATTGTCAGATAATCAAAACTTTGAGGGGAAAAACAAAATCAAAAGTCCTAGGCATAAAACAGATACTGCATGGAAATTACCAAAAAAACAAAAACAGAAAAAACAAACAAACAAAAAAACAATTATCTTCATACGATAAAGTAATAATTTAAGAAAATTTCTCTTCTAGAATAGAAAATTTTCTGTATTTATACACTTTCTATTGTGAACATCCCTTACATTACTCATATCTTTTTATTCTTAGTTTTTAAAAGGTAAAACAAACTTCTAAAAACTAAGTTATTCCCAATTCTCTTTCACTATCTTAATTGTAACAATCATTACTACCACAGGGTATTTTTAAGGACTTATGACCATGTTTTCCTTCTCTTCTGTCCCAAAACTAGTTTTTCTTTATTATTCTACAATCTTCAGGGAACACAAACACACTGGGGCCCATCACCTCCCTCCACATTCTCACATTTAGTTGACCTAAACCACTTCAGCCCAGTGGTTCCCAAAGTCTGGTCCCTGACCTGCCTCATCATCGTATACAGTAAGCGAGTTGGACAGGCAAATTCTTGGCCCCACTCCAGGCCTGTTGAATAAGAAACCCAGTGAGCACCGGCACCTGGTTCTATCACAGTTCTCCAGGCAGTTCAGATGCAAGCAAAAGGCTGGGAAACCACACTGTTTCTGCCTCTGTGCTTTGGACCTTTCCGAATCCAAGAACTCTAAGAACAGTCAAATCATTTTTCAAATTAAATTATTCAGAATTCCCATAGTAACACATTAAAACATTCAAGGGGACTGAACTGTTAAATCTCATATCTTAATGGCCGAAAACAAAATTTTGTAAGAAAGAAAAAAAAAAAAAAGATCCACAATGGAAGAAAAATCATACCTGTCAAGAGGTCCTAAAGGTACCACCGAGTCCTAAAGACATGGCTTCAAGGCTTCAGCAGCCTCTGAGGTAAACACACCTGGTTTAAGGAACACGCTAAATGCAAACTCGTTTAATTACACGTGTCAAAGGCAGAGCTGCATAATCAAACAATTACGCAAAATACTGAGTAATAACAGCATTCAAGCCATATCTAGACATAAATACAACAATCAGGTGTGGCCAGAACTTCAGAAACATCTTTTTTCTAAAAAAGATTTTATTTATTTATTTGACAGAGAGAGTGAACACACACAAGCAGGGGGAGCAGCAGAGAGAGAGACAGAGAAGCAGGCTCTCTGCTGAGGAGGGAGCCCGACGCAGGGCTCGATCCCAGGAACCCAGGAATCATGACCCGAGCCGAAGGCAGACATTTAAGGACTGAGCCACCCTAGGTGCCCCTCAGAAACATCTTCATCCTGAACTAATGAATGATCCTATTTGGGTTGAGATCTATTGAGGTTTGACATGGTAATTAATATAGTCATCTTCCCGTGATGGAGGTAGAAGCACAAGCATGATAGAAAACAAAGTTTATTCCCAGTCAGACGGAGTAACAAATTTCTGCCACATCCGTTAGTTGGGTGGATGGATGTGTCAAGGACTGAGTTAATGCTAGAGACAAAAAAGGGTGTGTGAGATACCCATCCTGCCCTCCAGAGGCCTGCAGTCCGCTGGGACCAGCGGGGGGCCCGACACCAGACAGGGGTCTCCCTCTACCGTGGGGCAGGAACTTTACAGACATTATCTCTAATTCTTGTCAGAGACAAGAAAACTGGGAGTTTGAGAGGTAAGTCACTTTTCAAGACCACCCAACTCCTTACGAATTCAGGCTCTATTCTAACCCCTCCACCCTTGTCCTAATGTTAGCGCCACTTTCAATGTCAAAAGGAGACAAGAGTATGCATTGTTTGCACCTGACATGAGATTATGCTAATTTTACGATCAAATAAATAAGAAACATGATGTTATGATTTTAAAAGAGATGTATGAATTAGGTAAACTCAAATAGCATTAGCCAAGTTAAAAAAAAAATAGTTTCTAAATGATCCCATTTTTGAATGGGAAAAATTTTCTATAGAAGAATCAAAAAGGGTAAGACAAAAATGGAACAAAATAGTAATACTGATTATATTAGGTGGTGAGATTACAGGCACTTATTCTTCCTTTTTGAAGCTGTTTTATAATGTAAGTTATTTTTAAAATAATGATCCAACATTAAGAAAAAAATTTTTTAAAACCTAGCCAAGATTCCATTAATCAGTGGTTCTCAATAGGTGTGCACCATTCTGCAGAAAAGTTGGGAAATGTGTAGTATTTTTAGTAGTCCCATTCACTGGAAGGCACCTCTGGCATTTAATGGGGTGCTTGGGTGGCTCAGTCAGTTAAGCGTCTACCTTCGGCTCAAGTCATGATCCCAGGGTCCTGGGATGGAGTCCCACACAGGGCTCCCTGCTCAGTGGGGAGTCTGCTTCTCCCTCTCCCTCTGCCCCTCCCCCCCTGCTCCTGCGCTCACTCGCTCTCTCTCTCAATAAATTCTTAAAAAAAAAAAACAAGAAAAAGGGGGGCGCCTGGGTGGCTCAGTTGGTTGGGCGACTGCCTTCGGCTCGGGTCATGATCCCGGAGTCCTGGGATCGAGTCCCATATCGGACTCCCGGCTCTGCGGGAAGTCTGCTTCCCCCTCTGACCTTCTCCCCTCTCATTCTCAGTCTCTCTCTCTCTAATAAATAAATAAAATCTTTAAAAAAAAAGAAAAAGGAACGCACTGCTCAGAACAGTCTCATACAATGAACTATCCCATGTAACTTACTACTGTCTCAAGACATTCCCGTAGGGGGAAAATCCATTTATAAATACCTGATCCCAGAACCAAATTCCATTTTACATATGAACACAAGACTTTGTGCAAGGTTTTACCAGACGTTCAATTCACTAAGAGTATAATTCAAAAATACACCATTTTGAGTTTCGCCAAACGTTGTTTGCAATTCCAACAAAGCCAGGTCATTAACTGCCATGCCTTTCTGCAAATCTGAACCACCTCCCTCAGCGCACATTTGCAGCACGGATGTCTGCAGTAAGCATCCCACCCTCTGTGCTGGGGTGTAGTCCGGCTTGAATGTAGACTCACTCAAACAGCAAAAATTACCTTGATTTCTCTTTATAAAAAAGTTAGGGCAGGGTGCCTGGGTGGCTTGGTCCGGTAAGCGGACTCTTGGTTTTGGCTCAGGTCATAACCTGGGGTCATGTGATCTAACCCTGCCTGGGGCTCTGCGCTGAGCGGGGAGTCTGCTTGAGACTCTCTCTTTTCCCCTCTCCCTCTGCCCTCCCCTCTGCTCATGCACAACCTCTCTCTAAATTAACATTTTTAAAAAAAATTAGGGCATTACACTGATGTTTTTGAAATTGTGTATATTTAATTTTAATTCACGAGAATAACAGAGGGAGCAGAAAACGGGAAATGCTGGGACCAGGATGAGCATTTGCTGCAATGAGCCCAGGAATGTACACATTGGATGAGAATCCAGGGGGCTTCTATCAGGCCAGACATGAAAGAGATCTGCAAAACTGCAAAAACAATTCCACTTTTCTCACAATGAGTCTTTGTTTTAAAGAAAGTTACTGCCATTAAAAATTTATGCTAACTTGGGGTGCCTGGGTGGCTCAGTGGGTTAAAGCCTCTGCCTTCTGCTGGGGTCATGGTCTCAGGGTCCTGGAATCAAGCCCCGCATTGGGCTCTCTGCTCAGCGGGCAGCCTGCTTCCCCCTCTCTCTCTCTGCCTACCTCTCTGCCTACTTGTGATCTCTCCCTGTCAAATAAATAAATAAAATCTTTAAAAACAAATTTATGCTACCTTGTAATGAGTTTATTCATTTTAAATGAATTCATGAATGGAAAGTTCAAAAAATTAGTAATTTCTCGGGTTTAATTTTAATGTGGTATTTATCAATAACAGAAGCTATGTAAAACAAAAGTTCCTTGGGGGTCCTCAGTTCTATGAAGGGGTCCTAAGATGAAACAGCTTGAAAGCTACTCCTCTCGTGGAAAAAGATGTGGGGAGGAGGGCAAACTGGCTGGAGGGAGCCTGTGGCAGGGGCGGGGGGGGGGGGGGGGGGGGGGGGGGGGACGGACCAAGTCCGTCCAGGATTGGGTGGGGTAAGTACCAGGCCGGATCAGTAGTGCCTGATTACAAGGGTTTAAGGAATTCAGGATGAAGGAAAAGGTTTTGACTCGAGCAGCTGAGTAACTAGGAAGCCACTCAGATTTTAATACCATAAACATGTTATCTAGTACAATAAAAAAAATTAAAAGGTAGAAAATAAAGAAAATAAATCCAAGAACATGAAAGCTTAAATGAAACTACTGGCCCCAACCACCCTTTTTCAGGCAGATATAATAATCATTAAAAACATCTCCTTCTTGGGCGCCTGGGAGGCTCAGTCATTAAGTGTCTGTCTTCAGCTCAAGTCATGATCCTAGGGTCCTGGGATCGAGGCCCACATCCGGCTCCCGGCTCAGCGGGGAGCCTGCTTCTCCCTCTCCCACGCCCCCTGCTTGTGTTCCCTCTCTGTCAAATAAATAAACAAAATCTTAAAAAACAAAAAACCACCTCCTTCGTTCCCTGCTTCTCATCTATACAAACAACCCAGAATGTTAGGAGACAGTTGTCATGAACACAACTGGCTCCAGCTCTGTAGCCACCAAGGATGGAAAGGAGCCTTGACAGGGAACATGGGCTCTCCTCCCTCCCAGTGCCGGGCCCCCTCCAATCGGCGTCTTAGGATTCCAGGCAGTATTATTTTTAAGGATTCAGCTTCAAAAACTTGTTAAATCAGAAGTGTTCCAAGAAGCAGGAAAGAGGGACCAACTACTGCTCCCTCCTGCATTTCTGGCTCTCTGGGCTCCAGTGGGAGGATCCCGGCCTGGTGCTTTCCCCCACCAGGCCTTCAGGACAAAGTAACAGATATGCCTACACCGTGAAGAAAATCCTTTACTGGAAGGATGACTGGAAAGGAAAAGCACTGCAACGCCCAATTTTGAGCACTAACGGAGCCTCCCTGTCACATAAACCGTGTGGACCATCCCCAGGTCCCATCCTTGCGCTTGACTTCATCCCTGGGGATCTTGGTGCTAGAAAGGGATCCTGTGGTATTAAGACTGATGATGGGAGGCAGGAGGGCAGACACATCCTCTACTCCCAATGCAGACTCTCCTTGACATTCTCCCCTTCCTAGCGCATGGTGAGAGGCCTGGTTTATTCCTCCTGGCAAGGCCCCTACCCTAGCCCAAGAAAACAAGCCTGGAGGGGCCCACACCAAGGCTAAGTTACCATCTTAGAGAGGAACCTTGATAATTTGAATCCCAAAGATGCCTGTCAGCACTGATGTGTTCTTATTTAGTTCTAAGTTCCTTTAAAAAAAAAAAAAGAAAATTTCATGGGGCGCCTGGGTGGTTAAGCCTCTGCCCTTGGCTCAGGTCATGATTCCAGGGTCCTGGCATGGAGCCCTGCATCGGTGTCCCTGCTCAGCAGTGAGACTGCTTCTCCCTCTTCCACTCCCCCTAGTTGTGTTCCCTCTCTCACTGTCTCTCTCTCTCAATAAATAAAATCTTTAAAAAAAAAAAATTTAAGGGAAAGAGAGCACACATGCAAGAGCAGGGGGAGAGGCAAAGGGAGAGAGAGAAGCAGACTCCCCACTGAATAGGGAGCGCCATGCAGGGATCGATCAATCTCAGGACCCTGGGATCATGACCTGAGCCAAAGGCAGCCACTTAACCAACTGAGCCACCCAGGTGCCCCTAAGTTACTTTTCTAAAAGGGTATCTTTTAATACCTTCCCCACTTCAATCTCATTTCTAGTTGATAGTAAAAACTCTCAGAGGAGTTCAAATGGAGTAAGTGTTTGCCTCAAAGATAGAGACTGGGAGAAAAACTGTAAAAATCTATTTTTGTTACAAAGGGCCACAGAAAAGGGAAGAGATGCTCTAAGAGGCCATAAGCTGAGCCAATCTCTAAGAAAACAAATGTCCAGAAAACTGGAACCAGAAGCACTCTGGGCATGAATGTGGCTCCCACAGCTCCCCATCTCTCCTCCAACTACCTCTCTGCTGGAGTCCTTGCCTTAGGCACCAGCCCCAGGACCCCTCCCAATTCCACCGCCATTGTCAAAAACAGGGTTGGACTTACGTGGTTCCACTTATGTGTGGATTTTTTCCCATACAGTGCAATACAGTACCATAAATGTATTTTCTCCTCTTTATGATTTTCTCAGTAACATTTTGTTTCTTCTAGCTAACTTTTTTTAAAAGATTTTATTTATTTATTTGTTTGTTTGTTTATATTTATTTATTTATTTGACAGAGAGTGAAACAGCGAGAGAGGGAACACAAGCAGGGGGATTGGGAGAGGGAGAAGCAGTTTCACCACCAAGCAGGGAGCCCAATGTGGGGTTCCACCCCAGGGCCCTGGGATCATGACCTGAGCCAAGGGAAGACGCTTAACGACTGAGCCACCCGGGCGCCCCTCCTCTAGCTAACTTAGGAATACAGTATATAATATCTGTAACATACAAAATCTGTTACTAGTCTGTTTATGTTATCAGTAAGACTTCCAGTCAACAATAGGCTATTCTAGTTAAGTTGTTGGGGAGTCAAAACTCACATGTGGATTTTCGGCTGTGCAGGGATTGGTACCCCCAGCCCCCTCATTGTTCATGTTGGGTCAACTGTACTACCGAGAGGTAGAACTGTGGGAACTTCCTATAAATATTCCCAGAGAGCTAGTACTATACAGCACACAGAGGCTGAGACAGCAAACAGCACAGTGGTTAACGGTGCGGACTCCAGCCAGACCGCCTGGGTCCGAGTACCGGATCTGCCACTTTCAGGTTGTGGGATCATAGATAAGCTAACTAACCATTGTAACAGTACCTATTCTTTGGGGTCGTGGGGAGGATTGGGTGAGTTGTTACATGGGAAAACACCTAGAATACTGCCTGCACACAGTAAGCACTCAGTAAACATTATTCTACTTCGAATGCATCATAGATTATAAAAGTTTGAGGGAACTGAATATGATAAAGTCAATCACTGTATCAAATATCATTCCTGCTGTAAAAGGCATTCAAATAAAAACCCATAAACTTAACCAGCCATTAAGATCCGTTCCCTAAACTGGAGACTTACAGTGTCCCGAAAAGAACACCTTGGTTCCAAATCTAATAATCTCAGACAATAAAGACATAAAACCACCACATACTCAAAAAAAAAAAAAAAATCACTTGGCTGACAATTTATTTTCTATTTTCAAAAATGCCTAACACAGGCACTTCATACATTAGTTTTTTGTTATTAGCACTTAACATTTTCACTAAGACATTGGTTCTCTAAATTTCTGGCCTCAGGACTCTTTTATACTCTTTAAAAATTGAGGATCCCAAAGACCTTACCTTAGAAACTTTTAAGAAACAGACATATACAAGCACAAAACCCATTAGCCATCAAAGGGATGATGTCATAAACACTGTACAACCACTGGAAAATGACAATGTACACTTACAGAGAAGGAGAATAAAAAGGAGAAATAACATCTTAACTATCACCATGAAAAAACCTGAACTTGCAGACCCTTTAAAAGTGTCTCAATGAGAGCCAGGAACTCCAGACTACACTCTGAAAACGTCTGCACTACGGAAAGAATGAATATCAAAAGTCGCATGGCTTTCATCTTCTACCTATTCTACAGATCTACACAAGTATAATGATGATACATTTCACTGATCTATACACGACCTGAAAATGATCCATCCCAAAATTATGGAAAAATAGTTTAAGAAAATATTTTGACAAAATTGTCACTAAGGTAAACTAAATGTTACATCTAATTTCTTTCCATTTTTAAAATTCTAAATAGAGGGGTGCCTGGCTGGTGTGCAATTCTGCCTCTCAGGGTTGTGAGTTCAAGCCCCATGTTGGACAGAGAGCTTACTTAAAAATAAATTAAATTAAAATGATGAATACATATAACAAAAATAACCATCTCAACCATTTTGAAGTGTATAATTCAGTGACATTAAGTACATTCAACATTTAATACATTAATACCATCACCAACATCTAATTCTGGAACATTTTCATCATCCCAAAAGAAAAACACATATTCTGTCCCTAGCAACTACCAACCTACTTTCTGTCCCTATAGACTTGCCTATTCTGAGTATTTTATCTAAACGGAATCGTATAGTACATGGTCTTTCATGTCTAGCTTCTTTCCCTTACCATGTTTTCATGGTTCATCCATTTTGTTGAAGGGATCATTCATTCCTTTTTATGATCCAATAATATTCTGTTATATGCATATACCACAATTTGTCCACTGATAAAACAAAAGTGGATAGACATTTGGGAGTGTTTCCACCTTTTGGCTATTGTGAATGATGATGAACACTCATCTACAAGTTTTTGTTTGACAGCTGTTTTCAAGTCTCTGACATATATACTTAAGAATGGAATTGCCAGGCCATATGATAACTCTATATTTAGCTTTTTTATGAACTACGAAAACATTTTCCACTGCAGCAGCACCATTTTACATTCCCAGCAATCACATATAAGGCTTCCAGGTTCTCCATAGTCTTGCCAAAACTTGTCATTTTCCATTTTGTTTTTCTTTTTTATGATAGTCATCCTAATGTGTGTGAAGTGGCATTTCAGTTTTGATTTCTATTTCCTCCCTAATGACTAAATGCATTGTTGGCCATTTCTATGTCTTCTTTGGAGAAATGCCTATTCATGTCTTTTGCCCATTTTAAAAATTGCGTTCTTTCTTTTTGTTGTTGGATTTTAACAATTCTTACATCTAATTATGTTTTGTAAGTGTGTGAAAGCACTTTAAACTGACCATGCATCTTGTCTTGCCCTCTCTACCAAGCTTTAAGACAAATGCCAACCTTCCACATGACAAAAAGAATGACTAAGAAATTAAAAGAGGTCACAGAATCAACTGGCAACAAGACTATATAACGCCTTCATTTTTGTCTTAAGTTATAAATCCAGGACTGGATCACCGATGATGATAACATAATGATGGTAGGGGGACCTGGGTGGCTCAGTGGTTAAGTCTCTGCCTTTGGCTCAGGTCATGATCGGAGGATATTGGGATCAGGCCCCACATTGGCTCCTGCTCAGTAGGGAGCCTGCTTCTTCCTCTCCCTGCCACTCCCCCTGCTTGTGTGTGCTTTCTCTGTCACACAAATAAAATTTAAAAAAATAATAATAATGATGCTGATAGGCATTTCTTATAAAGTGCTTACTATTTAGCAAAGCACTGTGCTAGATGCTTTCACATCCTCAGAGCAACCCTACAAGACAACAACTATAATCCACCCCATTGTACAGAGGAGGAAACAGGCACAGAAAAGTGAAATCACTGGCTTATGGTCATGCACTCAACAGCTAAACACTTTTGTTTCAGAATCTGCGTTCCTAAATCTGTTTGTCATACTGTCTCTCAATCATGAAATAATAAATCTTCCCCATTTATCTAACTCAGGACTTTAAAAAAAATGCTACTAGCTACATTTTGATATGTCACTTCCAAGTTCCACCCCCCACTGTCTGCACAAATCTTGTAAGTAACTCTTGGTTCTAGAACTTGCCTCTTAATCAGGTTTAGGAATGTCACAAAGAAGTAAAACCAAAACCAGATAGGTGAATGACATCTTATCATTCTTAGATATTTTCTAACCTGTTTGAGTCTGACAAAAGACTATTCAAGATATTGTGATTTAGTTTTCTATTTCCAAGAGTGTCCACGATGCATCTTGACTAGAATTTTAAGAGGTTGCAGTTACCAGCAAAGGCAGGGCCTACAGGCCCATCTAATTCAAACCCATAATTTACAATATAATATGTATCAGTTAATGGTTTTGTAAACTAAATCTCAAACTTGAGAAGAAATCCAGAAGGTAATGTATTTCATAACAAAACCAACATGAACATAATTACAGGTATAACTGGCAGATAAATCCAGCATTGCTACAAGTGTATACAGTTATGGGACTTGAGAATGTGAAAGAACTTTAGGCCCTATCTCAACAATCCTTTACAAACAACTCTGCTCCTTCCAGAATTAAAAGGCACGGTAAAGCCTTGAAATGTGCCTACATGATAAAATGCTCATTTATGCCAAACTTCATTTCATAATGTTATAATACTCCTATCTATTTTTGTGGTAATTCAAGAATTTCTTATATAAGTTCAGCTACCCAGTACGTCATTTGTAATGTTTTCATTACGACAAATGATAGCAAATGTGAGGTTCTGTTTTCTCATCTGTAACATAATGGCATTTACCATTTATCTCACAGAATTACAGAAAACAAATTTTAGGGAGGACACATCAAAGTCTCTTGCAAAATACATGAGACATGACAGGTACTCAGTAAACATTCCTGTGTCTGTGTAAAGTCATGGTTGTGAGTCAGATAATACCAGAACCCATCCTAAAGCAAACTCTACATAAGCTAAGTGCAACTCGGATTCCTTATCTGAAGGTCACTTATCTGATGAACTCAACTGCATATAACCCAGAATCTAGATGACACGAGAAGAGCTTCCTGATTAGGAAAATAGGTATCATTTGTACAATTATAAAGGAAGTCAGGGGGCACCTGGGTGGCTCAGTCAGTTAGGCATCTGCCTTCGGCCCAGTTGATGATACCGGCGTCCTGAGATCAAGCCCCACGTACGGTTCTCTGCTCAGGGGAGAGCCTGTTTTCCTTCTCCTTCTGCCTGCAGCTCCCCTTAGCTTGGGCTTGCTCTCTCTGTCAAATAAATAAATAAAACCTTAAGAAAAAAAAAAAACAGAGGAAACCCATTTACTCCTTGGGCTAGGCCTAATTTCATTTCTGATAGCAGAAGGCTCTGCGGAGACTCTTATCAATCCCACCACCTATTTGCTGAAATGTTCCATTGAATTAGGATTATGAAGGTTCAACATGCAGAACATCAACATGAATACACTTAAGTCACAAAGGAAATGCAAAATGCTGTCCTCTGATAGGATCGTGAAATTAAGGATTATATGCCAGAGAGACCTAGAAAAAGGATGGAAAGAGGTGCAGTCAAATGCCTGGGTGAGACTCAAAGGGAAAAAGGGAATGACTAATAGCTGGGGCAGGAGCTTCTCCCTCCAGGAGACCCAGTCTGGCCCAGAAGGATAAGCCAGAGACAAATGGCAAGAGGCAGAAGGAAGAGGGCACAGCAACATGCTAGGCTGGGGAAATGAAATGTGAAGGAAGGGAAGTGCATGTAACAAAAGGACCACATGTGGAGGTGCCGGTGGCCAAAGTCAGGAAAGGTGAGCTCTAGATGGAAAAGATGAGAAGGACACTAGAAAGGGTAACAAGGACAGAGCATGAAGCACTCATCAGACTGGGCACAAAGGTTTAGATTTTCTCCTATAAGGGAGCAATGCTCAGTGTGGACGCTGGGTCCCTGGAGTTCCCAGGACCCTTTCAAAGGGACCGGAAGGTCAAAACTATCATCAAACAGTACTCGGACGTTATTTTCCCTTTCCATAGTGTTTATATTTGAGGTGATACAAAGACCAGGCTGGGTAAGCTGCTGCTACTCAGTCCTGGTGCTCACGGAGTCCTTGCCACCACACGTTAAAAAAAAAAAAAATCAGTTTCACTTCAGAATGTCCTTGAGAAGTCTTTAGAAGTTACTACTTTATTAAATCTCAGCCATTGGGGCGCCTGGGTGGCTCAGTGGGTTAAAGCCTCTGCCTTCAGCTCAGGTCATGATCTCAGGGTCCTGGGATCAAGCCCCGCATCGGGCTCTCTGCTCAGCAGGGAGCCTGCTTCCCCCTCTCTCTCTGCCTGCCTCTCTACCTACTTGTGATCTCTCTCTTCTCTGTCAAATAAATAAATAAAACCTTTAAAAAAAAACTCAGCCCTTGAATACACGTGTTTAAGACTTATGAGACTAAAAGGGAAGTAATCATAAAGCACTTCTATGGCACACAGACGATGACCGACTCTCGAGAAAACACACTTGTGCAAACTTGTGAGTTGAACTACCCACGTTCTTCATGGAACACAAATTTTACTTGGCAGAACAACAACAGAAAAACTATACTTACTCGGACTTAAGTGTCTGGCAGATGTTTTCTCAAAAATGAAGTGAGCCTACTGCTTTGAGAAAAACTGACAACTTGTTGCTAATGATAGGAGTTGAGCTTCTGGGCAAAAATTTTTAATTTGGAAAACTAGTATTGGACATTGTGAGTTAGAGTACTTGCTGACATTTAGAAAAATTTTTTTAAAAGATTTCATTTATTTTTTGACAGAGAGAGAGAATCACAAGTAGGCAGAGAGGCAGGCAGAGGAAGAGGGGGAAGCAGGCTCCCTGCTGAGCAGAGAGCCCGATGCGGGGCTCGATCCCAGGACCCTGAGATCATGACCTGAGCTGAAGGCAGAGGCTTAAGGACTGAGCCACCCAGGTGCCCCAAGAACTTTCTAATAAGATGGGTGCTGATGTATTTTTTTTTTTTTAATTCTACTTATTTATTTATTTCAGAGAGAGAGAACAAGTGGTGAGGAGGGGCAGAAGGAGAGAAAGAAAGAGAGAGAGAGAGAGACAAAGAGCCTTCCTGCTGAGGAAGAAGCCCCATGGGGGAGTGGCAGGGGACTTGATTCTAGGACCCAGAGATCATGACCTGAGCCAAAGGCAGATGGTTAACCCACTCAGCCACCCAGACGCCCCAAGATGGGCGCTAATACTAACAAATGGGATGTTGTGGTATTGTTTAATGAAACATATCAACATTTGAAAGATCTACATAACTCAGTGAACTAATATTTTCCAAATGACCAACACATGATGTTACAAAATCGCCTAGGAATAAAATATCCATCCAAATTGCAAGATGAACTAACACATTTTATTGTAAGGCAGTATGAAAAGTTCACTGACATAATTTCAGATTCCACATTGCACTAACCCTGAAGAAACTACCCGTGTCAAATTTTGATATAGTATTAAAGAATAACCACAATTTTCTGAAAATGTCATCAAAAGGCCCCTCGTTTTTCCAACTACATATCTGTGTGAGGCCAGATTTCTTTCAACTCCTTCAACCAAAACATTTCGCAACCGACTGACTGCAGGAACAGATATGAGAACCCAGCTGTCTTCTATTAAACCAGACATTCAAAGAGGTTTGCAAAAATGTAAAACGATGCACTCTTCTCACTAAATGTTTTTTTTTTGTAAAATGGTTTTCATAAATCTGTTATTTACGTAGGCAGGTAATGGGTTTGTTACAGATATTTTCAATAAATTAATAAAATACTTTGTAAATTTCTCAGTTTTAATTTCTAATCGGGCAAATAGTGACGATTGAAAAAAAAAAAAACGAAAAAGAAAAGCTCCTTGAGGTCCTCGATAACTTGTAAGAGTATATAAGGGTCCTCATACCAAAGTTTGCAACCTGCCACCATAGGAGATGAACACACAGGGAAAGATTTTATTTCGAGGCAGCAGATTTAGAAATACACTCATCTGGCAACAAGGAGTGGGTAACACTGAATGGATTAGGCCTAGACCAATCAATAAGAGCAAAGTGGTAATGTGAAAAATAATGAAATTTAGGGCTAAGACAACAGCAATGGACACAGAGGGAAACAGATGAATTCAAAAGATGTTTCGGAGGGGGCACCTGGGTGGCTCAGTGGGTTGGGCATTTGCCTTTGGCTCCGGTCCTGGTCCTGGGGTCCTGGGATTGAGCCCTGAGTTGGGCTCTCTCCCTCTGCACCATGCCCCTCCCCCCCCAGGTCGTGCTCGCTCTCTCTCCCCTCTCAAGTACATAAATAAATAAATATCTTTTTGGGGGGGGGGAGGAGATGTTTCTGAGACAGGAGAATTGACAAACTCTAGCAACCAACTTCAGAATCAGAAAAAGTCCAGGCTGCCAGTTTGTATGGCTGTAGGGTGACGATCAGTTCTAACAACAGCTCTCGGACACCACTTGTCCTACAATTTAATTCTCCCTGGAATTAGTACAGACCCCACAAGTGAAGGGCTCGGTCCCACTTCAGACACCAGGCACAAGTCTTGCGTACTCCTCAAAACTACCGGACAGCCTATAAATGTGGGGGTTCCCACAACCGCCACCCTCCCCAGGTTCAGTAATTCGTTGGAACTACTCACCAAACTCGGGAAAGCACTATACTTAGAATTAGCTTTATTATTAGTTTTATTATGGAACAAGTGAATTCAAGAGACTCACAGGCAGAACATGGGGGGAGGGGAGCTGTAGGGCATCCGTGCCCTCTCTTCCTCTGGGAACTACGGTGCCCACTTGGTGTTGTTTTGGAATATTGGTGAGGTTGGGGTCCGGAGCCGATGGCCAAGAAAGAACTTGTGAGATGTCTTTGGTGCAAAAGGTGATTTTACTAAAATGTGGGGACAGGACCCGTGGGCAGAAAGAGCTGCCGCAACAGCGTTGTGAGGGGTGATGGATTATATACTTGGAAGTTGGGGGAAGTAAGGACAAGGAGAGGTTGTCCAAAAGGGCTTTTGCAGGATATTGGAGGCCTTGCCATTGTCAAGATAAGGTTGTTTCTCCCTCTGGCAAAGCATTAACAGTAAGCCAGTTGGGAGTTTCCAGGAGGAATGTTACACTTTGCCTGCCTGAAGTATTTGCCAATGGGCTGCAGGTTATGAGGAAATTTTATTTTATTTACATTCTCTTCTGCCTTTGTTTCCCTTTCTCACATCACTGTGGAGGGAAGGGTCATGGTAGGGCTCCAAGAAGTTGAGTCTTGAAGTTTCCGGAAGTTAGGTTATTGATAAGAATGCTTTTTCTTGTCAGTCACTAAGACATTAGTAAACTGAGGGAGAATCATGTCTTGAAGGAGTGTGACCTCTATTAGCTAACCATTTGTTTTTCCTTCCCCTGGTTTTAGGAAAGCCGCGAGTGCCTGAGGAGTGTCACAGGAATCCCACTTGGGGGAGGAAGGGGAGAGTTTGTGGGGTGTCAGCCTACGCTTTGTCATCAGCTTGTTTTCTGCTCCCGCATCACCCCCTATCCACA
Organism: Nasua narica; assembly: GCA_028533885.1. Lineage (NCBI taxonomy): Eukaryota > Metazoa > Chordata > Mammalia > Carnivora > Procyonidae > Nasua > Nasua narica. The sequence continues at coordinate 186,455,870 of CM052799.1, read as the reverse complement.
CATCTAAATGTTCACCAAACTGGGGGCGCCTAGGTGGCTCAGACCCAAAGCGTCTGCCTTTGGCTCAGGTCATGATCCCAAGGGTCGTGGGATCGAGCCCCACATCGGCTCCCTGCTCAGCGGGAAGCCTGCTTCTCCCTCTCCCACTCTCCCCACCTGTATTCCCTCTCTCGCTGTCTCTGCCAAGTAAATAAATAGAAATCTTTAAAATAAATAAATAAAATGTTCATCAAACCAGATGTCCAAACCTCACCATTCTAGGACTTTTATACGAGGCTCCATCAGATATCCGTGATTGATTAAATCACTGCCCAAGTGATGAAACTCAATCTCCAGTCACCCTCCCTTTTGGGGGGGGTAGGAGGGGCTAAAAGTCACTTTATTAGCATAAACTCAGATTAGGTGTAAAGGGACTCATTTTGAATAACAAAAGAATCAGGAAATTCCTAAGGTTCCAAGAACCCAGTGTCAGGAATCAGGCACAAAAACCAACTACACTTTTACTTCTTCTTTTATTATACTATAGAGTACCTGATGTAGTTATCGATATCTAGTAGGTACTCAATAAATAATTGCTGGGTGCCTGGGTGGCTCAGTGGGTTAAAGCCTCTGCCTTCGGCTCAGGTTATGATCTCAGGGTCCTGGGATGGAGCCCCGCATCTGGGGTGGGGGGGGTCTTTGCTCAGCAGGGAGCCTGCCTCCCCCCCTCTCTGGAGAGAGAATTTTTAAACTTAAAAAAAAAAAAAAAAAAGGGTCAATAAATAAATAAATAAATAGGGTTAGAACTCAGAAGAAAAGACAGAACTCCAGGTATACACAGAAAACAGGATGTGTTTGTGGTAGCCAGAAGTCTAAGAGTTGAGATGACTGTCTTGGAAGAGGAGAGAAATAACAGCTCTAGAGACAGCAACATAGCAAGGTACAGAGCCCTCAAAGGAGAGCACGAAGTCCCAGATGTAAGAGAGAGGAAAATACACAGAGCATAAGGCAGGGAAAACCAAAGTAGAAGAGTGTTTCTTTTTCTTTTAAGATGTTATTTATTTATTTGACAGAGAGAGAGAGAGATCACAAGTAGGCAGAGAGGCAGGCAGAGAGAGGGGGGGAGGCAGGCTCCCCGCAGAGCAGAGAGCCCAATGCGGGGCTCGATCCCAGGACCCTGAGATCATGACCTGAGCCAAAGGCAAAGGCTTAACCCCCTGAGCCACTGGGGCGCCCCAGAAGAGTGTTTCTAAAGAAGAAATGTGTCAAGAGGCACCCGGCAGGTAGAGCATGTGACTCTTGATCTTGGGGTTGTGAGCTGGAGCCCCATGTTGGGTGTGGAGATTATGTAAATAAATAAAACTTAAAAAAAAAAAAAAGAAGAAGAAGAGGTGTGTCAAAAGTCAGAGGAAGGTCAAGAGACAAATGGACGGATTCTTGTGCACAGGATTCCACAATGGCGGGGCAGAGGGAGAAGCCCAGTATGATGAGTAAAGAGAACAAAGTAAAGACACCCAACATAAAACTATTCTTCCAAGAAACATGGCTATCAGAGGATGACATGAGACACCAACACATAGATAGAGTATGGCCATCAAGGGGAAGACCCTGAGCACCACGTGGGGTAGAAGAGGAGGCAGAAAACGAGCCTAATTGAGGCAGAGAACAAGGTTACTTCAGATGGGAGGTTTTGAACCGACACGAAACCCTGTTGTACATGCCTTCAAGGCCCTGCCCAGTCTGGCCTCAACTCCGTCTCCACATCCCTCCTGGCGACCATGGTGGCCTTCTCAAACATGCTGTGCTCCTTCATGGCATGGGCCCTGCTCCCACGCTCGTTCCTCAGCCTGGGAAACAACTTCTTTTCCCTCCCCTGATCAACTCCTGTCCCTAACTCAGACCCTAAGTACACATCATATCTTTCCCGGACTTGGGACTGCATTAGGTCCTCCTGAATGCTTTCTTTATAGCACTTACAACACCTGGAAATCATTTATTTATGCGGGATGGTTGTGGGGTTTTTTGTTGGGGTTTTTTTTTTGGTTTGGTTTTTTTTGTTTTGTTTTGTTTTTTGGTTTTTTTTTTTTTGGTATGTATGCCTGTCCCAGTAAAATATAAATAGATTGAGGACAAGGAGCTGTCACTACTGTCCTCCTCGCTCCAACCTCAGCACCTGGCACCCAGCAGTCAAGCAGGATGTAGCTGTGAAGGGACTAAGTGCTGGAGGATGGCGCGAGGAAACAGAAAAGAACAGCACCTAGAACCTGGGGAAGGGAAGGAGACACCCACCTCTTCCTTCTCCCTCTTGTCGCAAGCAGCAAAGAGTAAGTGTGAGTCAGATTTACAGGGCTACTTGGGAAGTGGGCAGCAGGCCCAAACAGGAGGCAGAATTACTCCAGAAAGTGAAGGTTCGGATGCCTGGGGGAAGGTTGAGGAAAGGAGAGAAAGCTGAGAAAGGCTCCTTAGCAGGTCACAGCTAAGTAGGGAAGGAAGTCCACAAGTTTGTATGCTTCTCTTCAGCCAACTGTCAGCAGCACGAACACAGGAAACAGGGCACAGATAGTTGGGATGGTCTAGCGATGGGGGTGTGCAGGCTAGAAATGACAGAAGGACAATAGGATGAGGGAATCGCTGATGGGACACGCTCAGAGTTCTCAGGTGCACAGAGAAGGAAATGAAACCAGGAGGAAATGAACAACCTGAGAAAAAGGGATGAAGGACTAGGAACTAGAGTTTCCGGATGGAACTGTTATAATCAGAGCGTGTGAAATAAATTACAATACAGAATCTTAAAAATACACGCAACATACTTTTCGAGATATCATAAGCTCTTGCTACCTACTGTAACCAGTCTCGTACACCAACAACAACAAATCTCAAAAATAGGCCCGTCCCATTCCGAAAAGGGTCAAGTTGCTACCTTTCCTGGAGTCCAATGAAAAAAAAAAAAAGCAGATGACTAAAGAGAGGATATCCCTTTCCAGCTCCAACTTTTCCACAATAGATACATGCTTTTCCAGCAGTTCCAGATGAGCATATATTAAGAAAAGCCTCCAAGTACAAGCCAAGGCAGAGTACTAACAAACACACCTTAGGCACTGAGAAAATCTGCAATTACAGAAGCAGCCAAACTGGTGAAATAATGCCCACAGTTCTAAATTTAACGTGATCTAACGAGATTACAGATGAGTCTCCCAAACTTCACTCTATTCAGAGAAATCACAGAATAGTAAAATATATTTCTTTCTAAAATGGATGAGAAACAACACAAATTCCGGAGGCAGTATACTGACCATTTAAATTTAAAAAGCAATCTTCATTGAGAAGAATGCTCATATATACTTTTGGTTGCTTTGATGTCTTTGTATCGTTTTATGAAAGGCTTTTATTAAAGGCTATCATTTATTTTTTTTAATTTTATTTATTTGACAGAGAGAGACACAGCAAGAGAGGGAACACAAGCAGGGGGAGTGAGAGAGGGAGAAGCAGGCTCCCCACTGAGTAGGGAGCCTGATTCAGGGCTTGATCCCAGGACCCTGGAATCATGACCTGAGCCAAAGGCAATGCTTAACGACTGAGCCACCCAGGTGCCCCTGAAAGGCTATCATTGAAAAGAAGAAAAGGGGTCACCATCAGCCCCCTTCCACATATTCACCGTTTATGATGGGTGTGTCGGGCATGTGTTTGCCTGCTCAGCACTCTCTTCTCCCAACTGATCCCATTTTCCCTCCTGTTAATTCCAGTTTAGGTGAAACTGGTACAAAAGATGGACCCAAAAGCCCAGGACAGCCAATGAGAGTGCTGCACTACCCAGCGGAGAGGACAGGTTCAGGCACGTGATCAAGCCAGGCCAATCAGAACCCTTGGACTTGACAGGTATGTGAGTCAATACATTTTCACTTTTTTCTTAAGACAGTTTGCAAATTAAAAAGTTCAAATATAGTTATAAAGGACTACTGTAGCACTGAATTTTGTCTTCCTTCTACTATAATCCTTTCCTTCTCTTCTCTTAACCTTTATGTTTCCCCTCCCCACCCAACTCCTTAGGATAATGGACTAGGTAAACTAAGCATTGAGTTTTTAGGACATCACCATGAGGCAGAAAGCTAATCTAAGAGAATAAGCCTAGTCCCAGGTAAATTAAGCTGTGACTCAATTTCTTGGTATTTAGATACTGAAGTTGAGTCTTGTTTCAGAGGCTTGAACAGAACACACTTGAACAGACTTCAGAGGCGTCCCTTACACGGACACACACAATAATGTATGTACACTGTGAATATCTCTAGTATCATTGTTTTGCATGAGGCCACAATGTTACATGTATGTGAAGGGAAATAACACCATGAAATTCTAGGACATCAGGAAGTACATTCCAAATCTATTCCTTCCCGTTTTCCCTCAGCTAGAGATCTGAATTGGTTTAAAAGAGGTGAAAGTAGACTCCACATTTGCAAAAGGGCCTTTCCAATAAAATCATGGTTACCGGAATTAAAGTGTATACTTCTGTGTTTCTTGCAATCCTTCATTTTCAAGGTTATTATTACATGGAAAAAAATAATGAAAAATTCACAACTTCCTCAGAAGAAATGTAAGAGACAAGGTAGTATTATATAAAGAATACACAGTGCTGAGAATGAGGAGAACCGTCAGTCACCGTAACTGTAACCCACCTGGACTGGCTTAAACCAAAAGGAACAGGAACAGGAATGCAGCCAGCCCCAGAAATGAACGAAGAGAAGGTTTAAAGCTTTCAGAGACTCGGGTAGTGTTCTCTCCTTCTCTCCAGATACGTGCTTTATGCTCGCCATCTAAAAACCACCTTCCGGGGCACCTGGTTGGCTCAGTGGGTTAAAGCCTCTGCCTTCGGCTCAGGTCATGATCTCGGGGTCCTGGGATTGAGCCCCAGGTCAGGCTGTCTGCTTGGTGGGGAGTCTGCTTCCCCCTTTCCCTCTGTCTGTCTCTCTGCCTACTTGTGATCTCTCTCTGTCAAATAAATAAAAAAAAATTTTTTAAAGTATAAAAAAATAAAAATAGAAAAAAAATAAAAACCACCTTCCTCTGTCCCCAAACACAACAGTGGAACATAACTACCTTGAACTCCCAAGTGTTCACCTTATGGCGGTGGGCATGTGAAGCTCCCACCCCTCTGTCCTGGGCCCAATTTCAAATTTACAGCAAAGGAACACTGACTGGGCTACCTTGGGTCAGGTCTTCAAACCTGGTTCAATCCTCTGTGTCTTCTACGCAGAGGAAGAAGTTGGGGGGGGGGGGGATGCGTAGGTTAAAGGACAGTTAAGGGATTTGTGTTGTGTTTGATGCTCCAAACACTCCCATCACAGTCCCGGCTTTGTACTGGGTTTTTTTCATCACTAAAATAAGGTCCATCTTAGCTTTTTGCTAGGAGTCTAGAGTTTAAAAGAACTTAAGAGAATTAAATTGAAGAGATTAGAGGGTAAAGAGCATTCACCACGGTTTTGGGAGTTCACTGTCAAGAAGAAATACAAGCTAAAAATAAACTATACATTCTAGAAATAAAAACTTGTCTTTTATAAATATGATCGTCCACGTGAAAAACCCAAGAGAAATGAAAAAAGCCGTAAGGTCTTAGAGGGCTGAGATTCTGTCTCGGTTCAAGCCCGGACATCTAGAGCAATGCCCGGATGTAGAGCGCGTGCTCGCGTTCACTGAACGCTGACCGAACTCAGAACTTCCCAACTACTGTACTTTCAAATGGGTCACTGGTGTGTTCAAGGCACCGCTGCCCTCAGGTCTGGAGGATGATGCCTGTGCTAATTACCAGGACTAATGTGCTACTAATTGCATAGGATATTAAAAAAAAAAAAAAAAGCTTGGGAAGCACTGAATAAATGACCAAAAGACCCCTGGAACTAAGACTTCTAGCAAGGTAGCTGGGTACCAAGGAAATTTGTATAAGGCCAAGATGCATTCAATAAATGTTCAAACTCACTGGTAGTAGCAAAAAAATTCAAGCTAAGACAAATAAAACTCAGATTTTTCTTAACTGGTTTTACCCAGTCATGGTGAGGGAACACAAATAGGAGGACACTGCCAGGGGAACACACTGGAGGGCAGCGGTGGGCTATTGAGGCTTGGAATATATTCCAATATATTAAGTGAAAAACAGGCTACACAACTGTAGGTACTGAGATTACAAACTGGCAAGGCAACAAAGACTGAATTCAGCCCTTGGGTATGCTCTGTTTGAAGCCCAGTGTGTTTATAAAAATCGTGGACCACATAAAAATTGGGACATTTCATATTAAAGCCATATTTCTAGATTTCCAGCTTCTCTTGAAGAACTAGAAGGTACGGTAACACCAACATGCATCCCCGGGTTGCCCCATCCATGGACCATCTTCCGTGCCAAGCTCCCTAGCATGGCCTCGTGTCTCCCAGATGGAGAAGCTCACACGCCCAACCTGCTGAGACATTTGAGCAGGCTGAACCACCTTCACAGTGTATGAACAGTCATTATCGCTGGATGGTGAGATTCTAGGTCTACTTTTCTCTTCCCTTATCTATACTTTCAAAGTTTCCTTCGATAAACATGTATTGCTTTTGGAGTGAGAAAAAAAATGTTATTTTTTAAAATTACCCAATCACAACTGCAATTTCATTTCATCTAATGGAACCAAAACAACGAAAGACAACCAAAGGGCTGCTTTGGATTTTATTCAATCAGTGGAAGTAGGAAGCTAAGGTAAGTTTTAAGTAGGGCAGTCCATGATTTGCTTTTGTTTAAAGAGATCACTCTGGATGTCATGGGAGTGGGAGAGCCTTGTAGGAGAGCATGAGAGAAATGTTGAATTGGCTAACTAAAGATAACAGATAATGACTGTGGTTTAAAACTAATTGAACTAAGGAAGTAATGTAAGGTTATAATTATGGCACTATTTCCCTCCCTTTGATACTAATTAAAACACGAGCTTGGACAGACAATGGTAGCATTTTACAAATTATGTCTTCCTCAAAGTGAACAGGTTCTACAGACACTCAAGTCATAAAACACCTATTTTAAGGATTCATTTCCCTATATTTAAATTTTCTTTCACCAAGAAACATAAACAACCTTTATCAGAAATCTGCTAATCAATTAACTTAATGCTTAAAAAGTTAAATAATCCCTGATCTTTATTTTACCTTGATTTGGTTCGATCAATAGTAACAGCAGTTTCACAAAAACTCCAGAAAGTTTCTACCAGTCACCATTCATCTCACCCCATCTCTGAAACCTCACAGAGTGTCTTCATGGTAAAGAAAAACTACCAGGCTAGGTAGAAATGTCAAAATCCACAGATGACAGAAAGGAGAGCCAATTCAACATTTCTCTCTTGCTCTCCTGCAAGGCTCTCCCACTCCCATGACATCCAGAGTGATCTCTTTAAACAAAAGAAAATCATGGACTGCCCTACTTAAAACTTACCTTAGCTTCCTACTACCACTGAATGAATAAAACCCGAAGCAGCCCTTCTCCTTTATTCCCCACCTCTCTCCAGTGCTCACCGAAGTAGGTGACTCTGGCCTCCAGACAACCAGGTCCTCGAGCACTAATCTACCCAACAAGCCAACAAGCAACTGCTCAGCATCCGCCAAGGGCCAGACACTGTTCTAGGACCTGGGGATAAAGCAGTGAGCAACACAGACAAAACTCCCTGCCCTCCTGAAGCTTACATTCTAGTAACCTCTCTACCACAGTCACTGCTTCCTCAATTTCTGTAATCATTTAAAGAATTTAATTTTTTTAACAGGGATATTTTATTTATTTATTTATTTTTATTTTTATTAATTGACAGAGAGACAGTGAGAGAGGGAACACAAGCAGGGGGAGTGGGAGAGGAAGAAGCAGGCTTCCCGCTGAACAGGGAGCCTGATGCGGAGCTCAATCCAGGACCCTGGGATCATGACCTGAGCCGAAGGCAGACGCTTAACGACTGAGTCACCCAGGGACCCCTTATTTAAAGAATTTTAAAGCAATTATAATGACTGTGTTGAAGGTATCTGAAAATAAGCAATACTACCTATAATAATTTTATTATCATTTGCTGACTTTGTTTAATAGCAGTTATTTATTGCAAGCAAAAGAGAGAAGAGAGATAAAAGAGGAGGACCTTACTCAGTGGAACCTGCTACATACTAGGAATGGCATTGATCTGTCAATTTTTCAGGCTTTCTTTCATACCAGCTATAAAGCTCTACTAGCTTTTATGTCAGCGACCAAAGGTAGTATTTCAATTCTGCCAGAATGGAGCAGTTGAATTTAAATAATTCCAGACACTGAAAGATTACTTGTTTTCAAAATCTATTATCTTAAGTTTATAACAGACATGGATTTTTATAAACCAATGGATCCAAAATGAACAGGCTCTTATTATAGATAACGTACAGGAATGGTGTGTGTGTGCGTTTATACAATGGCTTACGATACAAAACACTGCCCTTGTTAGAACAGTGTAACTGCTTAGGAAATCTGCCTCAGAGAAAAGTAATTAGCCCTACACACACACACACACACACACACACACACACACACACACACACAAAGACAAGACAAATGGATCCCACAGCAACTTGTTTCCAATGCTTTTATCATAAGAATCAGTGTCCTCCTTGGGGCGCCTGCGCGGCTCAACTGGTTGAGCGTCTGATTCGTGGTTTCAGCCATGGTCTCAGGGTCCTGAGATAGAGACCCACATGGGGCTCCCCGCTCAGCGGAGAGTCTTCTTGGGATTCTCTCTCCCTCTCTGTCTGCCCTCCCCTGCCCCCTCTCAAACAAACAAACAAACAAACAAACAAATAAATAAAATCATTGAAGAATCGGAGTCCTCCTTAACTGGGTTGGTTAAAGCACCAAAAGCCACTCGGCGGCATTCATTTCCGTGAGCTGTATCTGTGTCTTGCAAATCCATGCCGTGAATCACCAGGCGGACTGGCAGGCAAGATGGAGGGAGAAGAAAGACCATCAGAGACAGAGAAACAAGGCAAAATGCCTATTAAAGCAAGAGGATCAAAAGCACTGGCCTCCTGTATTAAGGAGAGGACTTTAATTTTTAACCACCAAGGATTAAAAACAAAACCAAAAACCAACTACTGACCAACCGCTACGACCTTGTTATTTTCACAGTCCTGTTCAGCTGAATCCAAAACTCCATCACACCCCCGAGTTCAGCTCCTGGCTCTACCACTCAACCAAGAGGGAAGAGGACTCAGTCCCATACAACTTCGGTGGAGCCCCACGCTATGCCAACAGTGAGGATGGATTTCAGCCACCAGCTTCATTCAAACTGAGCTGCGCTGTCCTACCTCAGCACAAGCAAACTCAGGCCAGGGAGCTTAAGCCCAAACAATTTCACCAACACTCTCTCTGGGCAGTAAGCTCCGAAGATAAGTAGCCGATTCTTTATTCTACTAGAAACAGGTCGAAAGAGCACTGATGAATTCAAAGAGATTAACCTGTTTCAAACTCACCTTGTGAGAGGGCAACAAAATGTTAATGATATGCTACCATCACATTTATTAATAGAGTGGTTTTTTGGTTTGGTTTTGTTTTGAACAATCTCCCGATGAATCGGTGACATCTCTCTCCAGTGAGGCCGTCACATTCCTGCAGTGAACTTCCACAGGCTGCTTCAAATCTCCCAACTGGCCATTGTGGGAACGTTTGGACAGACTCCCAGCTATCTCCCTGATCATACATCTACATGAAGTCCTTTCCAAGCAAAGGCCACACATTACAAGTGAACCGTCTTTTCAAATTCCACTAGTCTTCTCTGGGACTCTCAGCCTGCCTTTCGTCAGGGGCACTTTAGGAAAACCACCACACTGGAAACGCTAATATGCCGCTTTGGGAGACGAATGTTAGACAGTAGACAAGGCTTATTTGTGAGCTAACTTATGCAACTCACTTCTCAATGAGAGGGACTCAAATCTATAAATTAACATACATCCCGGAACCTCTAGGTTATTCCAAAACTGAAATCATGATCTTGTCCAGGGAATGGGCAGTCCAGTGCTGTGGCTGCAAGTTTGGGCTCCGGACTTACACAGGATGGCCATTTGCTGGCTCTTCAAGTTCCTTCACTGCTGGTACCTCAGTTTCCCAAGCATATTCATCTAAAAAAGGACAATTTGGGGTGCCTGGGTGGCTCAGTCCATCAAGCGTCTGTCTTTGGCTCAAGTCATGATCCCAGAGTCCTGGGATCGAGCCCGGCATCAGGCTCCCTGGGAGCCTGCTTCTCCCTCTCCCATTCCCCATGGTTGTGTTCCCTCTCTCACTGTCTCTCTGTCAAATAAATTAAAAAAAAAAAAATCAAATTATGTAAAAGGACCTGCTAAATCTTAGCTATCACTATTTCTGGTGTACGAATTTTCTGACTTTCCAGATCACACTCCCGAACACGACACATTAACATCCCTTTCTTCTTATATTATTCTGAAAATATAGTAATTCACTAGTTTGTCACCGGTTAAGTCATTCCAAGAAAAGGAAGGAGGGAAGAAAACAGAACTCTCAACCAGGACTGTAAGGATGTAAATTGCTACGACCTTTCTAAATGGCAGTATGTATCAAAAATCTTAAACTTAGCATGTACTGTTCTTTGATCCTGCAAATCCCCTTCTAGAAACTTATCCTACAGAAAAAAAATTTCACAAGTATACCCAGAGGTGTAGGTAGGAGAACAGTCACTGCAGAGTTAAAACAGTGGGGGAATAAAGGACACAAACTAATGTCTGACAAAAATTAATGGTTAAATTATCACACATATAAAATGGAATCTTATTCACTTATTAAGCTATTATAACTGACAATATAGACATGGAAAGATTCATTGTAACATGTTAAGCCAAAAACAAAAAGTTACAAAATAATCATGTATAACAAGATCCCATATTTGTTACGAAAAATGGTATATAAAAAGCCACATGCACACAAAAAAGAGGGTTTGGAGAGATATGTACTGAGGTAGTGGATTTATGAGTATTTCCTAGTTTTTAGCTTTTCTGTATTTCAACCTTTCTACCATAAAGATGCAATTCTTTATTTTTTTTAAGATCTTATTTCTTTGAGAGAGAGACAGACAGAGATATTTAGAGAGAGCACAAGAAGGGAGGAGAGGGAGAAGCAGGCTTCCTGCTGGGCAGGGAGCCCAAGATGGGACTCGATCCCAGGACTCTGAGATCATGACCTGAGCCAAGGGAGACACTTAACTGACTGAGCCACTCAGGTGCCCCAAAATCCAATTCTTTAATACACAATGGATGTGAACTGATAAGCAGTTTGGTTCTGAAATATATTATGAAGCTAAAAGTAAAAACAAGATTTATTTTTATTTAGAAAAAAACATTTTTACATATTACTTGATGGTCTATTACTTTTTAATTTTTATTAACATATAATGTTAATATTTTTAACATATAATAATAATTAACATATCATTTGTTTCAGGGGTACAGGTCGGTGGTAAATCATCAATCTCACACAATTCACAGCACTCACCATAGCACATACCTTCCCCAATGTCCATCACCCAGCCACCCCATCCTCCCACCTGCCTCCACTCCAGCAACTCTCAAGTTTGTTTCCTCTTTTTTTTTTTAAAGATTTGATTTATTTATTTGACAGAGAGAGAGAGAGATCACAAGTAGGCAGATGCCCGCAGAGAGAGAGGGGGAAGCAGGCTCCCCACCAAGCAGAGAGCCCTATGCGGGGCTCAATCCCAGGACCCCGAGATCACGACCCGAGCCGAAGGCAGAGGCCTCAACCCGCTGAGCCACCCAGGCACCCCTCCTTTTTTTTTTTTTTAATATTTTATTTATTTATAGAGAGAGAGCAAGTAGCCTGATATGGCACTCAATCCCAAGACCCTGGGATCATGACCTGAGCCAAAGGCAGACACCCAACTGACTGAGCCACCCCATGCATCCCTGTTTCCTATTAGATACTTTTAATGGTTAGTTATCCAATTAAAAATTATACATATTTAGTATCAAGACATTAGCAAAAGACTTCAAGTGATGGATTTCTACCATCAAGTGCAGCAGTACAAGAATTAAATGGGTTAGTTTTTGAGTTTTATATATTTTTATACACCCCAATTCCTTATCATTTTAATTACCATTTATTAAATGAACATATCTCAAGAACTTATGTAAGCACTTTGAAGTATTTAAACTTAACCTACTATTATTATTCCCATTCAGCTGAAGAAACTGAGACCCTGAAATGTTAAAGGACTAGATCAAAGTCACAGACTACAGGGTCAAACTCCATATCCTCCAGAAATTTTACTCCTAACTGCTCAGCACCCTCAATTATATAACAGAAACTGTATTTATGGGGCCCTATACTGGCTTCTGAAATAAAGGAATGAAAGTCATACTTTCTCAGGATGAAAAATGAAATTGGAAAACATACCAATTTTTCTGTATTTTTTGGAAACCAATTTTTACTGCATTATTTGGGCTTACCATAGCTTAAAAAATGGCATTTTGGAAATAGTGATAACATAGTAATTTACCACTCCACTGTGACTTAAATTTACATTTTGAGTCTCTAAGCAATATTTTGATAGGAGCCTTCTCTCCAGCTTAATCACCTGGAGCAGTCTTTGCTTGGGAAAGGTTCTCTCTTTTCAGAGCCAACCAAACTTAGAGAAATGACTGGGCATAGTACATGTGGCTCCTAATTCATAAAATCAGTGACTAAGTAATAAGATTAATTTTACAAGAAAAGGTTTTAAGATGTGGCCTCAATGCCATGTTATTCACTCATAAATATTTAATGGAGTTCCTCCAGGCACTATTCTAGGCACTGAAGATACAATGATGAGCCAGAATGTCTACTCTTCTGAAACTTTTATTATAAGTGCATTATATATCTGAAGGTTGTAGTCCGCTTTTTATTAGCAGCCTAAGGTATAAAACGTATAGTCTGTTACTTAAAATATCTCCTCTCCACTTCAGGAGATGATCTTAGGAGATGCTTAGCAAGAAGGAAGCAGAGCATCAGCTGTTCTCCAACTTTACTATCCCAGGAGAAATTCCGGGAAAACTTGTTTAAAAAACGGATTCCAGGGCCCCACCTCGAGGAGTTTGATTCTGAGGCGAGGTGGCAAAAAACCCCTCTGTTTTTAACAAGAACCTGACTTCACGCTGATCTGAGCGATCTGAGGTCCAGATTTTGAAAAACCTACCAGTAAGTGGAGCCCTTCAGAAGAAAATATCATTCAGAAGAGAATAGCTCCATGGCAGTGGAATTTAAACTAAGTAACATAAGCCCAACCCTCATGTAATTAGTTCTGTATAATTCACAAAGCCAGCAAATTAAAAAGATGAGTAAGAATGGAGCAATTTACCAGCACCTCCTCCTTAATGTCTTATGGGAGATTTGAATTTGCTTCAATCTAGGAATTTGGTGAAAAGATGAACTTAAGGCCTACCAACAGAAGAAATAAACATTAAGAAAAAGGAAATTTCTAGTCAACTGCAAAAAAAAAAAATGCTAAGAGGGACAAACATTTCACGGAACTAACTTGGTACCACTCATTTTATGCCCTATTTCACAACGCTTAGTATCTGAACAATCCACAAGGTTCCAAAGTACATCAAAAATTTGTTCATTTCCTCTCCTACTCAGGCAGAATAATAATAATAGAGTGTTGTGAAGGTGCCATAGGCCTCAGCAATTTCAACAGATACATTCTTGGATAAAGAAATATCATTAAAAAAAATCTATCAGGAATGCTCCTTAGTGGAGCTACTTCAATTAGCTTTGAATAGTTTTAATGTGTCCCTCAATTCTAATTTAGATTACTTAAAAGTTCCTGGCTTCTTTACCAACCTCCTACAGAAAAAATTCCCTTCCATATTACAAATATGTGCATTTTTAGATATAATAAGCAAACACCCATCAGTACAACATAACTGTCACATAAACTAGAAAAATAATTTTAAAGAAAAACATAGCATTTTGTTCTCAGAGATAGAAACCCTAACCTTATGGGGAAGGTTTTAAGTTTCTGCACCTTAAATCATCTAAAAATAAAAGTATCCCGGGTGGCTCTGTCGATTGAGTGTCTGCCTTCCGCTGGGGTCATGATCCGGGGGTCCTGGGATTGAGTCCCACATCCGGCTCCCCGCTCACCCGGGAGTCTGCTTCTCCCTCTCCCACTCCCACTGCTTGTGTTCCCTCTCTCACTCTCTCTCTCTCTTTCTCTCTCTCTCTCTGTCTGCAAATAAATAGAAACCTTTAAAAAATGTATTAAAAATAAAGGTATCCAGACAAATACATCCCTCCTACTTTAGAGGTTAAGAGTAGCACTTCACAAGTCAGCTGGCTGGCTGGGTCCTGGCCCCAGTTCCTAACCTCAGATCCTGTCCACTACCTAATCCATGAGATCTCTGAGCCTGTTCATCGGTTCAAAGGGATTATAACGTAACACTGCCTCTCCGTTAACGGAATGGAGGTTTTTCCAGATGCATCTGTCTGTATGGTATTTGTTTTTATTATCTATTCTTTTTACTGTCCTTACTTTTATTATTTGTACGTTTGACCACGGAAATAGCAAGAGTAGGATGCCAGGAGATAAGCACAAAGAAACGCATCTGTCCAGAGTGCGCATATATTTAAAATTTCGGGCTCGTGCTGCCTTCAGAATAGCACTGATGATGGCAAAGTTCTAAAAGAAACTTTCATATTAAGAGGCTATCAAAAATCTCCATAGCCTCCCACTCAGCAGAAAAAGACGCTAATTTATTTCTTCAAAAGCAGGCTTCTTTAGTCTGAATCACAACAAAAGATGCCCATAGGAAATGTTATCTGCGAAGTTGTTTTCTAATTCCAAGGCAAACAGAAGTAAAGGAAGGTGCAACCCATTCCTCGTCGGTTTCCTTTTCCTGGAGATTCTGATTACATTTCCTCGTTCAAACAAGAAGAGCCCGCAATTGTGCCCTGGGTCCACACGGTAAGACCGCGTCTGTGCGTAAAGAAGGGAAGGAGAAGCGGCAGACCCCGGGGACGCGCTCTCACCGAAAGGAGAGCCGCTTTCTGTTAAATACCATCAGAGTCAGCCCTGGCAGGACGACTCAGGGCCGAACGGCATTGACTGCCCTTCACTGACAGCGATTTTGCAGGCACACGACAGAGAAAGCGATGAGCCGGGGACTCGAGGCCCGATGGAGAGGCGGGCGGCGCGATGCCGCTCCCCGCGAGCTCTGGATCCCCGAGAGGCTGGCGGGGAGGCGAGGCTTGGCCAGCCTGCCACGCTCAGGCGGCCGAGGGCAGCGAGGTCAGCCCTGGCAGGGCCGACCGCCCCCACGCCCCCTGGAGAGGGAGGGGACCCCGCTCGGCCGCCCGGGGCTGCGGACGCCCATTCAGCCCGAAGCCCGTCCAGCGGCCGCCACCCCCTCGGCCCGCGGCGGCGACCCGGCCTCCCCGCGCCGGCCAGCCGGCCGCCCCGCCGCCACCCCCGGGAGGATGGGGAAGGACGAGGCGCAGCGCGGCCAGTGCCGCGCCTCCGGGGCGCGCGGCAAAGGCTGAAGGGCGGCCCGAGGGACTCGCGCCCGCCCGAGGGACGGGCGCCCCGGGCGGCCATCGCGCCGACCCCCGCGCCGACCCCCGCCCCCGCCGCTTCCCCGTCCAGGCCGCCGCCGTCCAGCCCGCTCCTCACCTCATTTCCAGGCGGGTCCGCGCTGCCGCCCCAGGGACAAATCAGGGCAGCTCACTCGCCGCGGGGAGGGACGCAGGAGCCGCAGCCCCGCACACCATCCCCGCCCGCCCGCCTGCCCGTGCGTCCCGGAGCCCGCTCGGGATTCTCCCTCGCGAGCCGCCGTACTACGGAGCAACCAAGCTGCGCTCCCTCCCCTCTCCTCCGCTCTTCTCTACCTCCTTCGCTCCCTCCCTCGCTCCCTCGCTCCCACCTATCTCCTCATCTCCCTCCGCTGCCTCTCCCGCCCTCATCCACCCCTCCATCTCCGCCCACAGATGGGTGGGAGCGAACAATCGGCCAATCGGAAGAAGAGGCCCGCACCTCCTCACCGCCCCCTACCGCTAAGCCCGCCCACCGCAGGAGCAAGGGAGGGGGCAATTAAAAAAAAAAAGGAGAGGACAGAGTGACAGCCGAATTAACCAATCAGCAAGCGCATAGGGGATGGGAGGGGGACGGCCTTTTCTCCCGCCCCCTTCCCAGAAGGCGTAACCAAAAGCTTTTCGTCTGAGATTTCCCTGACGGGGCTTATGGGGATTTTGTTCCACGGGTTGGGTGCATCTGTCCGTTGTCGTGCGAGGCACTGGTTAGGATGCACTCAATTATATTAGTTACAAAAGGTTTTAAAGGAAGAAACAACGTAGAGGCGAAAAAGAGGCGGGTCACAGTCTAGGAAAGGCGGTGGGGCAAACGGTTGGAATGAGGAAGGGTGTGGTCTTTAGCAGAAATTTGCATGAAACGGAACCTATCCAGGAGACTACAATTTCGCCCATTTACTGGTAGCCCCTGGCACCACCCTTCTCCTCCCAGCGGAGCATTCCGGGAAATGTAGTTCCGAGTTCGGTTGCTATGGAGTTCTCCACAGCCTCCGGTCCAGGAGTGACGAGTAACCTGACCAATGGGTGCAGCGCCTGGGCCAGCGGGGGCGGGCTCCCTGCAGAAGGACTCCAAGGTGGTGGTGGCGAAGACGCAGGCCGTTGGGGCGGCTTAGCGGCAGGTGAGCCCCCGGACCCGGGTTCTGTGTCTTGGGAAGAGGGGCTTTGGGCTTTGGACGCCTCGCGGAACCGTGCAACTCTGGGATGAATGGTGGTTGGCGTTGCACCCCAACCCCATACCCCATCGGGCCCAGGCCTAGCTTAGCTGAGGCCGCTGAGGGGCGGGAAAGACTTGACTGACAATTTCCTGATCATTACAGGTTTGGATGGTAGGTTTTATCTCAGTTTGCATCTCCCTCTAAATTTATAGAAGCAAAAGTCGAAGTTCCCTTCCACTGAATCTCCCAGGCTGGATTCCAGCCCCCCCCCCCAAGCTTTCTTTTTGTTCCTATAATTTGAGTTTCTTTTTCTTTTTCCCGTACTCCTCTGCCATCGCTTTTTCCTCCTTCACCTTCCTTTATCGGTGAACAATTACCCAAAGCAGGGGTATTCTCGTTTACGTGATTATACGGCCGGGTTTGCCCTCTTAAGATAAACAACGAAAAACTCTGGAGATACGCCTCAGAATCACGTTGAAGTGCAGAGGTTGAATTTGTAGGTCTGGGCGGGGCCTGAGACTCTGCATTTCTCGCAAGCTCCCGGGTGCTGCTAGTCTCCGTTCAGAGTAGCAAGGGAGTTCCTTGTATCTGCATCAGCTCTGCCCAATACAAATACAATGCGAGGCACTTAATTTTAAATTTTCCGGTAACCACATTAAAAACCATTAATATGAAATTAATTAATGAAATTAATATTAACAATGTCTCGTTTAACCCAATATACCCAAAATTTATCATTTCAGCCCATAATCAAATAATTTAAAATTGAAATATTATAAATTCTTGTATTTATTGATTTTTTTTAAGTAAGCTCTACGCCCAAAGTGGAGTTTGAAGTCACAACCTCGAGATCAAGAGTAGCTTGCCCTAGGACAGGAGCCAGCCAGGCGCCCCGATTCCTTTTTTTTTTTTTTTTTTTTTAGCGTCTTCAAAATCTAATGTGTGTTTTACCTTGACAACAGGTCTCAGTTCTGACTAGACACAGTTCAAATGTTCCTTAGGCTCCTGTGGACTAGTGGCCCTTGTTAATTGGACCCCACAAGTCCAGATACATAGGTGCCCCCTGCAGAAACTAAAAGGTGTGAAAGCTCAGAGGGTCGGTTGCGTGTGACCCAACCCTTTGCTGCTCTGTGAGATGGGCCTGGAAACTACTTTAGAGAGGTTCTCTGCCCAATTTGCAGAAATAATAGCAAAATAGCCAACACTTATTGACTGGTGATTTTGTGCTAGATGTTGTACTGTTTTGCTTGTGTTGTTTCATCTTAACAAAAACCCTTGGAACCAACTACTATTATATTTTGTAGATACGGAATCTAAGGCCTGGAAGGTTAAAATTTAGTAGCCTAAAGCCATACAGCCAGTAAGCAGGAGAACCAGGATTCAACCTTGGGTCAGTTTTGACTTCTAAATCCTGTCACCTTGCAGTGTATGTTTATTAATTTTTTAATCAATAATTTCACTTCATTGATGCCTCTGCATCAATGGAGTTTATGTTTATGGCAGATGAAATGTTGAGAGTTGAAACAGAGAGGGTTCCCTCATACAAGATCAATTTGCCTATCAGTTGGAGTGACATGTTTTGGTAGTATATAAATATTCCATGCTCTATATATATATATATATTTTTAAGTAAACTCTAGCCCTCCATGGGGGAGATCAAGAGTCACATGTTCTAGGGGCACCTGGGGAGCTCAGTTGGTTGAGTGTCCGACTTTTGATTTTGGCTCGGTTGTGGTGTCCCAGTGGTGGGATGGAGTCCTGGGTTGGGCTCTGCGCTCAGAGCCCTCTCCCCCTGCTCGTGCTCTCTATCTAGCTCCAAAATAAATAAAGTCTTAAAAAAATTTTGCATGCTCTTCCAACTGAGCCATCTCCATGCTGTATTATAAATCTTTTTTTTTTTAAGAAAAGATTTTTGTAATTTATTTGAGAAAGGGAGCAAGAACATGGGGAGAAGCAAAGGGAGAGGGACAAGCAGACTCTGCACTGAGCTAGGCACTCGGAGCCAGACGAGGGGCTCAGTCTCATGACCCCAAGATCATGATGTGAGATGAAACCAAGAGTTGGAGGCTTAACCGACTGAGTCACCTAGGTGCCCCTCCATGCTGTATTATAAATAATAAAAAGTATTACTTCCCCGGTACCATATCTTCCCCAGTACTAATGTGTCTTGATTCATTTGTGTACCTCCCTAAAGAAAGAGGAATGGGAAAAGCTTGGAAATTCTTAAAATACTTCACTGTGGAGTCAGTGTTTTTTGGTTTTATTTGTGGTTGCATCTATTTATTATTATTATTATTCTTAAAAATAATGCTTGCTCCTCTGAACTTTACACTGAATATTTCAAAGATGACATTAGGATTATTCTAGGCCCACCAAATGGTACTATGCTGAGCTAAAGTGAATTTTATGATTAGAAGAGCAAAATACACTGTATCTGCACATGCTAAAATAAGATGCTTTGCAAAATATTTTTTCTATCTTTACATATTGTAAGAAATACACATCTAGTGAATTATTTTCTCTTCATTGTGGATTTACTAGTAAATATTTAATCAAAATTAAAATTCCTTTTTTGCTTCTGAAACAAGAAATGGTTTCTTAAAGATCCTATAGTGGATTGGAAAACTAAGCATTTACAAACTGTAATAATGTTAATTAAAAAACGATTGTTTAAATCAATTGGAGAAGGGAGAGTGTGGTAGAGATTTAGAAAGGATTCCTCAATTGCTTATTTCCCTCATCATTACCACCTGCATTGTCCCAGTGTCACATGATTAAGCTAGCATAAAGGGGGAAAAGTCATTGATCACATGACACCATTGCCATAATCAGAAGAGGCTGTAGCTTTAATATGGTCATCATATCCCCCATCCTCTTCAGCTGTTGCTTGAATCCCGTTTATGAAGCCACTGTAAATATTTATCCAACCTCTGTTTAAATCCCTCTAGTGATAGGGACCATGCAATTTCATAAATTTTCCAAGTTTGAAGTCAGATACCTAAAATATGAAAGTAGAAAGTTCTTGGGGCACCTGGGCAGCTTAGTTGGTTAAACATCTGCCTCTTGATTTTGGTTCAGGTCATGATCTCAGGTAGTGGGACCAAGATGGGTGTCTAGCTCTGCTAGGCGCAAAGCCTACTTGGGATTCACTCTCTCCCTCTCCCTCTGCTTCTTTATCCCATCCCCCACCCCAGAGAAAGTTCTTAGAACCCATGTTATCAGGTAGAAAAGCTTTTCAGTGTTTAGTTAGGTGTGAGCCCTATCACAGTGTCTTCTGTTGCCATATTGGCTGGAGTTTTAAGCAACTAGTGCAGTTTATGCAGCAAAACACCTGTGTACTAATTGTTTATGCAAAATGTCCTTAGAGTATACAGATTCCTAGAGACTGTTGCCTACACAATGCAGAGATGTCCTTCAATTATTACAATGCATTTACCTCTCTCTTTAAGAAGCAGAGGGAGCTGGGGCACCTGGGTGGCTCAATGGGTTAAGCGTCTGCCTTGGCTCAGGTCATGATCCCAGGGTCCTGGTATCAAGTCCCGAATCAGGCTCCCTGCTCAGCAGGGAGTCCGCTTGTCCCTCTCCCTCTCCTCTGTTCATGCTTTCTCCCTCCCTCTCCCTCTCTTTCTCTCAAATAAGTAAATAAAATCTTGAAGGGAAAAAAAAAGGCAGAGGGAGCTTATCTGGTTGGGACTACCATTCTCTACAACCTGCAACGTAGTAACATTTGAACCAAACTTTTAGCTGGTTACTTTGATTATGCTAACCAAATTTTTTAACCAAATAATTGAGCATGTGGTTTGACATATTTCTTTATCCGATATGTCGATATGTATGAAAATTCTCACAGATTAAGAACATTGTTAAAACTTAGTATTAAGTCAACTCTTCAGTATAACAGAAGAGTTACCCCCTCAAAATGCAGCCAACTAGTATAATAATGCTGTGCACCAGTCCTGGCGTGATGATGAACATACGGGGGGCCACATTTTTGTGTTGACTTCATGTTTTTTCTGTAGCCTTCTGCTTGACAATGTATCCTTGATTTCCTTAAAAAGAGGGTGGGTTAGAAATATTATAACTGAGGGGCACCTGGGTGGCTCAGCCTCTGCCTTCGGCTCAGGTCATGATCTCAGGGTCCTGGGATCAAGCCCCGCACCGGGCTCTCTGCTCAGCAGGGAGCCTGCTTCCCCCTCTCTCTCTGCCTGCCTGTCTGCCTGCTTGTGATCTCTCTCTCTCTGTCAAATAAACAAATAAAAGCTTTAAAAAAAATTTTTTTTAAGATTTTATTTATCCATTTGTCAGAGAGAGAGAGAGCACAAACAGGCAGAGTGGCAGGCAGATTTTATTTTTATTTTAAAAAATAAGAAAATTTTTTTAAAAAATAAATATTATAACTGAATCTCGATGGCAAGTGGCCACAATATTGCAAGGTTGATATTGGGGACTAATAGAAATGTGATCATATAAGGGTTTGGACTTTCAGGAATTAGGTTTTCCCTAGGTGGATTGGATAAGGGGAGGAAGTGAAGTCACTCAGCAGTGTGTGGCCATAGCTAAGGCCTGAGGCATTGCAATGTTAGCACATCATTTGTGCTGACACCCATCAAACCCAAAAGTGAACAAGTGAGCCAGGACATCATAAAGGAAAAGTAACTTGGGTCAATAACTTAATACAGAGGAAGGAATTATGATAACCTCTAAAATATCCTTGTGTTGTTTTTTTTTTTAAGATTTTATTTTTTACGTACCTCAGGGCTCAGTCAGCTAAGCATCTGCCTTTGGCTCAGGCCATGATCCTAGGGTCCTGGGATGGAGTCCCATGTCAGTGAGCTCCCAGCTCACTGGGGAGACTGCTTCTCCCTTTGCCCCTCCTCCCTGTTCATGCTCTCTCTCAAATAAAAATCTAAAAAAAAAAAAAAGATTTTATTTCTTTTTAGAGAGAGAGAGTGTAGGGAGGAGCAGAGGGCGAGGGACAAGCAGACTCCACAGAGCGCGGAGCCGGATGCGGGGCTCGATCCCAAACTCCAGATAATGAACTGAGCTGAGGGCGCCTGGGTGGCTCAGTTGGTTGAGCAACTGCCTTCAGCTCAGGTCATGATCCTTGAGTTCCGGGATCGAGTCCCACATCGGGCTCCCGGCTCCCACAAGAGTCTGCTTCTTCCTCTAACCTTCTCTCCTCTCATGCTCTCTCTCACTTTCTCTGTCTCTCAAATAAATAAATAAAATCTTAAAAAAAAAAAAATGAACTGAGCTGAAATCAAGAGTCTGTTGCCTGAGCCACCCAAGTGCCCCAAGATGACTCCAGTTTTATGTCTGTTGAATTTGAGCTAGATCTGATAGCTCTCAGAACACTTTTGGTCTGAAAGTGTAGATAAGGAAAAGGCTATGGAGGTTTTATTTACAATTATTAATAGATGAGCTTCTTGAGAGATTAAGGGTAGCAGAAGAGCAAATGGGATTCACGGTGCTGTTATAACAAAAATCATTCAGTTTCTTCCCATTGGTTTTTTAGAAATCCCTTTAAAGATCAGTATTTTTATTAACTGCTTTCTTGAAGCATTAGATTCAAGAGTTTCTTCTTTGCGCCAAAAATTATTTAAAATAAGAGTCTGGGTGCCTGGGTGGCTCAGTCAGTTAAGCTTCTGCCTTTGGCTCAGGTCATCATTCTGGAATCCTGGGATGGAGCCCCACATGGGCCTACCTGCTCGACCCGGAGTCTGCTTCGCCCTTTGTCCCACCTCACCACTCATGCGCGCACTCTCTCTCTCTTTCTCAAAGAAATAAATAAATATATATATATATTTTTAAGTGTCTTTGAAGATTTTTTTTTAAGAGTTTTTTTTTAAGTGATCTCTATACCCAACATGGGGCTTGAACTCACAATCCCGAGATCAGGAGTTGCACGCTCCACTGACTGAGCCAGCCAGGCACCACTAAATTAGGTGTCTTGATACTTGTTTATCCAGATTTTTCAATAGGTTTAATGTGTGACCATTATAAAAATTTGAAGTATTAAAAACATAATTCTCGATTTGTGGACTTACATCAAATATATTTAAAATCTGATGTTAAAGTATAAAATCTATTCTTTTTATAGGGTATATTGTTTTTTTTTTTTAAGATTTTTTTTTTTATTTATTTATTCGACAGAGAGAGAGAGACATAGCGAGAGAAGGAACACAAGCAGGGGGAGTAGGAGAGAGAGAAGCAGGCTTCCCAACGATGCAAGGCTCGATCCCAGAATCCTGGGATCACGACCTGAACCGAAGGCAGGTGCTTAACGACTGAGCCACCCAGGCACCCCTAGCCCACATTTTTAAACAAGTTTATTATCATTTAAGAGTTTTATGTAGCTCTTGTCACAAAGTTTACAGTAGAACATATAATTTTGAAGTTTTATATGACATTCATTCTTGGAAATGGCATGATAAGCATTATCTTATTATATCTTAATTTATATTTTTATTTTATAAAATATTCAGCTATTTTGGGGCACTGGATGACTCAGTCAGTTAAGTGTCTTGATTTCAGCTCAGGTCATGATCTCAGGGTTGGGGTCAAGCCTGGTTTTGCTGCTAAAGATTCTCTCTCTCTCTCTCTCTCTCTCTCTCTCTCTCTGCCCCTCCCTCTCCCTCTCTCTCCCTCTGTTAAAAAAAAAAAAAAGCTATTCGGCTATTTAATTTTCTGTGTGCAAATATCTTTACATTTATTAAAAATTTTATTAAATAGTGGACTAAGTGTTCCATTTAATCTAGACCAGTGCCTGAAAAACTATACTATCCATTCTACCATTTAGTGTTAAGAACTCAGGATTCCTTTTGGTAGTCTACAAAACAAGTAAATAACATTTCCTCAATTTTCTTCTGGCCATTTTTCCAAAGACACTTTTCTTTCTTCACTTCGTAGCTTTGAGGATATTTTTGTTCCCACGTGGTTTTTTATTGGACCAACTAAACTACTTTTTTTTGTACTAACCAGGCCAATTTTAACTTAATTTAGAGGAACCATTTTAGGACAATCTTAACTAAAAATGTTGGCATCATCATGTATATAATATTTGCCTTAGGGGACCCTTGGGATACAAACAAGCACTTATATTCCAGAGTCTTTGAAATTGGGGTACATGCAGGATGAGGCCCTTGTGACATGCCTTATGTTTTAAGATGCATTGCTCAGGGGCAGTTGGCTGGCTCAGTCAGAGGAGCCAGGGACTCTTGATCTCCAGGTTGTGGGTTTGAGCCCCATGTTCTGTACAGAGATCACTAAAAGAAGTAAATAATCTTTACAAAAAAAAAAGATGTAGTGGGCAGAGAAGACAGTGACTTTCGGAATTAGAACAGGAGTTGCTTTGAAATCAAGGTGTTGATGCAATTGTCTCATTTCTCCAAAAGAAACTACTAGTAGCTCCACACTGAGTAGGAGCAGTAATTTCTTTATTCAATAATAATAGATATTGATTCTTCCAAGCAATAGCTGGGAAAACCTGCTAGTTAGTAAGTGAATAAAGCATGGTTTTGTTTGCTGGTATGTAACGAAATCTGGAAGCATGGAACAGATAGGGTAGATTGATTTCAGAGAAGGAGTAGCACTTGAGTTGTATTCACTTGGCAGAGTCTGGAGAGCAAGTTTGGCACAATATCAGAGAACAAGCAATGTCTGGAAGTCCTGAGACATGGATGACCCAGATGGTGGGATGACTGGATGGGATGAGGTCAGAAAGAGAATGTGCATTAGAAAAACAGGGAAATAAAGTAGGTTAGAGACAATGAGTATGTGTTTTAGACAGCCTTGAAAGCTGGGCAGAAGAGGTTGGATTTAAAGTTGTAGGGATGGATGGCTCCTGGGTGGCTCAGTAAGTTAGGCGTCTGCCTTCAACTCAGGTCATGATCCCAGAGTCCTGGGATCAAGCCCAAGGTCCAGCTCTCCGCTCAGCGGTGAGTCTGCTTCTCCCTCTGTTCTTTACCCTGCGTGTGATTGCTCTCAAAGAAACAAAGAAAATCTTTAAAAATAATAAAAGTTGTAGGGAGGGACGACTGGCTGGCTCAGGTTGGTAGAGCTGTGACTTCTGATCTCAGAGTTGTGAGTTCAAGCCCCATATTCGGTGTAGAGATTACTTAGAAAAATCAAATCAAATCTTTTTTTTTAAAGATTTTGTTTGTTTGTTTGTTTATTTATTTTTAAAGATTTTATCTATTCATTTAACAAAGAGAGAACACAAGCAGGCAGAGAGGCAGGCAGAGGCAGAGAGAGGAGCAGGCTCCCTGCGGAGCAAGGAGCCCAATGCGGGACTCGATCCCAGGACGCTGGGATTACGACCTGAGCCGAAGGCAGCTGCTTAACCAGCTGAGCCACCCAGGCATCCCAATCAAATCAAATCTTAAAAAAAATTGTGGGGAACACGTAGCTGCTCTATCTATGCCTAGGTTTTTCCCCTCTTCCCTGCCACTGCAGCCAATGCACTGACATACGCATGACTTGCAACCAAATGGTTAGAATTAACATCTGACCTATGTCTACCTCTGAAACTAAGGATACACCATATGCTAATTAATTGAATTTAAATAAACTAAATTTTAAAAAATAAATGTCCCCCCCCCAAAAAAAGAATGTTCTTAATAGGATAGTTTGTAAAAGACCCCAAACTGGAAACAATCAAACATCTGTCTGAAGTGGAATGGATAAATAATAATTCAATCACCTTATAGAATATAGCATAACAAGGGTAAGGAATGAGCCACAATACAGGAAACAGCATAGATCATGCTCACGGATGTAATACTGAGAGAAAGAAACCAGACACAAAGGATGATTTCACTTCCAAAAGTCAAAAACAGACAAAAACTAATCTGTGCTGTTAAAACGTGGGATGTTGAGCATCCTTCAGAGGGGAAGGTGGTGACTAGAAGGAGAACAAGGAAACTTCTGGAGTTCTAGTGATGCTGTGTTTCTTTGCTGTGACATGGCCATATTCACTTTGCAAGATTCAGAAAGCTATACATTTAAGATCCATGAATTTGGCTGTGCGTATTTTATACTTCTATAAAATTTACATTTAACTGCTAATAGCCTACAGTTGACTGAAAGCCTTACTGGTAACAAACAGTCAACACATATTTTCTATGTTATATGTATTATATTCTGTACCCTTACAATAAAATAAGCTAATGAAAAGAAAATTCTATTAAAATCATAAGGATGAGAAAATATATTTACAGTATCGTACTATAAAAAAATCCGTGAATCAGTGGACTTGTGCAGGTCAAACTTGTGTTGTTCAAGAGTCAACTGTATTATGAAAATTAAACAATTGTGGAATCCTTAGAGATGCTTCAAGAAGTTGGCTTAATACTTCCACTAAATGCTTTATAAACTGACACAGAAGAATCAGGGGTATGATTTTAGTG
>CM052799.1:186415053-186429629 GCA_028533885.1 Nasua narica | reverse complement strand
CCCCCCCCCCCAGCTTGTACGTGTGCACGTCCCTAAGTGCTCGCTCTCTGTTTTTTTTTTTTTAAGATTTTATTTATTTATTTGGCAGAGAGAAAGATCACAAGTAGGCAAAGAGGCAGATGGAGAGAGAGGGAGAAGGAGTCTCCCTGCTGAGCAGAGAGCCCCGTGCAGGGCTCGATCCTGGGACCCTGAGATCATGACCTGAGCCGAACGAAGGCAAAGGCCTTAACCCACTGAGCCACCCAGGCGTCCCCCCCAAGTGCTCACTCTCTTGCACTCTCTCCCAAATAAATAAATGAATCTTTAAAAAAAAAGAAAGAAAAAGGCCTTGTTGAAGCCCTTTAAATGCCACCTTTGGTAATTAAAATTGAGATCTGTGGCCATAAAAAAATTTTAAGTACATCTAATAATTTTTATTGACTAGCAAAGTGAAATTCACCTTGGTGTGAAAGGTTGAACCGTAAGCCCATTCTTAGTAAGACATATACTCAGAGCTTGTTGCATATTCTCTTGTTTGACCACTTTCAAGACTTATCATCTAAATATTTTGTTTGAAAACTACATTTAGAGTTGTCATTTTATCCTTTGCCAGCATTATTTTTCAATTTTTGCTTTCATTTGGTCTAGGAGAACATTTTATTTCATGTTTATATATATATGAATTTTTTTTAGGTGACTATGAAAGGCTTATATTTTCAAAAGAGTTCTACAAATGAAGAAATAACATTTGTATTTCAAGAAAGGGTAAGAAAAATTGTTTAATTATTAAATGAAAAACGTAGTTTATTTTCTATATGTAATAGAACCAGTTTTAAATGACCTGTTATAAGTTATTTTGAGTAGAACTGAGTAAAAATTACTTAAATAAATATTAAGTGAAATATTACGTGAAAATGGTGCTCCATATAATAATATAACTATATATTTTAAAGAGTTGCTTCAAAAGGGTTTTTAGCTCCTCAGGGTGGTGGTATAAAACATATTAGGAAAACAGAATAACCTTGATTGTCTTATATGTTGCAAAATTAACCCAACCTGTTCAGAATATGACAAATAAAATGAGTATTCAGATTATAGTGATATTTCAGAAAATATTTCTCCCGTGTTGTAAAATAAAAGAGCATTGTTTTCCACACCAAATTCTGAGCTTTGCAAAATTACCTTATTTGCTAAACTCTTAACTGTCTCTCATTTTTGCCCACTTTAGGAACATGTAATAGAATTTTCATATACTGGTGATTATTTGAAAGGCTTATGGCAAGCCAAAATCATTCCACTGTCAACTCAGGGCCCAAAACTAAATGCCGTATTTATTTCATGACAGTAATAAGAATTTCTGGATCATGAACACAATCCAGTTTTTCTGTTATCTTTTACTAACTCCTATATTAGTTAGGTCAGGAGTCAAAATCTCAGACAGCTTGTCTTCTACCATTGAGTCAGGATGAAGGTCTCGGAGGTTTAATTAGCTCTTAGGAAGAATAATATACAGGTTCATACCATCGTGAGTAAAATCCACACGTTTATCAATAATATTGAGTATCTTCATAATATCACCAAATACTATCAAATCTGAAACTTAAAAAGAGATACTCCCAGAGTATTGTGTTCAAGTCAAATAAAATATTTATCTCTTTGATAGGTTGTACAAAAGCAGCTATTCTTACCCAGCTTTTGATCTTGTTTTTGGCCATATAAGGAGTTGAGGGGAATATTTTAATTATTGGTACCAGCATATGGTTATTTGGCAGAAGCGATACTGTTATTTCATAAATAATACAGATGGGTGACATTGAGTGCCTGAGTTGTGAATGATTCTTTGCCTTTGAAGTTATATCTAGCTGTGGAATAGTGGGGTAATTAAGATCTATTAGGTTTGTATTTTGACCCCACAATCCCACAGGGCATGCTGAAATGTCTAAGACAGATGTTAAATAAGAGATAGACAAGTAACACCAAGCAACTACAAAATCAGTGAAGGCTCTATGTCATGCGTATAAGGATATCCCTGTATGTGTGAAGAGTTGATGCTTTGAGATTATTTAGATTGAAATAAAGTACAGTATTTGTTGCTCTCCTTTTTACTCTAAAAATTTATTGCCTACACATATATCCATGTTGGTATCTACACATTTTTAAAATAACTTTTTACCACAAATAACATTAATTTTACCACATTACCGCAAAATAGTATTTTACCGCAAAATAACATTTTATCACAAAATTCCCCTTCTCTTTTTTTCTTCTTCTTCTTATTATATATTATGGGATAATTACTTGTGGCTTTTTCAGTTAGGTTGGCTGTAAGACTTGGGGTCTGTTTAGTTTTGTTCAATTATGTCTGACAATTTTCACAACAGAAAGGCATGTTCTCAAATGAATGTGTTATTTGGTTCTAGGAAAATCTTCCTGTTGTAGAGGATAACTATGTGAAACTTCAAGTTAAAGCTTGTGCTCTGAGCCAGATAAATACAAAGGTATGATGCTTTTATTTTGACCAAAAGTCAAATGAGAGTTTCCTGATATATTTAGTGTACAAATATAAAATGATAACTGACTTCTGAGTGCCAAAAAATTAACATCCTTAAAAGACTAAAGTAGCTAGGGGAAAAAATGTAATGTCAGTTTTGTGTTTCTGTATTAAATTATAATCTAGGGTGCCTGGGTGGTTCAATTATTAAGCGTCTGCCTTCGGCTCAGGTTATGATCCCAGAGTCCTGGGATTAGGCACCACATTGGGCTCCCTGCTCAGTGGGAAGCCTGCCTCTCCCTCTCCCATTCCCCCTACTTGTATTCCCTCTTTCGCTGTGTCTCTCTCTGTCAAATAAATAAAATATTTTAAATAAATAAATAATAAAAAAATAGTTATCTAACTGAAGTCAGACATTTTATTATATGAAAATATTTTATAAACTTCTTTACATTGTGAGAATTTATAATTACTAAGGCCTGTTAAGGAAGAAATTACTTTTCTTTAAGATTTTATTTATTTATATAAGAGGGAGAGAGAGAGAGCACAGCAGGGAAGGGGCAGAAGGAGAAAGAGAAGCAGACTCCCCACTGAGTAGGGAGCCTGACACGGGGCTGATCCCAGGACCCTGAAATCATGACCTAAGCCAAAGGCAGACACTTAACTGACTAAGCCACCGAGGCGCCCCAAAGAAGAAATAACTTTTATAAATATAGTAAAAATAAACCTAGAAATCTAATCAATGATTTATTCACTATTCTGTAGGTATTTCTAGTTGATGTCTTTACAAAGGGTTCATATTCATATTCTTCTTGTCATTTCTCTTTCTCATACTTAACACATCCCCAACCTCATACCACCCCACGGTAATCGTCCATTATTGACAAGAAGTACGTGAAAAGTCTTCAAATAGTAAAGTGTGGTTCAATGTGCCATGATAAATAAAGCAGGTCCATTTACTCAGTTTTGTAAAGATTAATACTTGACCTCTATTGGAACCTTAACTTACTGGATTATAATGCCATTGTAATTTCTAAGAATCTAAGAATTTTCTGCGATAGTCACATTTAGGAAAATTACAGAACAAGGTCATAGGTTTCCATTGGACAACAGGAGCATGACTTGAGAAGCAAATTAGTCAGGTGCCTTGAAATCCTTTTACCAGAAGTGCTAGTACTTAGTACTCCTTATCTGCCAAGTTCTATGTTCAGACCATCCAAGGTGTTCTTTTTAAAACTATGAAAAATTTGTTGAAATCCCCAGTCTCAGAAAATTATCTCTATGTCTAACACAAAGAAATAGTAAATTAGAGTAAAATCAATTTAATGAAATATTGCCCAACTATGAAACATAATGGTTATAAAAACTGTGTAGTGATGTAAGAAAATGCTTGTGGTAGATGAAGGACATGAGATGCAATTGTTTTGTTTTGTTGTTTTGTTTTGTTTTTTGTTTTGTTTTTTTAAGACTGTATTTATTTGACAGAGAGAGCAAGAGAGCACAAGCAGGGGGAGGGGCAGAGGGAGAGGGGGAAGCAGGCTCTATCCCAGGACCCTGAGATCATGACCACTGGATGCAACTGTGACATCACTAAAGCTCTGTAAAAGTCTGCATGGAAGAAATATTGTAGAACACCCCATATTTCTATAAGCACGTCATAAGAACATCTTAGGAAAAGCATAGTGTTCCACATTGGAAAAGAGACTTTTCTGGCAGTCAGGTATATACAGGTGATCAGAAAATTTTAAAATAAAGGAAATATACTATAGAATTATTTCAATTTATTCTTCTTATGGTTCCTACAATCCTATATCTTTAAATATGCCTAGCATCTCTAGTATGATTATAAAAGCATACATGGCATGAACTTAAGCTATAGGTTTATGTACACTCTGCCACGTTAAAAGTCAAGTACATAATTGGTTCAGAATCCAACAAAATACTCACCTCTTAAAAAAAATTTATCCTTGGGGCTCCTGGACGGCACAGTCAGATGGGCGTCCGACTCTTGGTTTCAGCTCAGGTCGGGATCTCAGAGTCGTGAGATCAAGCCCCATGTCAGGCTCTATGCTCAGCAGAGGGTCGGCTTGAGATTCTCTTTCTCCCTCTCTTTGTGCCCCTCTCTCTCATACTCTCTCTCTCTAATAAAGTAAATAAATAAATCTTTTTAAAATAATAATCTATCCTTTAAAAAAAAGAAACTCCAGTCTGAAATTATATGGTAGTTTCCCTTATGTTATATCCATCACTTTTTCCTGCCTGCCCCTTACCTAAGACTTGTGAGAAAGATGTGGGAACGGAGAATCTTTTGTTCTCTTTGGCTGCATCCTTTACTCAGTGTCCTCTCCAAATTCCCTTCGCCCCACCAGAATGAAGTGACTGGTAAAAAGTATTTAGTCAAACAAGAAGAGTTTGGCCATTATTTCCCTTCGTACTGGGCAAGTAAAAATGCTAAACAAAAGATGTTAATGGTGATTTGAATAATAATACCCATATTCAAATTCTACAAATCAACTAATTCCTCTGCAAATTCTTGGTTTCCTACTGTAGAAACTTATTTTGTGAAGTTATTGGCTTTGTCTTAACTCCAAAAATTAAATCGTATTTGCTTTTTCTGTGGTCTGATTTTTGCTCTTGTTTTCCTTATGTATGAGAAGAGGCCAGGAGTTATTCTAACAATAAACAGTCTTTGTCATGATTTAGCTTCTGGCAGAAATGAAGATGGAGAAAGATTTCTTTCCTGTTGGGAGAGAAATTGCTGGAATTGTGTTAGACGGTAAGTTTATAGATATAAATATCTGTACTTATTTTCTAAGATGAAAGAAATAAATGGGAGCTAATTGATTTACCAGAACATAAAATTATGTATACTTCCTCAAATGTGAAATTTAATTATACAGAAATGTTTCCCTTTTTTAATTAAAAAGAAAAGAAAAGTGGAACTTAATTGGTTTTTTAAATTTTTATTTATGTATCTTATAATTTTAAAAAGCTTATTAGAGTTTAGTTAACTATTTGGGGATTATATGTTTAACCCCATGAGTAATCATATTCAGTGAAATGACCAATGTTGTTCTTTTATAACATTTACAAACCATAAATTACTTGTGTGCTTGGCTTTGGGCCAAAATTTATAATAATAGTAACTACATTCATATTTAATTTTTCAAATTTGCCTAAAATTGAACATTTAAAAGCAGTCTGCTCATACAAAAATGGGCTCTGGAGAGAATTAAGCAGTAAGATTTTATAATTGTCTTAAATCAAAAAATTGTTTAAAGTTTTATTTAGTAAATAATGGTTTTAACATGCAAGACAGTAAGCCTAAGTATTTGAGATATTTTGTTTCTAAATAGACCTACTCTTCATGTTCTTATAGGCAGTTCATGATCAGTCAGTATGTTTGCTCTTTCTGCAGATGTGAATGAATGAATGAGAATGTAATGTGGGTTAGACTAAGTTTTACCAGTGATTTTAACCTGTAATACATTTGACTTTCTCAGTGTTTTCTTCAGATACAGCTAAATCATAATTCCATTTTCTCCTTATTCTGCTCAGACTGTAGGAAAATAAAAGTAAGAATTCTAATAGCCAGAACACGTGTGATCATTGTCATATCATTTAACTCATTCATTCATTTATTTACACCACATTTTGTGAGCGCTTGCTCAGTGCCTGGAATATTATATGAGACAAAGTCCCTGCCCTCAAAGAATTTACTATCTAGGGGAAAAACAGATACATCCATAGGAGCAGATAATTATGGGAGCTCAGAAGAGAGCTACCCAGCTAGCCAGAAGAAACAGGAAGGGCTTCTTGGGTACGATAACCAGACATGAAGGAGGAGAATCATACTCAGCACAGAGGATAACATGAACAAAGACCAAAGCAAGTAATAATGTGATATAGTATAGGAATTACATAGTATGGTGTTGCCAGAGCTAAAGCAAAGTTCTGGGCAGGAGTCAAGATATTTGACAGCAGAGAAACATTTTGTCAAGAAAGTTGTCTTCAAAAATAGCAGAATAAAAGATAAAATATTTTAATGATATGATGCCAATAATTGAGAAGGAAAAGGGATCTGATTTGGAGGAAGATGGTGAGTTTAGATTTATACTCGTTGAGTTCAAGGTACATGAGTGACATCTCACTGGAGAGGTCTGTTAAACAGTCATGTGAGTTTAAGGTCTAAGGTGAGAGAGTTCTTACTAGAAATATATATATTTGAAAGTTGTCTGCATGTCATTTGTATTTGAAATTAGACTTGATGAGATGACTCAGGCAGAGAATAGAAATGGAGGAGGCCACTCTTTGGGGGACAACTGAAAGGAGTGGAAGGAAGCCAGTTAAAAAGGATCAGAATGATCCCAGGAAGACCGGGATCAGTAGCTGAAGGGAAAGGGAAAAGCATAATGCATCAGAAGCCAGAAGTACTGGGGGATGATGGCACGGGAGGAATCCAAAGAAAGCAAACTGAAAAGAGGATTCAAAAGTAGGACTATCAAACTTTAGAGTTGCTTGCCGAGTCCCAAGAGATGAACTCTGGAACCTTCTTGCCCATAGCCAGCCAAAGAGGCCATTTCGAGATTCTTGGCTTCCATCTTCCTTCATTGCATTACCTTAGTTTCATTGTCTGTTAACTAGGAATAATAAAACCTACATCATGGGTTAAATGTGATGAAGATCAAATGTGATACTGCAGGTAGGCATTCAACAATGTTTGGGTTTTTCCCTTCCTTTCTTAACTGTTTCAACAAAAATATTCTGAAGAATTGGCTGTTGGTAGAGGCTCTTTCTCTATGCTTGCAGAGAAATTGTAACCAAGAAATTTCTTGACAGCAGTCTGAATATATTTCTATAATCCCAAATCAGAGTAATTCTATGAGTGACTCTTACCAGAATCTGCCATCGTATGTGTAAGGTTCTGTACCTAAAATAATGATTGGGGTGGAAAGTGGTGTAATCATCATAAGAGCTGCAGAGTGGATTATTTTCCATTATTCCTTCATCCTTAGCTAAATAGACTTCCTTCTCTGTGGTGTCAAGAGCCTCATAACCCAGATTTTGTGGAGAATTCTGTGCAGAATCCAGATTTGAGGTGCCTTTATTATTGACCATCACAATGTCCTAGAAGTTCTTGGCCTTTTCTCTGAGTTAGTGACTTTTTTATAAACCCTTGGATTTATTTTAATAGTTTAGGAAGGATGGTATTTAATGACCTCACAATACAAATTGTTCATTTTCTCCCCTCTTTAAGTTGGAAGCAAAGTATCATTCTTTCAACCAGATGATGAAGTCGTCGGTAAGTTATGATTTATAATCCTATTGCAAGTCATTTGTTTTCCTGTCATCTCTTCTTTTTCTAAAACAACTATTAATGTTTATTGTGTTATTGTGTGCTTTGTATGGAAGGATACACGTATTCTGATTTTTATAATTTGTTCACAAATATCCACGGATGAATAAAATTGGGAGTTTAATCACAATAGCAGAATATTTAAAACTTTCTAATATTTGGCTATTGAACAATATTATAGATGGAAACTTGACCATAGGTGTTACTGTGGTTGGTGCAGCCCTTTCCTGACAGGACCCCAGTCTCTGACTAGACTGCAGATTCTAGAAAACACAGTGACAGGTCACCTGCTTGAAGACCGCTGACTGACTCGGCTGTGTGGCAACTCCGCTCTCCATATGCAGCTGCGTTTCCCAGAGCTGCTCCCCCACTACTCTCATAAAACCAGGTTTACTGGAAACCCTTGGCTTATTGGTTATTTTAAAAATCCATAGTGAATACTATCCTGCAAATGCATGTATTTATGCTATTATATCCTAAACAGTTACACAAAATATGACTTTAGTTGTTGTCTTGAAAATTATCGTTTCTGTATGGAAAACATTCATAGAAAGATACTCACTTACACTTAGAAAATATTTAACTTCTTGGTATGCTCGAAGTTGTTGAGAACAGATTTGTAGGAAGGTCTTCACCAGCTTTTTACGGTATTGCCTTTGACTCATGTATTTTTTTGGAGAGTTTATTATTTCTGTCTTTCTTAAACTTTTTTATTCATCCAAGAAGTCAATGACACTGTGTTACTCAAGAGACTAAAAATAAAACCAGACTGGCATACAGGAAAATGGGATTTTACTAGAAGCATCTTATAGAACCAAACTGTGGGAAGGTAGCTATGCATCACGGACAATTTTAATGAGGAACCCAGGTGCCCCAAAGGCTCTGTACATTGGACACCATCTTTGCCAACGCTCAGAGGTGACAGAAGAGGGAGAAAAAGAAAGAAAGAAAGTGTAGGCAATATAGCATTCATGACACAAAATGAACAGTCCACTTCCCTTCCATACTTCTGAGGGCTCTTCCTTCCCCACACTAGTAATTACTGGATTCTTCCTCAAAACTCTAGTGAACAAAATGTAGACTAATACTTAGCAGCATCTCATTAGGAATGAATTCATTATGGGATTGTTTCCCTTAAGTTTTGCATGTTAATTTCCAGGAATTCTGCCCCTGGATTCTGAAGACCCTGGACTTTGTGAAGTTGTTAGAGTGCACGAGCATTATTTGGGTACGTGCCAGTCTTTTGCAGCTCATGTAAGTCTTGCCTCATTGCTGTATGTAGTGTTTAGTAACATTGCCATGTTTTTGCATCTACCTTGTGTAATAACTGTTGGCTGGTCACGTGAATATTGCTAGCTTATATTTAGTATCCATAAAATTCATATTCAGACCAAACAGCATATAGACCTTTAAGTTTCACTTATACTGCAGTGGTAAGAGGTTTGAATAGTGGTTTCTTCCTTGGCTCTGAAATGATATCCCTGGTCAGAATTTTTTTTAAATTGAAGGATAGTTGGGGGCTCCTGGGTGGCTCAGTGGGTTAAAGCCTCTGCCTTCGGTTCAGGTCATGATCTCAGAGTCCTGGGATCGAGCCCCGCATCAGGCTCTCTGCTCAGTAGGGAGCCTGCTTCCTTCTCTCTCTCTGCCTGCCTCTCTGCCCACTTGTGATCTCTCTCTCTCTCTCTGTCAAATAAATAAATAAAATCTTTTAAAAAAATTGAAGGATGGTTGGCATACAATGTTATATTCTGGTGGAGAATTTTTTTTTTTTTTACTTCTTATTCTTGGTTATCAGTTGAAACTAAAAATATATAAAATCTAGATAATATGTGTAGAGTCTGAGGTAGGAAAGAATCAAGAACACTTGTCTTTGGTTTCTATGGCTAATATATTTTGACCAGTTGTTTAGTTTAACTGAAATACTAATTTTTCCTATAGTAATTAACTTCTTAAATATTTAAAATAAATATAAACACACACACTTCAGGAAACCATAGTGAAAAGATGCTGCATCTCCTTAGTAATCAGGGAAAGGCAAATTAAAACCACTTCAGGATACTGTTAAGCATCCACATGATTAATAAATTTTATGAAGTCTAACTATCCCAAGTGTTGGCAAGGATGTGAAGCAATGGAACCTTTTATGCACCAAGATTGTAAATTGATTCAAATGCTTTAGAAAAGGGGGCACCTGGCTGACTCAGTCAGTACAGCATTTGACTGTTGATCTCAGGGTTGTAAGTTCAAGCCCCACATTGGGTGTAGAGATTACCTAAAAATAAATAAATAAATAAATAAATAGATAAATAAAACCTTGAAAAAAAGATAATTTAGCATTATCTAAATAAAAGTAATAATGTATATACCCTAGACCTAATAATTCTGCTGGTAGTTTTGTACCGCCCAGAAACTCGGTATGGACCAGTAGATAAGCCCAAGAGTTCCTAATACCATAGTGTATAACAGTGGAGTAAAAATGGAAACAACCTGCATAAATGTTCTTCACCAGGAAAATGGGTAACTAAAGATATTCCTAGATTGTAATTCTACTTGGCAGTGAAAATCAATAAACAACAGCCGAACAGATCAAGATGGACGAATCTCATAAACTGTTGAGTAAAGAGAGTAAGTTGCAGAAGAATACAATATGATACCATATATTTCTGTAAAATTCAAAAACATACAAAATTAAGCATATCTTATTTAGGAAATAAAACAGGGATGAAAATTAGGTATGGTCTTAACTTTGTGGGCAGAAGAAGAAGATATGATCAGAGTGAATCCATAGGAATGGTGGTGCTTCTAATCAACTGTTTCTTAAGCTAGGATTTATGTTATTCTTCATTTCTTATCAATAGGTCAACATGTACTCTTTTATACTCTTGAACTATTTCATTAATATTTTCCCTGAGTTTATTCTTAAATGATATAATCCCTAATCAGACTTTGTGGTGACAGCCAAATTGGATTTTGGATTATTAAAAATAGTTAATTTATACATTTGAGTCCATACAGTAATTTGAACTAGACTAGCATATCTGTGGCATTTTATTTCTAAAATTGCAAACGTAAATAGTTTATATTTAATTTAATGACACAAATCTTACATTCTCAGGTAATACTATATTATTTTATTAAAACTTAATTTCTGGGGCATCTAGCTGGCTCAGTCAGTAGAGCATGCAACTCTTGAGCTTGGGGTAATGAGTTCAAGCCCCAGGTTGGGGATAGAGTTTACTTAAAATTAATTTCAAAAGGTATTTTTCTGGAAATCTGAAGCCTGGGTATATTAAACCTAGTTATGGAGCCAAATATGTGTCTTCCTTTGAAAGATAAAGCTCACTCTCAAATACCATGCTATGAAAGTCTCTGATCCGTAGCCATTTTGATATTATACAATTTGAAAATTGAGGACCACAACTGGCTTTTTTATGGGTAACTATACTATTTTTGACCCCGGAATTTCCTTGGGCCTTATTTCACCTATTCTTTTGAGAACCTTATAACTATGGAGTCAAATAAAACCTTTCATTTGGATTCCCAGGCTTGAGTTTTGACTAACTCCCCTAAACTAATTTGTTACAGTAAGTTAACTATTGAAAAAACAAACCCAAAAAGGCCCACTCTTTTCTTTTTCTTTCTTTCTTTCTTTCTCTTTTTTTTCTTTCTTCCTCTCTTTTTCTTTCAAGATTTGGCATGATTTATACACATTTCTATCATGTACTTACCAATTGTTTTTTAATAACAGCTTGCTTCACCTTTGTAAATCATACAATTCAGTCATTTTTAGTATATTCACGAAGCTGATCAACCCTTATCACTAATTTTAGAACATTTCATCACCCCAAAAGAACCTGCATTCCCACTGGCAATTACTCTCTATTTTCCCTCCACAGCTTCTCAAAACCATGATTATACTTTCTCTTTCTATTGATTTGCTTATTCTGGACATTTCATATACATTAATCTTGCAATATGTGGTCTTTTGTAATTGTCTTAATTCATTTAGGTCAAGTTAATGCATTGTCCATCTATCCATATTTCATTCCTTTCAATGGTTGAGTAATACTCTATTGTATGAGCATACCACATTTTGTTTATCCATTCATCTATGATTAGATATCAAGATTTACACTTTTTTTTGGCTATCATGAATAATGCTGATCTGAACATTTGTGTACAAATTTTTGTGTGGATATATGTTTTTATTTCTCTTGAGTAGAAACCTAGAATATCAAGTCATGTAATAACTCTACATTTAACATTTTAAGAAACCAACAAACTTTTCAAAAGGGCTATAACATTTTATAATTCAACTAACAGTGAATGAGGGTCCCATTGCTCCTCATCCTCACTACCACTTGTTATTTTCTGCCTTTTTACTTTTAAGCATCCTGGAAGTGATATCTTCTTGTGGTTTTGATTTGTATTTCCCTAATGACTAATGATGCTGAAAAATTTTCATACTCACTGGACATTTGTATATCTTCTTTGGAGAAATGTCTGTTCAGATCGTATGCCCAGTTTTTAAATTGGGTTGTCTTTGTTATTAGTGAATCTTAAGAGTTTCATATAAATTCTGACAAGATAGAAGTTGCTTGTCAGAGATAATGATTGTCAATATTTTCTCCTAAAAGTTGCCATTTCATTTTCTTATGGTGTTCTTTAAAGCACAGTTTTTAAAATATTGGTAGACTCCAGGTTATTCATATTTTCTTTTGCCTGTTGTGCTTTAGTATTATTTCTAAGAACCCATTGCCTAAGCTAAGTTTACAAATATTTACACCTATGATTTCCTCTAAGAATTTTATAGATTTAACTCTTACGTTTGCTTCTGTGATCCATTTTGAGTTAATTTTTGCATATGGTTTTAAATAAAGGTCCAACTTTGTTCTTTTTTTGCATGTAAATATCTACTGTCACAGAACCATTTGTTGAAAAGACTCTTGCTACACCCACTGAATTGCCTTGACACTCTGTTCAAAATCAATTGACCATAGATATATAGATTTATTTCTGGACTCATCCTATTCAACTGATGTATATATCTATTCTTATGCCAGTCAAAATTGCCTTGATTAGGGTAGCTTTGGAATAAGTTTTTTATTTTTCCTTTTAAATTCAATTAATTAATATGTGATATATTATCAATTTCACAGTAAGAGTTCAGTGATTCATCAATCTTTTATAATACCCAGTGCTCATTACATCACATGCCCTCCTTAATATCCATCACTCAGTTACTCTGTGCCCTTCCCCTACCTGCCAGTGACCCTCAGTTTGTTTCCTGTGATTAAGAGTCTCTTATGGTTTGTCTCCCTCTCTAATTTCGTCTTGTTTTATTTTTCCCTCTCTTCCCCTATGATCCTGTTTTGTTTCTTAAATTCCACATGTGAGTGAAAACACATGATAATTATCTTTCTCTGATTGACTTATTTCGCTTAGCATAATACCCTCTAGTTCTAGCCATGTCATTGCAAATGGCAAGTTTCATTTTTTGATGGCCAAGTGGTATTGCATTGTGTGTTCCATTATATAATTCCATTATACACACACACACACACACACACACACACACACACACAATATATATACACCACATCTTCTTTATCCAGTCATCTGTTTGTTGATGGGCATCTGGGCTCCTTCCATAGCTCGGCTATTGTAGACATTGCTGCTATAAACATTAGGGTGCAGATGCTCCTTTGGATCACTATATTTCTATCTTTGGGGTATATACCTATAAAGAACTTATCAAACTCAACACCCAAAGAACAAATAATCCCATCAAGAAATGGGCAAAAGACATGAACAGACATTTCTCCAATGGAGACATACAAATGGCCAACAGACACATGAAAAATGTTCAACATCACTTGGCATGAGGACATACAAATCAAAACCACAATGAGATACCACCTCAAATGAGTCAGAATGGCAAAAATTAACAAGTCAGGAAAGAGATGTTGACAAGGATGTAGAGAAAAGGGAACCCTCTTACACTGTTGGTGGGACTGCAGGCCAGTACAGCCACTATGGAAAACAGCATGGAGTTTCCTCAAAAAGTTGAAAATCGGGGGACCCTGTTGGCTCATCTGGCTATGCATCTGTCTTTGGCTCAGGTCTGAGCCCTGTGTTGGGCTCCCTGCTCAGCAGGGAACCTTCGTCTCCCTCTCCCTCTGCCCTTCCTCCCACCCATTGTGCTCTCTTTCTCTCTCTCAAATAAAAAAAAACTGTAAAAAAAAAAAAAAAAGTTGAGAATAGAGTTACGCTACAACCCAGCAAAAAAGATCCATTCTTTTAGGTGTTGCTGAATACTGGAGATTTATAAATTGGACTAGAAGGAGAAAAGCAAATTGGAACATCAGTTTCCTAGCTATAAAGGTTAAACTGAGACAAGCAAACCACACAAACGACCTTTTATTTTCCTACAAATCAGGAGGACTGTAGTCTAAAAATACATTCATAAAGAAAACAATTCCAGATATTCCTTGAGAAAAAAAATATGTAAAATGTTTCTCTAAAGATGAACATTAAGAATGGCTACTTATGGGACGCCTGGGTGGCTCAGTTGGTTAAGCAACTGCCTTTGGCTCAGGTCATGATCCCAGCATCTTGGGATCGAGTCCCGCATCGGGCTCCTTGCTCCGCGGGGAGCCTGCTCCTCTCTCTGCCTCTGCCTGCCTCTCTGCCTGCTTGTGTTCTCTCTCTGTTAAATGAATAAATAAAATCTTTAAAAAAAAAAAAAAA
>CM052799.1:186312436-186414553 GCA_028533885.1 Nasua narica | reverse complement strand
GGACGCCTGGGTGGCTCAGTTGGTTAAGCAACTGCCTTTGGCTCAGGTCATGATCCCAGCATCTTGGGATCGAGTCCCGCATCGGGCTCCTTGCTCCGCGGGGAGCCTGCTCCTCTCTCTGCCTCTGCCTGCCTCTCTGCCTGCTTGTGTTCTCTCTCTGTTAAATGAATAAATAAAATCTTTAAAAAAAAAAAAAAAGAATGGCTACTTATTGTGACCACTTGCCTTTGGGCAAGACACTGGGCACAAACTAGGTAGCCTCTAAGCCCTGTTGCAGCTCCTATATTTGGTAGAAGAAGAAATAAGTTCAGTATGTTTCCTGAAGATTTACGGAAGGAAATATTCAGTTTAGCACAACTATATTTTAGTTTCTGTTAATTCTCTAGTGATTTTCTTTTTAAATGAAAGTTGGGCACTCAGTCACCTTCAGATAAGTCTGTTCTTTTACCAAACCAAAGAATTAGGTTCCACATAAGTTCCCCAAAAATGTCTTATTAATCTTGCTACAGTATATTAGAGATAAAGTTAAGAAGTTGAGTAAATCATCCAGTTCTTTTGTGCTTTCAGTTCTTAAGCTGTTTAGGTCAGACATAAAAATAATTTTTTTCATTCAAAATTTCGTACACATTTTCAGCATTATTTTTTTTGAACCTAAGGTAGAAAGAATTGAAATTATAGTTCTTGGGTTTGATATGCTATTATTATGATCCCTGCTTGGCTCTTTTATTTATATTTTTAGTTTTTTACAACATAATAAACACTTGTGGACCACCTAATACAAAAGCAGGGATCTCAACATTAATCCACATGTTACCATGCAATGTTAGAGCCTTTGCTATTTATTTATTTACTTGACAGAGAGAGATCACAAGCAGGCAGAGAGGCAGGCAGAGAGAGGGGGGAAGCAGGCACTCCGCTGAGCAGAGAGCCCGATGTGGGGCTCGATCCCAGGACCCAGAGATCATGACCCAAGCCAAAAGCAGAGGCTTTAACCCACTGAGCCACCCAGGTGCCCCTACTGTTACCTTTTTTTAAAGGACTACATGTTCGGTTTTTTGTTTCTGGTTGTTTGGTTTGTTAAGATATACTTATTTATTTTGCGGGTGGGGCAGAGGGAACGAGAAAATACTGAAGCAGACTCTACTGAGCATGGAGCCTGATGCAAGGCTTGATCTCACAACCCCAAGGTCACCACCTGGGCCAAAACCAAGAGTTGGCCGCCCAACTGACTGTGCCACCCAGGCACCCCTACATGTTTGATTTCTTAATGAAAATGCAGGTGGTCTGATTCTTATAATGGAAGATGTTCCCCCCAAATATAAGTAAACTGTAGGTACCTTGAGTGTGCACTGCTAGAGTTGATGTGCTTTTGAGTCAGACGTTCAAATTTATTAGCTGTGTGAACCCAGACAAATTAATTGCCCTGAGCCACATTTTTAAATTTTTTTTTATTTATTTGGCAGAGAGAGATCACAAGTAGGCAGAGAGGCAGGCAGAGAGAGAAGGGGAAGCAGGCTCCCTGCTGAGCAGAGAGCCCTGCGGGGCTTGATGCCAGGACCCTGGGATCATGACCTGAGCCGAAGGCAGAGGCTTTAACCCACTGAGCCACCCAGGCGCCCCAGCTTGGTGCTCTATTTTAATGCCTTGCTTGTCTGAACATTTTCATCATATATGCATGGGTGCTCTCTCCCCCTCTAGATGGCACTAGTTAGTCGGTATGTGCAATGCAGACTGTCCTATGCTGCACCAGCTCAACTTCAGAGGGAAAATACCTGAAAGAGCTGGCCAGGACTATGAAAGTGTTATAAAGTTGATTTTAGGTAAAAATGAGAAAAGATTTCTTTTACTGTGAAAATCACATTGGGTGTACAAAATAAAAACCTAAAAATTAAAGAATTAAATGTATTAAGGAATAGCTTAATGGTTAGATCATATAGAGTTCTTTAAGCTATATTAGGAGTTTACATTTTGTTTCAAGT
Organism: Nasua narica; assembly: GCA_028533885.1. Lineage (NCBI taxonomy): Eukaryota > Metazoa > Chordata > Mammalia > Carnivora > Procyonidae > Nasua > Nasua narica. The sequence continues at coordinate 186,412,574 of CM052799.1, read as the reverse complement.
GCAGTGGAAAGCCTTGGATGAACTGAGCCAACATCGAGAGTCAGACAATCTACTGAGACACCCAGGCGCCCCGCCATTGAACTTTAAACAGAGAAGTGTTAGCATGTTATGTATGTTTTTGAAGATCATTCTGAGGGCACCTGGGTGGCTCAGTCAATTAAACGTGCGACTCTTTTTTTTTTTTTTTCCAAGATTGTATTTATTTATTTGACAGAGACACAGTGAGAGAGGGAATGCAGGCAGCGGGAGTGGGAGAGGAAGAAGCAGGCTCTCCACTGAGCAGGGAGCCTGATGCGGGGCTCAATCCCAGGACCCTGGGATCATGACCTGAGCCAAAGGCAGAGCCTTAACAACTGAGCCACCCAGGCGCCCCAAGCATGCGACTCTTGATCTCAACTCAGGTCTTCACATCAGGGTGTTAAGTTCAAGCCCTTCATTGGGCTCCATGCTGGGCATTGGACACTTCTGTTTTCAAAAAACAAAAAAAATCATTCTGACATTTCTGTTTTCAAAGAACACCATTAGGGTGATTGAAAAGAGAAGACATAAAGTTGAAAATAATATATATAACACATAAGCAGTTCACTTAGAATAGATTTTTAAATTCCTATAGGTCGATCAGAAAAAAAGACAACACAACAGAAAAATTGATAGAACACTTAAACAGTCATTTCACAAAAGAAATTCCAGGTGGCCAGCAAAGACAGAAAGGTGCTCAACGTTAGCAGTCATGAGGGAAAAGCAAGTTAAAATCACAATAAGAAACCCGTGATTGGGCGCCTGGGTGGCTCAGTTGGTTGAGCAACTGCCTTCGGCTCAGGTCATGATCCCGGAGTCCCGGGATCGAGTCCCATATCGGACTCCCGGCTCTGCGGGAAGTCTGCTTCTCCCTCTTTCTCCCCTCTCATTCTCAGTCTCTTGCTCTCTAATAAATAAATAAAAATCTTTAAAAAAAAAAAAAAAAGAAACCCGTGATTGGTAAGAAGGTGTAATCGCGCCAGGGGTCGATAAGGATGTTCACAGTAACAGCTCTGTTACACAGTTATGGGAGACTGAATTCAGACAGCCACTTCCGGAGTATGTAGTCAAGTCGAAGGTTGTATACGTGCGACCTGGGATTTCCGTTCACTCGCACTATCCTAGAAAAAACCCACGTGACAGCATAATACCGTCTTTTATAGGAGAGCATTCTTAGCAGCACTGTTTATAACCGACACAACCCGAAAACAGCACACATCCTCCTTGACTGGAGGGCGTATCACCGAATGAAAGTGTTCTCACATAGTGGAATGCCGTAAAACTCCAGAAAAAGGAAAACACTTACAGCCACGTTTATAAAAGCGGGTGTGTCTCAACGTCGAGGGAAAAAAGCAAGCTAGAAAAGAGTGCCTATGCTATGATTCCATTTAGTTAAAGTTCCAATACAGACCAAAGTCAATTACATTGTTTAGAAGGCGTCCGTGGGTCATAATGAATGTGGTGAACAAGAACTGAGGTTAGCATGGTGGCAACCTCCGGTGGCAGAGACTGGGCTGGGGGGTGGGGGTCTGGGCTGTGCGTTCTCTTGGCCGGGATGGGGATTACTTGTATATTTGCTTTGTATTCATCCACCCATCTGTACTTATGTTCCGTGTACTTTTCTGCATGTTTTATATCACAGAATAATGTTTGAAAATACATGCACACTGGCTTCTATGCTGAGGGTGCCTTATGTATGGGCGAGAATGGAACTCGGGAAACCAAAATGTAGGCGGAAGATAACAGGAGTAGTAGCTTGGACCAGGGTCACGGTGGGAGGGGCGATGGCAAGAGAGACAGATCCAGGAGGCAGGACTAAGAGGACTTGCTAATTGGTCGCTTCCTCTTATTCTTTGTGACAGTTCACAAACCAGAAAAAGTTACATGGACAGAAGCCGCTGGAACCATTCGGGATGGACTTCGAGCCTATACAGCTCTGCATTATCTTTCTCATCTCTCTCCTGGAAAATCAGTCCTGATCATGGATGGAGCAAGTGTAGGTGCTAATAGTTCTGCTAAGAAACGGATCAAAATCCACTAAACTTAGGAAATAGACCACCCACTGACTAATAGAATTCTTTGCCGATAGCTTGCTCACTGCCTGTTTTGTTAAAATAGGCAGCTTTTATTGATAGGAGATAAGAGACTCAAGTGTGTTTCGTTTCTTATTACACGGAATCTGCTAGTACGTTAAAAAAGCAAACAAACCCTGTTTTTATGCCTGTCACACAAAGCCTGAAATAGTTCATGAAATCTTTGAAGTCATGCCCCAAACTCCCTACCAATTTTGTGTATCCCTCACACTTATGCTGATAAGATGTTGCATTTATAGACAAGTGACATAAGATAAAAAATGTGCTACTGTCAACACATTACACGTATCAGCCAAAAAATTGTTCAAGACACTCAAAATAGATCTAAAAATGTTGCAAAACTTGGAGTAAATTTTTGTAGTTTTATTATCTGTCTGGCTGTTGATGAAAATGCTCTTACCCCCTGCTTTTCTTTGCAAAAAAGACACAAGTGTCTTTGGCATTGGCTTCAACCTGATGTCCAGCATCAGGATAGTTCTGTTTCCCCGAACTTTCCCCTCAGGTCGGCAAAAGGATGTAGCTTTCGAGAATGCTTTGACCTTTAAAGAGAGATAGCTGGACTCATACATGTACATGAAATTAGCTTAGAACATCATGCTGCCAAGGCCTTAAAAGCCCATTTTTCTCTTTCTGAGGCCCAGTTTCTGAACGCAGCCCTCTATCTTGAAACTATGTGCGATGGTGAGACTGGGTGAGAGCATGGGGCACATACACCTTCTCTGCCATCCTCCTGAAGAAGAAAGTCAAGTGTCTCGACCTTGTCCATATTTTTTTTTTCTTCTTCTATCAGATAATATTTAAAAATAGAGTAAAGTAGCACTAAACTATTACATTTTATTAAATAGCCTATAAAGCAAGTTATATATGGCCTCTGCCTTAATATCCATCAACCCACTGTGTATTTTTTTTCTACACAGGCACTTGGTATGATAGCTATTCAATTAGCACACCATAGAGGAGCCAAAGTGATTTCAACAGCCGGCAGCCTCGAAGACAAGCAGTGCCTCGAAAGACTTAGGCCTTCTATAGGTGGGTGATACTAAACACAGGCTTTACAATAGAAAATCTTGAAGAGATAGCACCCTAAAGACTATCCTCGTAAAACAGAGTCCAAAATCTCAAATGAAAATCACTGTTAAAATGCACTTAGTCTCCATGCTAAGTCCAGGTTTACCTAAGTGATAGTTTTAATTTTTATTCTTTTTAAACCTACATCTCTCAATTTTTTTTTCTTTTTTGCCCCGTTATTATCAACGTACCCAAGTTTGAATTAGCTGAACTTTGACACAGCTTAATAATACCTGATGCCTCTTTGGTTTTATTTGATAAATCAATATATGTTTGCATCACTCTGTAGGTTTCTCAAGCTCTTTCACTCAGTGATAGACCTCTAAAGTTTTCTGTTTTCTGTGATATGATAGGGAGGAAAATGATCCACTTAAACAGAAAACACAGGTCAGATACAGTTTATGATAAACAGGATATGGTAGAGACTGGGGAGCTCTTGAAAAGATTGAACCTAAGGACCTAAATGTGAGACCTGAAACCATAAAAATCCTAGAAAAGAGTACAGGCAGTAATTTCCTCAATATTAGACATAGCAACTTTTTTCTAAAGGTGTCTCCTGAGGTAAGGGAAATAAAAGCAAAAATAAATCATTGGGACTACATCAAAATAAAAAGTTTTTGCACGGCGAAGGAAACAATCTAGAAAACTAAAAGACAACCTACTGAATGAGAGAAGATATTTGCAAGTGACATCTCTGATAAAGGGTTAGTATCCAAAATACATAAAGAACTTACACAACTCAACACTCAGAAAAAATAATCCAATTAAAAATGGGCAGAAGACATGAGCAGATATTTCTCCAAAGAAGAATTACGAATGGCCAACAGACACATGAAAAGATGCTCGACATCACTCATCATCAGGGAAATGCAAATCAAAAATACAATGAGATATCCTCTCACACCTGTCATATGGCTAAAAGAAAAAACACAAGCAGCAGCAAGTGTTGGAGAGGATGTGGAGAAATAGGAACCCTCTTACATCATTGGTAGGAATGCAAACCGGTATAGCCACTGTGGAAAACAGTATGGAGTTTCCTCAAAAAGTTAAAAACCAAACTACCCTATGATTGAGTAATCACACTACTGGGTATTTACCCAAAAAATATAAAACAGTAATTCAAAGGGGTACATGCACCCCTTTGTTTTTTATTGCAGCATTAATATTTACAATAGCCAAGTAACGGAAGGAGCCCAAATGTCCATCGACTAATGAATGGATAAAGAAGATGTGGTGCATACATACAATGGAATATTATTCAACCATCAAAAAGAATGAAATCTTGCCATTTGCAACAACATAGATGGAGCTAGAGAGTGTAAAGCTATGCAAAATAAGCTAATCAGAGAAAGAACTACCACGATTTCACTCCTGTAGAATTGAAGAAACAAAACAAATGCACAAAGGAAAAAAGAAAAAAAAGAGAGACAAACCGGGCCCCTGGGTGGCGCAGTTGGTTGAGTGACTGCCTTCGGCTCAGGTCATGGTCCCGGAGTCCCGGGATCGAGTCCCACATCGGGCTCCCAGCTCCATGGGGAGTCCGCTTCTCACTCTGACCTGCTCTCTCTCACTCTCTCTCTTTCCTAATAAATAAATAAATAAAATCTTTAAAAAAAAAAAAGAGAGAGACAAACCAAGAAACACGCTCTTAACTGTAGGAAACAAACTGAGGTCACCAGGGGGGAGGTAGGTGGGGAGATGGAAGACACAAGTGGTGGGGGTGAAGAAGCCACCTGGATGAGCCCTGAGTAATGTACAGAACCTCTGAATCACTGTATTGTACACCTGAAACTAACATAACAGTATGTTCACTATACTGGAATTTTTTTAATTAATAAAAAACTACTCAACAAAAATTAAAAAGATGAAACCTATCCAAACAACAAAGCAACTGGAAAGCAAAAAAAAAAAAAAAAATAGACTGAAAAAAATCACCAAGAAGAGGAGAAAGCAGAACGGAGAAGCTAACAGATAAAGAGACAAGAGGCTGAGCCAAAGTGTACGGGGCAGGCCGGAAGGAGCCTGAGTGTCACTATGTCACTGAGTGTCGATATGAATGATCTACCCTGAAGTCCGCAACAACCCTGTGTCCGCGAACCGGGGAGCAGCATCTAGAGAATTTAACCAGCTTGTCCAAGGAGCCACAACTAGATTGCGGTGGGATGTGAACCCAGGCCTGCCTAACATTAAAGCCCATGTTACTTCCGTATTATTACCTTATACTTCTGGCAGAGATAACCAAGATAAGGCAGGGACTGGAGAAAGGAAAAAAAGGAAGAGACTAGAAATAGAATGAAGGGGGAAGAAAGCACAAACAATATTTTTGAAGGGAGAGGTTTCTTTTTTTTTTTTTTTTTTTTTTTAATTTGACAGAGAGATCACAAGTAGGCAGGTAAGCAGAGGCAGGCAGGGGTGGGGGAAGCAGGCTCCCTGCCGAGCAGAGAGCCCGATGCAGGACTTGATCCCAGGACCCTGAGATCATGATCTGAGCCAAAGGCAGAGGCTTTAACCCACTGAGCCACCCAGGGGCCCCAAGGGAGAGGTTTCTTATTGGTTAACCCAGCCCTTCTGAGGTGCTTTAGTCCCCTTTCCCTTGTGTCCTCCTCACTCCTACCCCCACCCCCACATCTTAGATCACTGTTGTTCTACATGGCCAGTCGGATCCAGTGGGAACCACGCTGAGAGGCATTCTTGTACATGAAGGGGCTAAAAATTCCGGAAATGGATTATAAACATGTGTCTTCATTTGCCAGTTCAAATGCCAAGATTTTTTTTAATTTCTTTTTTTTTATTTAGGATTTTTATTTATTTGTTTGACAGAGAGAGATCACAAGTGGGCAGAGAGGAAGGCAGAGTGATAGGGGGGAAGCAGGCTCCCTGCTGAGCAGAGAGCCCAATGCGGGGCTCGATCCCAGGACCCTGAGATCATGACCTGAGCTGAAGGCAGAGGCTTTAACCCACTGAGCCACCAGATGCCCCTTTTTTTAAATTTCATTGGCTTGTTCTATTGAGGTAATACTCTTAAAATAGTTTTTCACTAACTGCTCAAAATAATCATGTTTTTTTTCCCTAACCTTCAAGGTTTTTCTTCATTTTGGGGAGCAAGTGAGGAAGGGAACAGGGGGATTTCTATGACTGAAAAAGGATAAAACAGCCTCTAATAGAGAAATACCATATCACAAAGATACATTTTTTACGTTTTAGCTTTAAACTCTATTAAATTGAAACATATTTAAGAAATTGCTTAAGGGGCGCCTAGGTGGCTTAGTGGGTTAAAGCCTCTGCCTTTGGCTCAGGTCATGATCTCAGGATCCTGGGATGGAGCCCTGCATCGGGCTTTCTGCTCAGCAGGGAGCCTGCTTCCCCCTCTCTCTCAGCCTGCCTCTCTGCCTACTTGTGATCTCTCTCTGTCAAATAAATAAATAAAACCTTACAAAAAAATTTTTTAAAAAAAGAAATTGCTTAATCTTTTAGTTTATGCCTTAATATGTATGTATCTGTGTGGTTTACAGATTATACATCTTTTAGCGATAAGGAACCGTCCTCTTTTTTCAGTAGACCAGGCTTGGAACGCATCATCCACAAAATGTTTAATATTTTTATTTTGTTGAATATACCAGTCCCCTCCTTTAAACTGATGCTTACCATTATTGGCTTAGAAGAGAAAAAGTAAAATTTGGATCCAATAGTTGTTTGAACCACTCCATACACTTCAGAGAACAGATATTTATTTGCTTTTCTTTTTCTTTTTCTCTGATTTGTTGGTATTGATCACATAGCGAACAGTACAATTGCCTGACTTCCTGTCCTTTACAGCCCGAGTCATCGATGTATCTAATGGAAAAGCCCATGTTGCTGAAAGCTGTTTAGAAGAAACAGGTGGCCTGGGAGTAGATATTGTCCTAGACGCTGGAGGTGGGTAATTTACTAGATCAGTAGTCTATGTCGTTTTTGTAGTGTGATGGGTGCATTTCAAAATAAATAAATAAATAAAATACCTATAAATAAAACCAGGTAATAATTATTAACGTATTTATTAAATTGATGTCATGTTTTGTTTTTAACTTTTCTAGCTAAACTAGAGCTTCTTGAATCCCCCTTACACACTGTCTAAAAGAGACAGCATGCTTACCTTGAAAATACAGGCACTGGAGTTTTAGCGTTTTGACATAAATGAACAAACATCATCTTCTCAGTGGTTGCCAGATGATACAGCTTGGTTCAGCTCTCAGCCAGATGCTGAGTTCTGCTGTGTCTGGCCTCCATCTATTGGGTGGCTGACTTCTGCAATCTCTATTTGGAAAAAGCACAGAATTTTGTTCCATTTTTACCTTCCGGCACCTTTTTTTATTTAAGCAGTATCTATTTAACACTTATCTGTACACACCTGGGCAGTGCCATTGCACGGAAAGCAGAAGATTCAGAAGCTTGCAAAGGGATTCTCTCCGTACTTTGTTAAGATTTATCTTCTGTGATGGGAATCAGGAATACAGCAGTGACCATCTCAATGTGTTTCTTTTTAACCAGTATTTTCAGGACTTGAAATTAACTCAGAAAATCGCTTCTTGGCCTTTTGGCTAAGATCATCTGTGAATATTAACACAGAAAAATCTTTCAGTGAGAGTGAATGTGTACTTCATTAACTTTTCAAATATACATTTCAATAATTATGTCAATGTATGACTCTCTTAAGTCTATGAGTTCCTCAAGCAGAAGTCAGACTTTCCCAAAGAATTAAGCTATCAATGTTACAATTAAAACCATCAATCTTAGTTATGTGTTATATTACCTTGCCTGGTTTTCAAGTGAAAATAAACTTTTTGTCTTTTGTTATTTCACTTATAATTGAATCTAGAGTAAATCTTATGACCAGTTTTAATGCAAAAAGTATGTTTTAAGATGTCTGAATACTTTGTGCGTTATTTTTTTCTAAGAAAAATGCTTCCTTGTTCCTACATTAAAACGTAAAGAGGACTAGTTTGAAGAATTAATTTTTGCCAGATGACTATAAAATATATTTCTTGTCTCTCTCTCTCTTTTTAAACTACTCCCCTGTAAGTGAGATTATATAGTAAAGATGATGAACCAGCTCTAAAATTACAACTACTGCCACATAAACATGACATCATCACACTTCTTGGTGTTGGAGGCCATTGGGTAACAACAGAAGAAAACCTGCAGGTATTATCAGAAACAATAAAGTATTATTAGTACACGAAAAGGATGTAATTAACAAAGAATAGTGCCTAAGTCTCTTGAGGCAAGATGTGAAGAAATTATGAATTCTGAACTATACCTGTTTCTAAAGAAATGTAACTTCCTTTTTTACTTAAGATACATGTTGGCCAAAATGTAGAAATAGTGCCTCCTAGACGAGTTCATTCAACTTTTATTTAGTAGTTTGGAAGAAGTGACTTAGTATTTCCAATACGATTTTTTTTTCTTAGTAACAAATATTATTGACATATACTTAGCAAAATATTTCTATACAAAATAATTATGACAATTCCCCATTCACATTGGAATTTACTACAAATGTATGTATATACATTGTCTCCCAAAGTTACATTTCTCAATAGTATTCAAATTTTATCATGGTTGATAATGCAAATACCATAATCCTCATATACCAACCTTCACTAATTTTCTAACATCCTCATGATGGTAACTGATACGCAGCAGCCAGAAATTTCATTCTTACACACATGCACGCGCTCATGCACACGCGTGCTTGTGCACACAGGCTACAACTCCCATCACGTCTACATAGGCCCTGCACCTGACCTTGCTGTTTCGTCATTTTGGACAACGAATTAGAAGAGAAAAGGTTACAGATTACATATTGTTATTAAAGTTGGTATAGTGTTTATTTGTGATTTGGGTATTTAATTTGCACGGAAGTTTTTCTGGCTCAAGATGCTAGTCCTCTGTCTGCTATTAAACTCACAATCGTTGATCAGTCTTTGTGCTTTCTCTCTAAGTTGGATCCCCCAGATAGCCATTGCCTTTTCCTCAAGGGAGCAACGGTGGCTTTCCTTAATGACGAAGTTTGGAATTTGTCAAATGTGCAACAGGGAAAATATCTTTATATCCTTTTTATCTACTGACTTGAGTTTCTGTCTTGAAATCTACCATGTACTTTCATTAAGTTCTTTAATAATGATAATTGATAGTAATAATAGCTAACTTTCATTGAGCATGCCAAACAGTGTTTCAAGTGCTTTTTAAGTATTAATGTATTTAAACATTAAAAAACAGCCCTATGTGGTGTCAGTACTATCATTATGCCTGTCTCACGGGTGAAGAAACTGAAGCATAGGAAAGTTAATACATGTCCTAGGATACAGCTGAAAAGTGATGGGATGGGAATCGCCCAGGTAGTCCTGCTCGTTCCTGAATGGGAGATAAACCACAAGATACATGTAAAATTTTGTTTCATTTTCATTGTGGTATATCGGAAATTGCATACCCCCTTAAAAGGCTCTAATCTAAGCTCTGCTGGTGCTATTACATAAGACATTTCAGAATGCTTATCTGCATTAAAGAGTTTGTGGGGTGTTTAAGGTTAACAGTGCTGGAAAATCTTCATCAAGTGGAGACAGGTTTGATTTTTTTTTTAATGGAATTCACTGAGAGAAAAATCTGGCAAACGAATCCAAATCATTCCAGCTTTGGTGAAAATAATGAAATCTTTTCTTGAGAATGTGAAAGCAGTTCCAAAAGAATGGTCCAAACCTCTTCAGAGCAGGGTCAAACTTATGAATAAAACTTTTTTTTCCAAGACAACTGTTTTAAAGGCAGTTGCACCTGCTAAAAATTTTAATATATTGGACAAAACATCATAAGTTCTTATTATTTAATAGAGTATATCTATACAGAGAAAGAAACTTGCAAGCCTTAAGTTTCTCTTCACTGAATATCATGCTTTGCTTTCGTTAAAAGTATGTAGGGCGCCTGGGTGGCTCAGTTGGTTGAGCAACTGCCTTCGGCTCAGGTCATGATCCCGGAGTCCCGGGATCGAGTCCCATATCAGGCTCCCGGCTCTGCGGGAAGTCTGCTTCTCCCTCTGACCTTCTCCCCTCTCATTCTCAGTCTCTCGCTCTCTAATAAATAAATAAAAATCTTTAAAAAAAAAAAAGTATGTAGTTATATACACGTGATACTCATAAAGGCCCATCTTCTCTAAGTGCAATGATGGAATTAATTCAGAGCTTTCAAATAGGAGTATTTTATTAGTATCCTACATACATTGAGTTGTAAAAAGTACATTTCAGAACCAGAACGTCCCCTTAATGTAGTGAATGTGTGATTTGAAAGTATTTCTGAATATTTTTCTTTAAATTTGGAAAATAGACTTACTTTTTAGTTCATTTTAACTAGTTAACTAATTAATTTTTAACTAATTCTAGAAGAATTTGTTAAATTTCAGTTTTAAGCAACTTAATTGTCCACTCACATTGTAATTATCAAGAATCTCATGGGATGTTCACAGCAGAAAACAAACACCATGTGTTAAGAGTAACACTAGATAACAGTGCATTTTGAATCTTACATGTCAGGAGGTAGGCTGGCTCCTTTGCCTGCGTTACTAGATTTCCTCCATACACACACACACACGCTCTCAGAGTTACTGTTGGCATTTTCACTTAACAAAAGTAGAAAGAGAATTTGCAGTGTAGGGAAAATTCTTTAGGTCCTCTTTAAGAAAATCTTTAAAATGGCTTATGTTCATACTTTCTAATTTACATTTTCTAAAGTCCTGAATTCGCAAGTCCCCAATCAGACTCTAGTCCTCACTCGTGCTAAACCCCCCTCAATGAGTTCACACGTGAGCCAGTTGCTGCTTGTGATTTAACAGCCCTCCTTCCAACTGTGTGATTAGATGCCATATGTCATTCTCCAGTACTAGCAATTACATAGACGCTCAATCCTAAAACTGTCACTGCAATTAAATGACTCAATTTTTTTTCTTAATTTGACACTTTTGATTCTTGTAGAGACAAACTACAGTTCGTTAACTTTACTGCACCTAAGTTTTGAACCAATGAGCAGCCAGTGTAGTAAATAAATGTGCACCTAATGTTAGAGATGTAAGTGCTAACATTGTTTTTAACGAAAAGTATCATACATAGCGCTAAAAGGAGGACCTGACACCACGGCACTCCTACCCATTTGGGATAGCACTCGTCGTTAGGATAAGGCATGAGGCTTGCTGCTTCTGCCACTTGTCCTAACTTAGAAGTGTAGGCTCTATTATGTTTCCACTTCTCTCGCTTCCGTTCCCCATTTCCCTGTTTTCAAGGTAAACTTCACAGCTTACAGAGCTTCTGTAACTTAAATTCTCAATTTCTGAGAGCGCTGAACTTAAAATACGTGACCTGGAACCTCTTCTATTTATTGAGTGCTTTTGTTCAAGTCTCTCTGTTATGTGGCCACCTTAACAATGTTTCCAGCTACGCATCTTAAAAGATGTGATGGAGAAGTTATCAAGTGGAGTTTTTAGGTACGCTAAGTAACCAAATCATTGTTTGTTTTTTCTATTCTTGAGGTAAGATAAGCATTTCCACTTCTGTTTCAGTTTTGACAGCATACCTATTGCCTCCATATTTTATTTTGTTTGCGTAAATAGCTGCTCTTTTTTTTTTTTTAAGATTTTATTTATTGACAGATTACAAGTAGCGGGGGGGGGGCGAGGGGAGAGGGGGGAGGTGGAGCAGGCTCCCCGCTGAGCAGAGAGCCCAACGGTCCCAGGACCCTGAGATCATGACCTGAGCCGAAGGCAGAGGCCTTAACCCACTGAGCCACCCAGGCGCCCCATAGCTGCTCTTTAATATTTCTCAAAGTGTGTCATATGATACATCAATAAGTATTCCTGAAGATAGAAGTGGCTCATGGGTTCTCCTTAATCCTTTCCATACCACACCGCACAACCTTTGCTTTTCTCATCACCCTTCCCAAAGTAACGTGAAATAACCCATAGCTTGAGAAGAGGGAGAAGTACGGTTTTGTTTTTTTAAGTTGGCTCCGAGAGTAGATAAAGGAGGCATTTTTCCCCATCAAAACTTAACCACTTTTAACAGTGGAAATACTAATGGACAAGTTTATTTAAATGGACAAGATTATTTAAAATAATAGAATTGGGTGGGGCGCCTGGGTGGCTCAGAGGGTTAAAGCCTCTGCCTTCGGCTCAGGTCATGATCTCAGGGTTCTGGGATCGAGCCCCACATTGGGCTCTCTGCTCAGCGGGGAGCCTGCTTCCCCCTCTCTCTCTGCCTGCCTCTCTGCCTATGTGTGATCTCTCTCTGTCAAATAAATAAATAAAATTTAAAAAAAAATAATAGAATTGGGGCACCCAGGTGGCTCAGTGGGTTGGGCATCTGACTTCAGCTCAGGTCATGATCTCCAGATCCTGGGATCGAGCCCCAGCTCTGACTCCTTGCTCAGTGGGTAGTCTGCTTCTCCTTCTCCTACTCCCTTTACCCTTCCCCCTGCTTCTGCACTCTCGCTCTCAAGTAAATTTTTAAAATATCTTTAAAAAATAATAGAATTGAACTATAGCAAGTGTCAACTATCATCTTATTCTACTCACCTTTACCTTGACCTAACTTTACAATAATTTCATTCTTTCTCAGACCTCAGTTGGATGAACCCATTCCACTGTATGAGGCGAAAGTTTCCATGGAAGTTGTTCAGAAAAATCAAGGAAGAAAAAAGCAAGTTGTTCAATTTTAATTTTGTTCTTTCTCAGACCTCAGTTGGATAAACCCTTTCCAGTACTTGAAGCCAGAGTTTCCTTGGGAATTGTTCAGAAAAGTCAAGAAAGATAAAGTCAAATTGTTCAGTTTTCCTTCTGAGTCAAGACGCTCAAAGTTATTTAAAGTTTTTGAGAAGTATTTGAAAAAATATTGTACAAATGGTCAAGACAATTCCATAATTAACATCTAAAGGGAATATTCTGAAATTTTCTTGCTTGTTTTGTTACATTTTCCTCTGTTATCAAATTCTTTCCATGAAGAAAATTGCTTTCAGGAAAAGCCATGCTACTCTATTGATAAAATTGTTAGTCTTTTGGTTATGTCAAAATAACGTTATTACTTTTGTATCAACTCCGTTCTCAATACCGTCCTTCCTTAACGAAACTTTGCTGTCTTAATTTAATCATTTGAGTTTATTTTGAAGTCTCAAAGGATCTAGTCCATAGACACTTTGGAATTTTTTTCAAGCATTCATTTATTTCAGGCTTTCCTCGGGATCAAACAGGACCATCACCATTAACTTGCCGGTGGCAGCTGCAGCGTGTGAGGGGTGGAGGGGACTGGGGAGCTGCAGGGGCGATGTGTGGGCAGGGGGCTAGGAGGCTGCGCTCGCTGACGTCCTGCCGGGGTTCTCTTTTCTTTGGTCAGGGGGATGAGGCGCAGGGTCCTCTCGCCAGCTCTAGACGTCGCCACTGCCCTCTGTAAGCCTAAGAAGCAGCAGCTCAAGTGTGACGTCTCCTTTTCATCCAAGCGCCATGTTCTGGGCTCATTACATCTCCGCTACAGATTTAAATAGCATGTCAGCTATTTCGGTGCCAGATAGGGGAGTGCACATCGGTGCTCCGGACCGGGGGCTTCCCGGCCACTTGGCACCTACGATCCACCTACTGCCAAGGACACAGAAGGAGCGCGGGGGAGCCGACCCGACCGACCCGACCCGACCTAGGAGGCCGGGAGGGGGGCGGGCTCGCGGGCGGCGGACGTCGCTCGCGCTCGCGCTCGCCGCGCCTCGGGGGCGGGGCCACGTCGGGGGCGGGGCCGGCGCGCGCGGGAAGCGCCGGCGAGGAGGCTGGCCGGCCCCTCTGCGTGAGCTGCGCGTTATGGCCCTTTCGGTGCCTGGCTACTCGCCCAGTTTCAGGAAGCCCCCCGAGACTTTGCGGCTCCGACGGAAAAGGGTCCGGAGCCGCGGGGAGGCCGCCTCACCCGGGGAGCAGCCCGAGCCGGCGCCCCGCCGCGCCGCTCTGGCGGCGGGGCTGCTCCTCCGCCCCTTCCCGGCGGCGGCGGCGGGCAGAGGCGGCGGCGGCCCGGCCGCGACCCGCAGGAACCCCTTCGCCCGCCTGGACAACCGGCCGCCGGCCGCCGCAGAGCCCCCCGACGGGCTGCCCCGCGGCCAGCAGGAGGCGCAGGGCCCGGTGAGTGTGCCTGGCCTGACCGGCGAGAGGCTCTCGTAGTGCGGGGATTCGCTGTGAATTAGAGCAAGTTGTGGCGGTGGAGGGGAAATGGGCGCGGAGAGTGGGTAGCCGCGGTGGTCGAGGGGCCCAGAGCATTGGGAGGGGCCGCTCTGAAAGCTGGGCTTTGTGTGGAGTGCGCCCCGCGTGCGGCTCCTTCGGCCTGTCCTGAGGCAAGCGGTGGGCCCTGGGGCGCGCCCCCCGCGGTCCTGCCCGGGGGGCCGCTGTGGGTTAGAGATCAGTGGGAAGACCGCTCGAAAAATCCTGAAACAACTCATCCAGGAAGGCCACTGCTCAGTGGGAAGATTACAGGAGACTCTCCTTCCCCTTGTGATACAGAGCCTCCCTTCTCGCGCGATCGAAAATATTCTGGAGATAGAGGAATGCTCAGGAGTCCTGGAGTCCGAATTTCCTAGCATATTTCTTACCCCAAAGCCTTTTGGAACTTTTGATTTGAGATTTCTACATCAGTTATTAGACGCACGTACCACCGGCCTTCCCCCCCGCCTCAATTTTGATAGTAAAGTTCAGACACAAAACTGAAACACTGAGCTAGTGATTTGCATGTGAATTCCTGCACTTGGTATTCATCGTGGAACTTTATGCGGGGTGAGGCTCTCCGTATTAACGCAAACTCCAGCATCACTTAGGATTGAAAAGGACCGTTGTTTTCCCTCTCAGTTTTTAGATTCTAATCAGGAAAATGATTTGCTGTGGGAAGAGAAGTTTCCTGAAAGAACAACCGTTACTGAATTGCTCCAGGTAATAGTTTTAAAATGTTATTAGAGTGTATATTCTTATAATCTCAATTCATACTTCTCAGAAACATTTACGTGGAAAATCGGTTTCCCGAGAGTGTTGAGTGTTCATCTCTGCCAGGGTTGAAAAGATGGCATCAGCACCATCTTTATACGATGTAAAAATGGTGTTTCTAAGGGGACCAAGGCCAAAGTTGGTGTAGATCCAGGTTCTCCTTCTACTCCAACTGTTTTTACACTCTTCCTCTGTGGCTGGTGACAGCTTCAGCTTCATCACTCACTTTTTGAACTTCGTCCTTAAATGAATCTTCAGACTAAATCCCCAGATTACCTCCTTGAGGTTGTGGCCTATCACTGAACCTTGCTGACACCACCACAACACACACTTTTTTTTTTTTTAAGATTTTTATTTATTTATTTATTAGAGAGAGAGAGAGAGAGAGAGACTGAGAATGAGAGGGGAGAAGGTCAGAGGAAGAAGCAGACTTCCCGCAGAGCCGGGAGTCCGATATGGTACTCGATCCCGGGACTCCGGGATCATGACCTGAGCCAAAGGCAGTTGCTTAACCAACTGAGCCACCCAGGCGCCCCCAACACACACACTCTTGATACCATTGCCCGGGTATTTCTATTGTGATAGTTTAACAGATACACAGTTTGTCCTAATGCGAGCAGGCTAGAAGAGCTAAGACCCACTCTCCCTTTTACTTAAATAGATGGCCTGCACAGGGTCTGTTAGAAAGAATTCCCCCCCAGGGGCGCCCAGCTGGCTCTGTTGGTTAAGGTGGTGGTCCCAGGGTCCTGGGTTCCCTGCTCAGCGGGGAGCCTGCTTCTCCCTCTTCCGCTCCCCCTGCTTGTGTGCTTGCTCTCTCTCTCTCTCTAATAAATAAATAAAATCTTTAGAAAAAGAAAAAGTTCCCCCTTACCTGTTATTTTTATGTGATGTCACCTCAAAGAATCATTGTAAAATGGAGAAAATTGCCTTGAAAAGACAGCAAAACAGTCTGGAAGGAAATTTTGAGATCAGGAAATGCTTTTTACATATGGCCTCTCAAGAGCCCTGCCTGAGTTTACCTGCAGGAGCCGCTTAGCCCTGGTTCCAGAGTTTTAGAGGCTTAAAAGGTGCTTTTTAAAACACTTGGGGGGCCCCTGAGTGGCTCAGTCCGTTAGGTGTTTGACTCCTGATTTCAGTTCAGGTCATGATCTCAGGGTTGCAAGATTGAGCCCCGAGTCAGGCTCTGTGCTCAGTCTGTCTGCTTAAGGTTCTTTCCCTCTCCCTCTGCTCCTCCCCCACCAAAATAAATAAATTTATTTTTAAAAAATAATAAAACACTTGGAAGGTTTTTGCTTCGACAGCAAGAACAATAGTAGATTTTGATTTTTTAAAAATTATGATCACGGAAATAGTACATGCCTCTTGTAACTAAAACTATATAGATCTATATATAAACTAAAAGGTAAAATGTGCCTCCACCACTACCACCCATAACAACAATAAATCCCCGCTTCCCAGAGAAAACTGCTGTCAAAAACCACAGGTTAGTGTATCTTTCTAGAGTGTTTCATAGTGTGCAGTGTGTTTTAAGTGTTACTTCTACAGTTTATAAAATTTTGACATTTCGGTGATCATGCTGGCTGATAAAACCTGTAGATTAAAAGGACTTTTGTGTGTGTGTTTGTTGTTGTTGTTGTTTTCGTACTCTACTAATTTTTGTGTTCTTTGTTTTCTAAAAGACTCCACGAGCATCATTCTCCGAACCTGATATTCCATCCTCAGAAAGTACTGAGTTACCTGTGGACTGGAGTATTAAAACTCGACTCCTTTTCACCTCTTCTCAACCCTTTACCTGGGCAGATCATTTGAAAGCACAGGAAGAGGCTCAAGGTGTCACCCAGCATTGTAGGGCAACAGAAGTTACTTTGCCCCCAAGTATACAGGTAATTCCGAGAGAAAATAGGTATGTTTTAAAGTAATAAATTAATTGTAAAACGTGCTGCTCTGCAAAATGTCACAGATATGGCCTGTTAAGTTTTTCTTTTGACATTTAGAGACACAAAGACTTGGGAAACTTTGTATTTCCTAAATGGTGCTTTCATGCAGTTTTTTTGTCAGATTAAATTTACACACCTGTCCTGAGTATTAGTTATTGTTATAGGCAGGAATTAGTTTGAACTAAGCCATTCATTTTTAAGGTCTTTTGAGAAAGTTAATATAAGGGAAAGAAATGAAAAGCAATTGAGTAGGACTGCAAAAGCAGAATGGTTATTCTACCAATTTTCTGATATGATGTGTATTCTTTTTTATATATATACTAGTTCTTGCTACCAGGTTGATAGTCTGTTGGAAATATCGTGGTAGAGTTAATGAGTTCTAGAATGGTTTTGGAGAAATGTAATTCCACTGCTCTCAAGCAGCTCATCAACTCAAACTGGGTAAAAGCGATTACCTAAAAGGCCTTGGTCCATCTTTTTTAATAAATAGATCAGGATGGTTTTTGGTTCACATTACCCATTTGTACTGGCTACTACTGAAACAGTTGTGAGGGGAGAGGGGTTGAACGTGGTAAAACCTACATACGGTATAAATCCCCACCCATTCCACTCTCCCCCTCCATGATAACAGATGGTCATTGTTCTCAGAGAGCTGAGAGAAGGCTCCTCTGTATTTAAGTCTTCTTTCTTTTTTTTTTTTTTTTTTTTAAGATTTTATTTATTTATTTATTAGGAAAGAGAGAGAGTGAGAGAGAGAAGGTCAGAGTGAGAAGCGGACTCCCCATGGAGCTGGGAGCCCGATGTGGGACTCGATCCCGGGACTCTGGGATCATGACCTGAGCCGAAGGCAGTCGCTCAACCAACTGCGCCACCCAGGGGCCCCTTAAGTCTTCTTTCTGATAAGGTTTAACATTCAAGAAGTGCTGGCAAGAATCAACTACATTTTCGCCTCTGTAACAGTTATTAATACCTTCTCATAGGAAACAGTAAAGATTCTAAGAATAAGTAGTACTACTCAGTGCTTTTTAATGAAATTTTATACTTCTAATATGCCAAAAACTGTCCAATATCATCTTTGGATTTTAGGATCCCAAACTCTCCACTGAGCTCCGTTGTGCGTTCCAGCAGAGTCTTATCTATTGGCTTCACCCTGCCTTTCCGTGGCTACCACTGTTCCCTCGCATTGGAGCTGATAGAAAAATGGCTGGAAAGACAAGCCCTTGGTCAAATGATGAAACCTTGCAACACATTTTAATGAGTGACTGGTAAGATTAAAAACTTGGGCATCTTAATAGTGAATTTTCATTTTATCAGTGTTCTCTCCTTATTTATGATGTGGATATGTATAGTGGTAAAAGGGTCTCTGGGTCCTTCTGAATTATTTTTTCTAAGCTGTTAATAACAAACATTTAAATTGTTCACTTTTTTAAAACTCTTATTCACTCTTCATGCAATTGTGGAAGTATGTATAAGTGTTACATAAATATATACGGGCATTCTTTTATGTTATTCTCAGTGGCTGCTTCCTTTTTCATCAGCAGAAGCGCTGCTCAGAAAAGTCAGCAACCGGTTATCAATTGTGTTTTATTTAAAGAAAAAACGTTCAGTGTTTAAGCAGTAAATACTATTTGTTAAAGTATTTAGAAGTCATCGGTGAGTCCCATGGCCAATTTTAGTCCAGTAAAAGCCAAGGTATATATGTAGTGGCAAAAATTCAAACCATTTTCTTTTCTTTTCTTTTAAGACTTTATTTACTTATTTGTCAGAGAGAGAGAGAGAGATGGAGGTAGGCAGAAGGAGAAGCAAGCTCCTTGGGAGCCCAATGCGGGACTCGATACCAGGACCCTGGGATCATGACCTGAGTCAAAAGCAGACATTTAACCGGCTGAGCCACCCACACATTCCCCAACCTTTTTCTATAATATATGTATTGTGTTTTCAATCAAGTATCAAACCGAATTATAGAAAACTAAATTTTAAATGCTAAGCTAAATATGTAAAAAAATCTAAATTTTGCTGCTTCATAGGTCTGTGAGCTTCACTTCTCTTTATAATCTGCTGAAGACAAAACTTTGCCCATATTTCTACGTTTGTACCTACCAGTTTACTATCCTGTTCCGAGCTGCAGGATTAGCAGGAAGTGATGTAATCACAGCTTGCATATCTCCTACAACTAGAGGCATAAGAGAAGCTATGAAAAATGAAGGTAAAATCATTGGCTTAAAATGAGAATACTATACTGTATATTACTTTCCTTAAAAGCTAAAATTTGAATTGTCTTTTTACCAATTGAATTATCTTCTAGCAATTTTACCTATAGAAACATCTTTATTTCTGGTTTTTTTTCCCCAGCAGTGCTTTAAGCTGTCCCTTATGCATAGCTTTAAGATAATGGTATTCTCTTCTCTGATCTGATAAACACACACTGAGCTGGGAAGTTCCCATCTGAATATAACCCTCTAGAAATTCCTTGGTAGTACAATTACCTACCCCCTTTTAGTAACAACTTTCCAACTGGGTCAACCATTAATGATCATGAAATCTATTTAGTAGGCTCAGTCAGCACTTCAGGAAAGAATACCACATGCAGTGAGAGTATATATTGTTTCCTGAACCTTCTGTTGGAAAGGAGGGTGTGTGTGTGCTGGGCTACTGTCAAGAAAGCTTGAAAGCTAGTGCCTTAATAGATCAAGGGGGAAAGCTCAGATCTTCAGATTTCATACTCTCTAAAAGTAGGGCACACCTGTGCAGTTCTTTTAGATTATATTAAAGAAAACTGTTACATTTTTCTTTTCTCATGTAGGTATTGAATTTTCTCTGCCATTAATAAAAGAAAATGGCCACGAGAAGAAGGCAGCATCTGCAACAAGCCTGGGACAGGGAGAGTATGTGATTAAAATCACCTTCGGCATCACCTGAGGACGTACGGACTCGGCGTAGTTGTTTTGTAGAGGGAGCAGTTTTATGAAAGGGAAATTCTAACTATAACAATTTTCTAGGGAACAAGTAATCAGTGATGAGGATGAAGATGAAAGTTTTTCCTGGCTGGAAGAGATTGGTGTGCAAGATAAAATTAAAAAACCAGACATACTCTCTATCAAGCTGTATCCTTTCAGTTGTGTTAACTATAATGGGTTTCCATATAATTCAGTTAGTGAGCTACGTATGTAATATTGACTGACAGCTTTATTTGACTTTAATCTTAAATTATCTTAATATCATATTTAATTCTCCATCATGACATTAAATATCAAACTCCCTCAGTACCAGTAAACCATGAGCAATTATTACTACACTATTTTTTTTTAATGAAAGCATTCCATATAGAACACATTTTTGACTAGAGAAGAAATCAGTTTTTGTTAGGTGTCAACTTCTAGCAAATTCAGATGGCCAAAGAGAAATCATTTTTACTTAAACAGATGCATTATAATTGCAGTAGAGTGGGGCGGCAAGAGCATTTCCGGTTCAGAATGGAAAGAAAGGGTCTGAAGTGATTCAGAATCAAGATGACTATTTTTTCCATTGGTTATGGGATTTAAATTTGCAAGTTCCTTGATTGTCATCTTCAGACGTAAAGAGAAACATGAAGTGCAAATGGATCACAGACCGGAGTCTGTTGCGTTGGTGAAGGGAATGAATACCCTTACGTTGCTGAATTTTTTGATCAATTCTAAGAGTTTAATTGCTAGCTCAGGACCACAGGCAGGACTCCCACCAACACTCCTATCGCCTGTAGCTTTCCGAGGTGCCACAATGCAAATGCTTAAGGTAATGAAAAGGGGGGAAAAATCTACACTAATCCTCATAAACTAGCCTTTTAAGAATAAAAGTCAAAAAAAGAATAAATCAAAGTCTTTGTTTTCAACAACTCCTACCATTTTGTATGGTGCAGACTTTTTTCTTTGCTTTCCTCCCAGTAAAAAAATACATTTGTCTATAAAGGTATATCAAAGGAATTACATCAAAATATAGTAATTCTAGGAACTGTTTTATTTGAATTACATGAAAATAATTTTTTCTGACTGAACATGATTGGCAACAAAAGCATTTTGCTATATGGAAAAGTTGCTTAATCTCATTTTGTCTCATTTCTTAACCAATTAAAGATCCTAGCCGAGGTTGTTATGCTATTAATCTCAAAACCTGAATCATGGATAAGTGAAAAGAACAGCCGTATATCTATGGAGTTGAAAAAAATTATGCTTGTAAATACAAAATATATATCGTGAAAGTTACTAGTGGAATTTTTATTTACTTTTAAAAAGTAGAATTTATTCTTATATTTATTTGCCCTGTATTCTGCATTGAAAATATGTTACTGAACTGGAACGGGAGGTGGGCAAAAAGGGGTAAAGAGGAGTGGGAGGAGGTACATGCTTCCAGTTGTGGAATAGAGGAAGTCAGGGGAATGAAAGTTACCGCATAGAGAATACGGTCAACGGAACTGTGACAGCACCGTATAGTGACAGATGCAACCTACACTTGTGAGCAGAGCATAATGTATATACTTGTAGAATCACTGTTGTACACCCGAAACTAATGTTAACATTGTGTGTCGACTATAATTACATTAACAAAAATTTTAATGGGGGAACCTGGGTGGCTCAGTGGTAAAGTATCTGACACTTAGCTCACGTCTTGATCTCAGGGTCATTGAGTTTAAGCTCCAAATTGGACTCCATGTTGGGTATGGACCCTACTTGGCAAAAAAAATTTTTTGGGCCCCTGGGTGGCTAAGGTCAGTTACGCATCCTCCTTCGGCTCAGGCCATGATCTCAGGGTCCTGGGATCGAGCCCTGCATCGGGCTCCCTGCTCAGCAGAGTCTGCTTCTCCCCCTCTCTCCCTCAGCTCTCTCAAATTAAAAAAAATTTTTTTAAATTTTTTTAATAAAACAAGTGCATTACTAAATGAGGATACTCTATGGAAAATTGTATTCTCTAGAACATGCTTAAACAGAGTCATAATTTGGAGATGTGCTACAGATGGAGAATTAACATTTTTACTCCTATAGCATTCTTTTGATGTCTTGTGAGCTCCTTTATGCTACGACCATGTGTAGTAGCTACTGTCACCATACAGTGCTATTATAATACCTGTATTCCACCTGTGCTGTACCTTATTTAGTCCGTAACTAGTTAGTAAAAGGAAAACCCAAATGCAGTTACTGAACAAAAGTCTTTGGCTAGAGACAAAAACTCGAGAGATGGTGACCGTAATTTTTTCTTTGAATTTTCTTGAAGGCACGAAGTGTAAATGTGAAGACACAAGGTATTTCTGGATACAAAGACCAATTTAGTTTGGAGATTACAGGTCCCATCATGCCTCACTGCCTACATTCTGTAACCATGCTCCTCAAATCTTCACAGAAGGGGTCATTTTCTGCTGGACTGTATACACATGAGCCAACTGCTGTATTTAATACCTGCCTGCCAATGAGTAAAGTACTGGATAAGGTAAGTGGACAGCTGTAGGGACGCCTGAGCGGCTCAGTCGATTAAGCGGCTGCCTTCAGCTCAGGTCATGGTCCTAGAGTCCTGGGATCGAGCCCCCATCAGGCTTCTCGGGGAGCTCCGCAGGGAACTGGCTTCTTCCTCTGCCTATCTGCCTGCTGTTCCCCCTACTTGTGTATGTGCTGTCTCTGATAAATAAGATTTTAAGGAAAAAAAACAAGTAGACAGCTGTAAGCATATTTCATTGTAGCTAGTTTCCTCAGATGGAAGAAGTGATTTACAGTAAGCCAAACTTGTGTCTCGGGGTATTGAACTGTACTGATAGTAACCTTATCAATCCTAATTTCTAAGACAAAGGGATAAGATTTGGTTTTTCTGAAGTAAACTGTATGAATTAAGGTTGTTGTACTCAACATGACTCCAGAAGTTCCCAAACGGAAAAGGCAAGTTACATTCACGGGCATCTCATATCCAGAACTTAATAGTACCGGATTCTTTCATTATAAACAACTGTGGGTATTTAACTAGTAATTTGTCTTTAATTTTGGTCAGTTAGGTTTTTATTTACAGGTTATAGTGAAGACCCTTAAAATTGTCACATGCTTTTATCATTTGCCAAACTTCTAAAAACCACCAAAATTATTCGTGGATGCTGTTGTTGTATGTGAACATTTTTAGGATTAACTTCTATGGATAATGAGCTGCCTTTACCTTATAAAAAATGAGTAAGGCAGGTATTTCTAAGTTCCATGGTAATTAAAATCTGAGTGTCCAAGGGTGCCCGGCTGACTCCGTTGGTAGAGCACGCAACTCTTAATACCAGTTTATTAAACTGGACTATTTATCAGTCGTAATTGCTGAAAGCCCCACATTGGGCATGGAGCCTACTTTAAAATATAAAGGCGAACCTAGCTGGGTCAACCAGAAGAGCATGCCAGGGTCGTGAATTCAAGCCCCACCTTGGGTGTAGAGATTCCTAAAGAGTGAAGTCTGAGTGTTCAAAGATTGATGTGCTTTTTAACTGACTTGAGTGCAAATTTCCACAGGAGACTGTTCATGAGGAGCTTGCTAACTGTGGGTTGCATCCTAAGACTCTGGACCAACTTAGTCAAACATCAGTACTGGGAAAGTCATCTTTAAGGCATGTGGAAATGCGTGACTACGTTTATAATTGGAGATCCTGAACATCAAAGTAAGCCTAAAAGGAATCTTTGAGGATAAAGCCTTCTAGCAAGGAAATTCAAGATTGTTATCCCTTTGGCTCTAAAGTTCATTTTCAAAGTTAACGGAATATAACTATCTATCTTTAAAATATTCCAATGTTTATACACATTAACTTCTTACATCTTTATTACACACATTAAATAATAGGATTTAAGATTTTAAATCAACATTTTTTACTATTCTGATTAGATCATTCAGATATGAAGATAACTCCCAACTTCTTAAAAACATCAGTAACTTCAGACTTCCAGACCCTTTCAACCTAATTATAAACCGAGTAGAAAACTGAATGTCGTGAATGTCAGTGTTTCCTTGCAAATGGGAAATTGAAGTTAAATTACTATCCATTATCTCCTGGCATTGTGACTGATGGCATCAGGGCAAAACTTTATTTGATAAAGCACCTACAATTATAGGCAGATTCTAGCTTTATAAAGATACAAAACAAATGGAAACGTACCTGCTGAGCTGATGATTGTTGATGTGTCTTAGTTGTTGCTTTCCTTCTGATTTATAATTACTTTTTATTCTCAAAGATATTAAATTTGGTTTTTTAATGCATGTTAAATCCGTTAAGGGTATTTTGTATTCCACATAGAATAGTGTTATTATAATGTATGCTCAGCTGTCATGGTAAAGTAGTATTTATTGCTCCTGTAGTGTGTGTGTGTGTGTGCATGTGCAATTCACATTTTCTTAAAAATAAAAGTACTTAGAAATCAAAAGCATTGGATAAAGAAATAACAATATTTAGCGAAGAAGTATGTGTTCACTTTATGATCCAGAAAATAAAACACCACATTTATTCCAGAGAAGTTTATATTTGGGCCTTAAGCTTTTGAAAATAAAGTTTAGAGACATAGCATTATGAATACCACTGTAATACACATGAAATATTCTATCAGACCCTAAAAATTAACATAAACTTAAACTTTCTCATAGTCAACAAAATAGTGGCTGGGTGCCGATTTTATTAGATAAGTTGGTTACAGCATTTTAATTATCATTTAACGTCTATCTAGGTGTAGCTGAAATTCAAAATGCACATCAAAGTAAAACTCTATCACAACTCAATGCCATACTAAATGTGCTTGGCCTCTGCAGTAGAATTCTAATCGGACTTCATTTTGACTCCCTTCTCATGGCCCAGGTGGCTTTGATGGGAATGCAGGACTTAGTGCAGATCATCACTCGACATACCACTTTCTTTTTATAACCTCTACAGAATTTTAAGGGGAGATGGCGGCATTAGCCCTGTGGAACAGATCTTGCTTAATTACCTCTAACACTGGCCCAGTATCTGTCCAGCAGAACCCATTGCGAACTAGTACAAGGTGCACAGCCCTTCAACTGATTACAGGCAAGTGTTACAGCAGCCTAGCCATGAGGAAGGGAGGTTACATCATAGTACAAAATACAGTATAAAAGCGTTATTTAACATTCCACACTGAAGATTACGGATGCCTTCAAACAATCGTTTGGATGTTAGCCACTTAAACAAATACGTCACTAAGGTAAACAATATAAACATACCAAAACCCTGTATGGTTAAATACAATTTCCATGGTACAAAAATCAAAGCCTGGAGATGTTTGTACAGATTGCTTTTTTACACAATGTCTTAAATTGCCAAATATTTACAACATTAAAGAGGAAATACATTTTGATGCAGAGTAAAATTATCTGAAATGATTAATATAAAACCTCAATCTATCTACGTGAGGCACTCCTGAAGCAAGTGGCATTAGCCATGAGGTCCTTTGGTACAAGGCCCATTGCTTGAAGAACCACAGTAGCTGCTGTGGCTTTAGCATGCTTCTTATTAGGGCTGGCAAAGCTGGGCTGGTAAGCGCTTCCATTTATCAATACCTATTCAAGAAAAACATACAATTGGGCTGGTAAGGGCTTCCATTTCTCAATACCTATTCAAGAAAAACATACAATAAGAACAGCATCAAACTTTAATATCTATTAGCTTTGTATTTTTCACTAAATGCTAGAAAAATAATTTACCAAAATATAAAACCCACACTATGTAAGTCAAATTAATCTCAACCCAGAAGAAGCAAATCATTTGGGAAAAGGGACTGCAAATTAAAAGCAGGTCTCCAAATGGGGGGTGGGGGGAGTAGAGAATGGAGAAAACCCTGATAAAACTATTAAATTAATTCCCCATGTTCCATTAGAAAATGTCAAATAGTTCACCAGATTTTGCCCACTTCTTTCCCTCCAACATTTTTGAAAAATAGGATATTAATAGGTCATACTAAAGTATAAATAAAGACCCCAAATCCCTACCACCACTTCTACCCACACATATATATTCACTCCCAACCCAATATATCCTGTAACCATACAATGCTTATCCCTCACCCTCTAAGGCATCAAATTAATAGGGGCATATAATTAATGGAGAAATTCATATTTACCCTAAAGAGAAAATGTTTGCGATGATCTGGGCCACTATCATGGACCAAGAGAAATTCTGGAGGTTGCCACCTTCTCTTATTACAGATTTCCATCAAAGCAGACACAGGATGTTTGCCTGCAGAGAAAAAAAAATAACCATTTGTTAATTATTTTCACTATCTGTGGTAACAAATTATGAATTCAGGGTGGGGATGGGACAAGAGGAAATTAAAATGTACTCTCACCTGACAGATCTTTCATTGCAGCAGAGAAGTTTCCGGACCTCTTTTGTGCTCTTTCTCCTACTGCAACGAGACCTTTAAAATAAAAAGCCAATGTTCACTGAATAAACTCCAGAGCATCATTTTAAAATGATACAATGATTTTAGGAACATGAATTACAACCTATGCCTTCCAATAAAATAGTCACCTCCCACTACCCTTAATTTTTAGATAATTTGACTTGTTTCCCTGTGTTTCAATATGTAAACCTGTAACTTTATGTTCATATACCTCGATACTAGAAATTGTAGAAAAAAATAAAATGTTCAGAGAACAAAGAAACTTAGTATATGAATAGCACCATATTTAACATCTCCAGGACTTCTTTGTAAGTTTAAAATGTAGTGGCTATTTATTACAAGTGATTTCTAAAGGCTTCTGATCCCTTTACATTGTGTAAAACATAATGCTCAATTAAGTTCCCCAAAAAGTGAGGATTTTAGGCCATACATCCCAAACAGTTAAAAGTGAGAAGGTGTCTATAAATGGGTCCGTATTTTTCCCACCAAACAACCACTTTGACTTATCAATGTTCAAAGACAATCTCACTATATAATCTCCCTTTCTAACAGGATTTCACTGTATTACTAGCCAAAATCCATGCTTTCCTGAGAATTTTCCAGTTCTTCACTAATTCTGCTAGTGTGCTTCTCAAAACCCAACACTGTTACACAATTCCAAAGAGGATGTTCCCTGTAATTACATTCGCAGATGTTTTCTTCCAACCAGTCACCTTTTATGACACAAAAAAAATCTATTCAACTTGTATAAGACAATGTCAATATGCTATCAGTACAATGTCCTTTCCTAATTTAATCTATGGTTTGAATTAATGCTACAGCACAGGATGATTCTCATGCTATTTCCAGCCTATTTTGAGAATCATTATAGTAAATCCCTCCAATTTGAAAAAAAAAATTGCATCAAAGTATTCTATGTGGATGACAATATAGAAATTCTGATGCACAACATTTTATAAAACACACAATTTGGTCCTAGCTGGCTGGTTTCCAAATTCATTGACAGAATAATTAATTGCATTAACTTCAACTTATCTTTCTGTTTACAAAGACAAGGAAAATTAATTCCAGTTTCAAACTTTCTAGTTCTTAAAAATCAGGCTTATACAAGCTATTAAAATCACACTGAGCTGCCAGCTCAGCCCCATCTATGTAAGACGTTATTCCAAAAAAGAAATTATTTAAAAGGTACCAATTGGCTGTTATCAATGAGCACTAAGTACATTTATACATATATATATATATATATATATATATTTTTTTTTTAATGTGAGGGGAGGGGACAGAGGGAGGGAGAGAATCCTAAGCAGGCTCCACACCTAGCGCAAAGCCTAATGCAGGGCTCGATTTCACAACCCTGAGGATCATGACCTGAGCCGAAATCAAGAGTCAGATGCTTAGCAGACTGAGCCACCCAGCCACCCCCCCAGGTATATTTTTATTACTTAGCAACTGCATGTAGGCTATGTACACAGATCTCCATCTGAGTAGCAAAGTACTAGTAAAGATAAAAAGTTACAAGGTGCCCCAAGCACAAGGTAATATGAAGATCTGTCACTGCGGTCAGCAACTAGTCTACCACTCTCTAGTCCCAACCCAAGAAAACTCAATTACAGAGCTTAAAAAGAGGGACATGCCAGAAGGGTTTATAAAACGACAAAACAACACTCTAATAGGAATAAAAAGAGTATGCAGGATAAAATATCTGAGAAAGGAAAAAATACAGTCTACCTAGAAACAAAGACAAGTATATGTTCCCTGTCAAGAGAAAAGGGGGATACCACTTACTAAAACTAAAATCTAGTTGAAATTTCAATCACATATATACACACTTCCATAATACTTAGCAACTAACTTAAGAGCACCTTTTAGCTCAAATCAGTGACTCCATCTAGATCTATATAAGCTCCCCCAAATGGGTAGAACTTTTGTGTCCTAACAGCTGTAGATATGCTACATAAATGTAGGAAGGTTACTTTGGGAAGAAAAAAATTTTTTTAAAGAGGTACCTGGATGGCTCTGTCGGTAGAGCATAGGACTCAAGATCTCAGGGTTGTGAGTTCAAGCCCACATTGGGTAGAGCTCACTTAAAAAAAGTTAGGACGGTAATGAAATCCTAAATTTTAAAGGACGTATAATCAACATTCCCAAAACCATGTGTTACCTTTTCGGTCTGTCTTAAAATCAACTAGGATAGGTTCCTTATTTCCTTCTTTGTTTTTTCCTAATCCTTCTCCTTCTCTCCAGCCCATTTTTCTCATCAAAACGGCTCCCATTCCTCCAGTTACCGGGGCTGCTCTTAAGAACTGATCCTATCCAAAGAAAGAAAGGTAAAATGTCCCCATTTCACAGTTAGAATTTGACTACAAACTCAGTGTAACTTAAAAAAAAAAATCTTATTTTACTTCTAGATCTGATATAGCAATGAAATTTAAATTTCTATACTTATATACATACTGTAGTGTGGATGTTCTAATTATTTTCACATTAACATAATATTTTGAAAGTCAAATAAGGCAAATAAATGGCAGTTTAAAACAGTGGCCCTCATGCCCCCCCTCCAAAAAAAAAAAAATTAGAACACTCCTGTTTTCGTCCACTATTTAGGTTCACTGGTATCTCTTCTTAGCTTGCAAAATAAAAAGAAGGCAATGTTAAAACAGTCAATAATATTAATTGTCCCAGGTGTACCTAGTTAATGAATAAAGCCCAGAAATCATTTAGAAATAGTTTGGACACTGAAGAAGCATACTGTTAACATCCCAAGTTTTCTTCCCCATTCTACTATAAAGCAAGTATAAATATTTTACTAAGAAAATCCCTATGAAGCAAAAAGATAATTCTTTGTATTTACACAGTAAGAAATGGACAGTCACATAAAATACCCTGTCATTATACCAAACTGAAACTGAATTCTTTTAAAACCTAGCGTGATGTTAAAAGACTTGTAAAAAACTCCTTAAGCGTTTACATACCTAGGCCTCGGTGGCAGCAGTGTTGTGAATAGTAGGGCTGGCACTGACCGGGGCAAGAAGACAGCTACAAGGATTTGGCCCTGAAACAAGTTTCCATACAGAGGGGTGAAAGTTCACAGGTTATTCTGTGAACAGTCATCTCTCTTGTATCCAACCCACTGAACCATAATTTCCATCAAAGCAGCAAACCACTTAATGTCATAAGATGCACAACTATCTACATTAGCATGGTCAAAAGTCATTTTCACACATTAAGAAATAAATAGGCGATGCCTCTATTTTAAAGGACATCCATGTACACACACACAAAAAAGGATTCTACTGTTGAGCTTTATGGTCTTTTTTTTTTTTTAATTTGTAACATCTCCAAATCCTGTTTTACTTCCCCTTGTTATTAAATTTTAGAGTTACATTCTCTAGCAAATATACGGCAAAAGTCATTAACTTATCAACAGAGGGAGTCAAAACTTGTGGTAGCTCTGGAAAGAGTATGCATAAATCTTTTCCTATATTGATAAGTTAATACTAAATTTTTTAAATCTTATTTTTATACACAGTAGTGAAACTGTATCATCTTATTTTTTTTCCCCAGCTTTGTAAATTAAATGCTGGGGAGAAAGCATGCCAATGATGTGTGACTAGACATTAAGTTCAACAAGGTGCTCTGATGGAAGGAGGCAGCTGTGGAGGTAAAAACATACCCCTGGTTCAGTTCCTTATTTGGTGCAGGCCATGCAGTGTTGATGTATAAAGAGAAAAGTTAGCTGATGCTTGGATATCAACTGCCTTGTTGCTACACACCTAGAATGACTTTTACTTACTTCCAGGTTCATCCGCCCCTCTTTTCCAGGCAACACTCCTAAAAAAAAGGGCAACTGTGCAGAGTATAATGCAAATCCCCAAAAAACCCAGGCTTCCAACTTGGTTTCCATTCTCTACTATCTTCATGTTTCTTTACCCCAGTGTGTACACAGTTCACCATAGATCTGCTTAATCTCATGAAACTATAATAGCAAACAATACCCATCGGGTCATGTCCAAACCACTTAATTCCAGAAAATAAAGGTTCTTTTAAATCAATTACCAGTTAAAAATGTTTTACTGACAAACAGTAATAACAGTAAAACTCTCATTCTTTTTCATCTAAGAATATATGTAACAAACTAAAAAGAATACGGAGAATGTTGGCATTCCATGGAGTTTTTAACAAAAAAGAGGGTATTGGGCAACAGCAAGGCAAGAAAAGCTATATGATCACTGAAAAAGTTTTCTAAATGCAATAGAGAGACATTTTGTGATATTTGACAGTGAAGATGTTAAATTTTCAGCTAATGACTTCTCCACATTTTAATAAATGTTCCTTCCTTCCTTCGTATCAGTAGCAAATGTTCTTCTGTAAACATATAAATGGGATTTTTTCTGAAAGCACAGCTTTTTAAAAACTTCTCTGATGAACATATCTAACTTATCAAAATGACTTAATAACATTTAACATGACGTGAACTATTTAAAACCTGTCAACTGCCTAGAAGACTAGAAGCCCCCCCCCAAAAAAAAAATTAAGGGAAAGTTTGCAGGGAACCAACTTAATCCTTAAGAGATTGATTTTTTTGCAAGTTATGTTAACATGATTTTTAGAACTATATAAGCATTGTGGATCAGTACTTCATTATACAAATGAAGTCCAAAATTCAAGTTTCTACCTAATAATGTACAAGACTATTTAATTTTCATGTGCCTAAACACCCACATAAGATTCAAGTTTAACTTCCTGAAATACTGAGCACTCAGCTTCAAGATTAAATAGCATTAAAGAACTAAAACTATTCAAATGGGTGTATATAATTCTTCCCAATGAGAGAGCCATTTTCAAATACTACACAAATCACTATATTTTGAAACACTGTAATATAGTTAAGTCCAAAACGAACTCAAAATTTAAAATATTTTGCTAGATTTTCATCTTTTTTCTAACACCAATTCCTAGTAAATTATAAGCAAGTTGTAAATTTTTCATAAATCTGACCATATACCCACTATACATACACCTATTACAATGTGAAACTATCTCCCCCCCAAATGGCAGGTAAACTGAGGTTATATGTTTTATATTAATTCGTTAATAAGAGGATCATCAGAGATAGTGCTATCAAAATTGAAATATTATGAGATTAAAAGATCCGAAGCAACCAAAATTTCATTCTGCCGAAATTCAGTTCACTCCCTGGCAATCATAGTAGCCATTCTTCATAGGTGCCCGTCACGCTATTAATTACCACCCTGTGAAGGAGTCATAAGGACTTGTCTTCTTATGACACTTAGAGACTAAAATTCCAATTACTTGCCCATGATCACAAAAGCAGTCAGGAGTACAGCAGGATAAAGAAACTTCCCCAATCCTTTAGACCACGCAGCCTCTCAGCTCAGCACTGCCGTGCTGCCAGTACTCCTGAAACAAATTTCCCACCACCCATCCAACCAAACCACATGCCTTCATTAGAAGGCATTTAGAAAGCCCTTCATGACCACCTAGGACTCCCCCAACAATGAGGCAGCCGTAGGTGGAGTTCACAGGTCTCCTTGCAGGAATCTGAAACCAGGAGCACCTACATCTTCATAGCGCGAGGCGTCCGTCCTCTCCCTTGAATTTAGGTCTTATTCTGTTTTTTTCATGAGATCAGTGGTTCTCAAATTGAGCCTGTGGATCACCAGAGGCCACCAGGGCCTAAATGGTGGTCCACAGAGATAGTATCCTCCATCCCCATCCCACCCCCTTCACCATCCCTCCAGCACTGCCCACCCACCCCCACACACACTCCAGCCCTCCTCCCCAGATGTCCAGTCCCATGGCAAAATCACCACATGCAGTGCTAATACTGGGGCCTCCCAACCAACTTGCTGTAACCGGCAGTTGACAACCATAGGGATCGGGGACTGGAGATCACCAGAGGGGTGAGGAATAAGGACCAAGAGAGCTTACAAGAGGGCACAGGCACTAAGGAAGAGGAAAGGACAGAGGAATAGAGAAATGGAAAAACTGGGATAGTAAGAGGGCTCTTGGGGGCAGTGATTCACCAAAAATAAACCTGTAATAAAGTATCCCATGATGAGAAAATATTTGAGAACCACTGCTTTGAAATCATTAGAGTAGTAGTCCAACAGGAACTGTGGAACATTCTGAGCAGCACCTGAGATACACTGTTAGCATTTGAAACAGTTTTTAAAAACCACCCCCCAAAAATCCAGCAGCAGTAATACAGAAATAACTTGAGGATATAAACTGAGTGGCTCTTAAGCCCCATTTATCCATCTGCCATCGTCTCACAAATTAGGTCCATCTTCAGTGTCCATCCTTGAGTATGCCCACATAGCAAATTTACTCATGAACTTCGGTTAAAGTCACTCGCCTCTTTGTACATTTTTAATAAAACATTTTCTAAAAAAATCTTAACTTTGTACTTGGCCAATTTCATATGTGCGGATGTCGTGTACCTTTTTAATCCAGGCTTGGGCACCAGTATTAGCCAACTGTTCTTGTGTCAGAACCTGTACTCCCGTACTTCCGGTGAACTGACCAGGAATGGAGTTCAGCTGAGCCCAGGCATCAATCTGAAGGAAAAACAAATACCTCAATGATTTAAGTAAAATTACTTATCTCGTCAAAATCCCACTGGTTTATTTCACTACACGAAGTGGTTTATTTCATTCTTGAAAAGGCTAAGACTTAAAACTTTCACTTTTAAAACAGTATGCTGAATTTATACATATTTAAATTTTTTTCTTAAACACTCCAAAGAAGCACTTTGGTGACATTCAGCAGGTCCCATTAGTAGCAAGATTTGAAATGTATTTCTAACAACTAAAAAGCATAACTCCAATACTCATTCTTCAAAATATCACATGGATACATGAACATAGAAAAGAGTTCATACAGCAAAGGATCCCCATCCTCTGCTTATGTACATATATAAATGTCATAATCACCTGAGTTTCTTAACTACCTTCTTTGTGGTATTAGAAATCCATGATAAATTCAAGAGACATGTTTAAAGAGTAATATACAGGAAATTGTTCAAACACATAAAATTGTTCACAGCTTTCTTTAAAAACTGAGCACCATGATAATCACCAACATTTACTGTGCTGGTTAAATAATCAGTTGTCAGCCCTTCAAAGTAGATTTACTGCACACTGGTATTGTCAGGCAGTGTATTTCCTTATCTGTCTGAATGTGTATTTACTGTTTCTATACAGATCTACCAAAGGAATGCAGAACACAAATGGAAAAGCTGTCCACTGTTAAAAGTACAGACCCTGGACTCAGACTGCCTAATCACTTTTTTTTTTAACTTTAATTCCAATGTAGTTAACATACAGCATCATACCCGTTTCAGGTTGACTAACCACTCATTAGTCAGATTCCTCCGCTGGAAATAGGGAAATCATAATAGTACCTACATCCCACAGGGCTACTATGGGCACATAGCTACTTTTATACACCAGATAACAAACTGTTTAAGGGCAGGGAATTTTTTCTCTTTTGCTCTCCTAAACAGTTCCTGCCACATAGTACACAATAAAACATTTACTAAATGAACGATAATGCCCCAAGTCACTTTCATTTAAAATAAGCCAATAGTACCAAATTATTTATTTCCTTAGATTTTTAAGATAAGGACCTACATTTCAACAGCATGCCCCAGACTTTATGTCACAACTATCTAATTAGTTAAATTCCCATTTAGACATTAGAACTCCTACATACCCGTTCCTGAGCTCGATTTAACATGCTCATGGCTTCAAGGTCAAATGCATTCTCACTGAGTCTTTTCTGAGCAAGTGCCCGCTCACTCATTGCTGTTGAGATGTCCACAGGCTAAGAAAGAAAACATAGATAATTATCTCAAATTACGATAGACCCCCTAAATTCTAAAAAATGCTCTTTAACTGCTACATGTCAAAAATAAAATAGTCTTACAAATTAACAATCTTGCAAAGTATAGAAAAAATACCAAAAAGTAAAGGAACCTTGGAAAGTAGATGAAGATTTAAGTAAGTTACAAAATATCAGAGGCAGCAGTTGAATTCAACCCAAAATGTGATTTCATATTTCATATTTTCTACTTTATCAAATTACAATTATAGAAAACTGCAAAGAACTTATTAAAACTCTCTAGCCTTCACTAACAAGTCATTTACAAAAAAACTGAGAAATTTTGAACTATTTTTTAACTGTTAACTTTATATGCATTAGGGGTTTTCCTTTTACCTTACTTATTAGCATAATGTTCAGAAGCAATAAGATTCCTGAACAAGCAAGCAGAAAACCACTATCACCACTATCGAATCAGTGGTCTCTCCTTCACTCATCCACACATCTTTTCATCTTCTTGCAGATGCTCAGGGATAATTTGGTCCTAAGAACTCCACTTCTTCAAAAAATATGTCAGTTTACATTCATTAATGACCCAAATTAAAATACTTCTGTGGGGGTACAGAACACAAATGAAAACACTTAAAATGAGGTGTATCTGAATGGATTTAGGTAGGTCTTCCTTTTCAAAGCTCATACCCTACCTGTAAAAACTTTGTGCTAAGCAGAGTGATTTTATGGTTTAACTTTTTTAAATGTTTCATCATGTCTAGGAAAATTCTTAAAGGGTAATTTTTACAGCAAATTCCCAATTTACCAGACCAGACCTGTGGAAGGCTCAACCATAAAAGGAAAATCAAGTATCTGATGTTCTTTATTCTAATGTTAAGAGTTCATGTTGAGTTGTATCAACTCACCAATTTTTTGCACCCAAGAAAATTCATTTTCGGAAAATGTTTATTTGACATGGGAAGGTTTTCCTAAATTCATTTACAAAGAATGATTAATGGGTACTGCATGGATATGATAAACATAAGGAAGTCAGTAAGATACGTTAACAGCTAAGGATTTTTCTTTAAAAGCTAAGTAAAGGCTATCTATAATTTGTGTACTGCATATAAAATACTACTTCTAAAATAAAGACCTTTATAGTAGAGAAGGATATGTAACAATGAGAATAATTCTATCTCATGTATAAGAACTACTAATCTTCCTTTTCCTACCTTCAGGACGAACCCCTTTTTCTTCTATTACTCTTAGTTATCTTGCTGAATCATCTTATAATATTCTGCTAGCAAAATTAAATTTTTTCATCCACAGATTCTTACGTATTACCTTCTTAAAAACGAAAGCAAAATGAATCTGAACTCATTCTGTAATTGTACTGTTTATAAATCTTATGAATGGAAGATCTTAAATTTCTCAGTCAATATAGTAATTATCCACACTAGTTATGTCTGGGGCCTATGAAAAACAATGTAGGCAAGGTCACAAATAAACAGTAAAAACTTAAGTATCTTCACTTTTTACTTCTATGGTAATTCTGATTAACTGCTTGCACCTTAAATGGGAATCCAGATATTTTAGGCCAAAATTTACATTCCTTTGGCCTACCTTAAATGTTTCCTAAAACTGTTAGGAAGGATTATTGATGTGATTTGAAGGCCCACCAAATCCATCTCAAATACGTTCATTAACCTTGCCTGAGTCACTCTGTGTAGCAGGCCATAAATTTTTAAGGATGTTTAAATATAAATGGGTTTTTATTCAAATAAGTCTAAACTTATAGGAAATAATGTGGAAAATCTATCTACCCACCTCCCCAAGCCCTGTTTCCTAATTTCCAACTATGAATTTAGCCGTAAATATGTAGTTAAGATGGCTCTGAAAGCTCCCAACTTTTCTAGAATAAAATTCTTCCCAACTGGAAAGCAAATGAATACACCTATCTTTGAATTCCACCTTCAGAAAACGTTATCTTCATACTTTTTTCTTTTTAAGGCTTTACTGAGTAAGCAGATAACCTAAATGTTTCGTCATTTATCCCCAGGACGACACTTCATTCAAATCTCAGTAATACTTTGTTAAATTCACATCTCATGCTGAGAGAAATTTTAATATAGCAACCTTGATATTTAATGTAAATTTACTTTAGATAAAATTACAACTATTTTCTTCCTGAAGTAACACAATTTTATTTACTCAACAGGCTTACCAAGTGAGCTGCAAGTTCATGTCAAAACCTTACCAGATAGTAATCTATTAATTTTATATTCATATTTTTAAATGTGAAGAAATATACTCAAAATAAACCAGGATTATCTTAACCTCGTAAGGATCCTCCAGAGTTTGAATCAAAAAGCATGTTTCCAGGTTTTCAAGGTAATTCAAAATATGCAATAATGCACAAAAAGCTAAATATAATCCCCAGAGCATCCATAGTCAAGGCCTAGACCAAATGTCACATACCAGTATTAAAATTCTCATAAAATATCAGAGCTGTTCTTTAGAACACTGGCCAGTATTATTCTCTACAATGGCAGCTAGTGAGCTTGAAATGTGGCTAGGGCAATAAAGGAACTGATCTGTCAGTGGCCAGTGACTACTACATTGGACTCTATGTTGTGCATTGTGTGTGTTTATAAACAGTAATCAATGGGTTTTACTATACAGTGAACTTTTAGAGCCTTAACCATCTTTTTAATAGGAGTATGTCAAAGGTACCAAAATGATGCTTTTTAAAAAGCCCTTCTAAAAGCAAGGGAGGAAATAATCTTAAATCTCAGAGTATTACTGTCAAGTTGTCATCAACAAGCCTTATTTGTTTCCCCTAATATACTACAGATTTTCTGAAGTCTAATTATGATACTATAGTAATATTCTAAGTATTATAATAGGGGGAAATGTTTAATTTCCTTTTCGCTAGGGCTTATTCTAAGAAGTAAAATCTAAGAGTATTCTGAATTATAATTCCAATTCTCATATTAATAAAAACCTATCCAAGTTATTTCATCTCTCTACTCTAGCAAGAGATTACTTCTTCTACATAATCCAAAAGTGTCAGGAATAATGAAATCCATAATATAACATGCATTTCACAGTCCAAGTTATAATTGTGTACCTTCTGTATCTTCCTCATTTAAAAAACCCTAAGTCAAAAAGAAAAAAAAAATCCTAAGTCAATTTACTTCCCCCTTTTGTCAACCCAACTATTTACATAAATATAACAATTACCTTAGATTGTTCTTACAAAGGCAATGAAAGGATATAAAAAGGCTAAAAAGAATTATTAGGGGGGTCAGTCAGATAAAATAAGCCCTGTAATATGGAAATTATTCTCTACAAAGATAATTGCAGGCATCTTAAAAGACAGTAGAAAAGGAAACTTTTAATTGTAAGAACATGAAACTAAGAAAATGCATCTGACCTATATATAAAATAGGATTTTAAAATACTTAGTAAAAATTAACAAGTTACAAAGAGGTTCATATAGAAAAGAAGAGGACAACTACAAAAACAAAAGCCACACAAAATACAGAATATCTCAGTTGTCATGTTTTGGTTTTAAAACCATGAATTATGAATCTTTTTATTACATCATATAGAATTCTCTAGTAAACTCTTAAACATTTAATCTAAATAAACTACAGTAAGAAAACAAATAGATAACCTATTAAATGTTTCAAAGAAATTCAGTGTTAATCACTAAGGAGAATCTAAGGAAAGAATGAGTAACAAGGCTGTATTTAACCATTCTAGCACTGCCAGGACCCATGTGTTTAATTTTCACTTAAAATTTACATCTGACCCCAAGAATTGAGCTTTCCTAAACTATAAATTTAGAACTTCTTACTTAAGAGAACTGTAGCTCCACTGGGATATGGAAATATTTTTCAATAAAACAAACTAGGCACACTGCCTACCTCTGGACCTCTAAACATTTATGATTAATAGTAAACCCAAGGAAATTTTATGTCAAAGATTACATTTAAATCTTCTACCCAATAAGCCTCTAACTTGATTACCAAGAATTAGTGCCCCCGAGCACAATTTTTTAAATATTAGTTTTCCGACATTTTTGATTTCACTGTTTTTGAATCAAATTCACACAAATATGGTCAAAGTTCTGTAGTCACTCCTTACTGAGGATGATGCTGGCTGGCTTCTGGGTAGGAAGACGATGCTATGGCAGTAAGGCACAGTCTGATGAGCTGATATTCCATAAGATACGGATTTATGTTGATCCATCCACATCTATCCACTCACGCTTATGTCAAAGAGCACTCATGTGCAAGACAATTGGTGGGGTTAAGGGTTACAGCAAAGCTGGGATCAAATCTGTGATCTTTGCTTAAATGTTTTATGCTCAAAACTAAAAAACCACAAACTCCATTTATATTTATTAAAATGAAAAAGATAAGTTAAAAAAATACTGCTCATTTAAAACAATGACCATTTGAAAGAACTTTCCTTTTACTCTATAAAAGCCTTTATTTCAACCCCTGACAGGGATCAAAAGGGTCAATGCTCTCATAAATGTCACCAATTGTATTCCACAAACATTGGTATATAGAACATAATCTTACAAATGTATTTGCAGGATACAGCTAAATAACTAGAACTAAACATTTTATATTGTGACCATTTCCTCGAGGTGTTTACTACTATTATTGTGTAAAAGTAGAGACCTAAAGGACAAAACAAAATCCTACTTTTTCCTTTTAAAAATTTTGGGATTGTTTCTGCTTAAAATTAAAGTTAACCTATATATTTTTTCAGTCCGATCTTCTAAGAAACTAGCCCAAAGAGTTCTGATATCAAAAGTTGTATACACCCTCCCATAGGAGAAATGTGTTTCTTTAGCCCTCTTAACTTTTTCTGCTGCTTTCATGAATGACTGCTTAATATAAAATTTGAATAACCAACTTTTCCCCTTGGGATTTCTTTGGAATAATTCCCAAATTTTAAAATCTGACTTTTGATGACAGATAAGGCTAAGGCACCACACTGTCAGTGTTAAGACTGAAGATGGCAGAGTGCTGAACTTCAAATATACTTATATATAAGGACATATACATAGTCTCAATCAAAAAGAAACATTCATCAGGATTCACAAAGCATCTTCCCCATGTTCAATTAAGGTTAAAATTGTTATGATCACTTCTCAGGATAATCCCTTGGAATTTTTCAGTATTTTTAGGGCTCCACTCAGCTGAAAATTTTTTCTCACATAATCTCCCTATGTTTTTCCCAACTCTATTAAATGCTTAATCTGCGAATTACTAAAACCATATGTATCAGAATTTCTAAGTCTGTTTGGCCCTCCTATCATGATTTATATGCAGCTACCATAAGATTCAAGTCAATTGCAAATGTCAGTTAACCTTTCCCACTTGAGATGTGCAGATAGCCTGGTGTGGGGGATTAGCAATTGAACTTCTCAATTGATTTTACTAAAATATTGGCCAAACCAACTATCCCTTCCTCACTGGTGATAGTATAACTTGCTTCAACTGCTGAAATCCATGTAAATATAAATCATCACTGGGGACTGTTAAGTTGCACTAGCTAATTATCATGTCTGGCTTCATCATATAGAACTTGCTGTCTCTTAAAATGCCACAGGTCAAAAAAAACAAAAAACAAAAAAACAAAACAAAACAAAAAAAACCACAGTGAAAATGTCATCTGTGAATAGCCCAGGGGAAAAAATACACTATCAAAAGATTTCTGATTTGGGTTCTGTTCACTTTGAGTTTATAAACAGTTTTATTTGTAATAATGGAGGTGTTTAGTGGAAGATGATATGGCCAATGAAGGGAACCTGAGTTGGAGAGAACAGGTCTCTCTGACCTATGTATCCCAGAACTGCAAGAAAAGAAGTGGGGAAGAAGTCCCACATTGTAAGGGCATATTATCTAGTCCAGTCTTTGGACAAACATCTGAGCTTTGGAACCAAGGGCAAGAGGTGATAACTAGTCTACAGTATTATTCAAAACTCCCACCCCCCCCTAGTAAGTCTCCACCCTCCCAGATCCCCCAAGCGTGATTTTGCACAACAAGTTAAATAAAAGTAAACTGTTTATTAAAAGATACAGCAAAGGTACAGATACAGAGATACATACAAAGATACAGATATATATATATATATTTACATATATATACAGTCTTGCTGTTTTCATGTGCACTATACTTAGCAGCACATTATTTAATCAGGCAGCATTTTAATGGGGTTGTTTTGACACTTGGCGTTATTACTGCGTCATTTTGACAAGATACAACTATAGCCTCGTGGAAATTTCAAGGTGTGAATTCCACTTCTCCAACTTTTAATAGTAGCAAAGAGGGGAAGGAGAAGGGAAATGGGAGTACCAAGGCTGAGCATTAGGTTAAACACAAGAATTCCAAAGGGCCAAGGTAGCACAGGGAAGGGAAAATAATTAAAAATTAAAGGCTATCTGACAACAACCCAGAGAAACCATTATTTAAGGGCAATGGACTATGTATCCAAGATGCTCACACATCAGCCTACAATGACCTTTTCCAATCCCGTTCTTGTGTTGAACCTGAGGATCTGCCTCTCTCTGCTCAATCCCTCCACCCAATAAATTTGCTACCACCAAAATCTAGAGCTATAGAGCCTTGAAGCAAAACGGGAAGCTAAATAGTTGTACCTTGGGCTACCTTCCCATAAGTGCAAGGAGGGCCCAATGTTGGGTAGGGATGTGATAACACTGTTCTCTGCAATTCGATGCTTTTCACTTTGTGGCTTGGTTCCACAAAGTGAATTGCATCGAGTTACTGTCAAATGAGAAGCTGCGGGTTGTTTCATCTGTCGTCTAACCCGGCCCTGCCGTTTAACCCGGCCCTAAGAAGAGTGAAACAGAATCCAAATCAGATATAAAGTAACAATAAAATGGGAGATTCAGGTATTAAAAAACAAAAAACAAAAAACACAATATTCCTTTTACTTACCTCAGAGGGCAAATTGCTGCTGAAAACATTATCATCATCTTTGTTTTCTTCACCATTTTTCTCTACAGGAACCCATTCTCCATAAACACTATCTGCTTCTTTTTTTCGATGTTGAGATCCAGATGACACAGGAAACTCTTTCGTTAATGTTACCTGGCTTTTTGGGGGAGTTGGCTTTGCTGCAGCAATCTAAAAAATAATGTATTTCCTTAATTAAAACTGAAAGACTTTCAACACAACCTGAAAATAGTTTGGTTCGTTATTTCTCACAGTATTTAATCCAAAAATTAAAACGTTAAATTCCATTTGAGTTTTATTTAAATTGTCCCTATGCTGTTTCATCAAGCCATAAACACTAATACTCACATTCAGATTGAAAAAAATAGGTTTGGGTTCACTGAGTTTAAAGGGATGATGATAAAAAGGAGGTTCTTCTTCCTCTTCGTCTGAAACATGAGGCTTATTCACTATTACATCATCATCTTCTTTACTCTGTGCGATCTGTTTGCATTTCTTAAAAAAATAAAAACAAAAAATAAATCTTACACTTTATGTGGAATAACGCAGTTTTTTAAAAAATCAAAACCACATAAAATCAACTTTCAGAAATAAAACAAGATTAACAACCGGTTGCAGCTAAGTAACTTAGCTTATTAGCTATTATTTAAACACACTCTAGCTGGTCAGTCAGTCAACAACATTTATTGAGC
The DNA here is from genome assembly GCA_028533885.1 of Nasua narica. Lineage (NCBI taxonomy): Eukaryota > Metazoa > Chordata > Mammalia > Carnivora > Procyonidae > Nasua > Nasua narica. Next base: position 186,370,520 of record CM052799.1, on the reverse strand, counting down.
ACCTACTATGTGCAGAGCACTGTACTGGGCACTGTCCAGGGAATACAAAAAAAAAAAAAAAAGTAGAAGACATGGTCCCTGCTCCCAAGGAGCTTACAATCTAGTTCAAGAAACAGAATTACATACACATGAAATAATTGAGGAACGCTTTTACAGAGCAACACAATTAACAAGTGCAAACTGATATAATACAAACTGAGTACATAAGTGCTGAAAGAACAAAAGCTTAAGAGAAAACAGAATCAGGCAGAATTTGATAATCAAGGGCTATTCCTTGAAGAGTTCTAAGCCAGATTTTCATAGTTAAGAACAAGGATTGGCAGGAAAAGAAAAAGAGTCATCCTGTAAATGGTGGTAAAAAGGTTGAGAAACTTTTCGGAAGAACAAGAGGGTGAAAATGAGGCTTAAAAACATAAGGGAAACACTAAGCTTTCACAAGGTTTTAGATAAGGAGCTTAGATTTGATAAGCAAAGTAATAGAAGCCTTCACTAAGTCCTTAAATTAAAAAAGTTATAATTCATGTTGCAATAAATCTAAGTCTGAAAACAGATTAAGGAACTATTATATGAACCCCCAAATGCATGGCAAAATAAATTTGAAACTTCTCCAACTGGGTTAGATGGTAATTGTCTCTCCATAAACGTTTTATAAGTTGAGTCTCTAAAAGAACAAAACTCAAGAATGAAAAATAAGGCATGATGGAGAAGGTGTTAACTGATGAGGTCTGACACATAAAGCTAAGTCCATTCCTTCCTGAGAAGCTAAGGAATAGACTTCATTACCTGGCTTTATAAAAAGGTCAGAATAAATTTGGGTGGACTTGTCTATACAAGCAGAATTTGTCACATCCATCATCAATTGAAAATGTTACAATAGGATAAAAAGCTCAATTGGCCAAAAAACACAGAGTATATACCAAGCTTGTAACCAAGGGGAACAGAATATATTGACAGTGGCAGGCTGGCATAAGGCTAGCCAATAACAAGTTTCAATATATGAAACAGTGTGATATTTCTGGATCCTAGCAGCAATATTTCAGCGTCCTCCCAAAAAAAAATAATAAAAATAATATTAATAAAACAAAGCCAAAAAAAAGCCTCAATTGAAAAGATCAAATTCTTAAAAACAAAAATAAGTGTGTTTAAAATATATGTTACTGCCAAAACCCGAACCGCAGGAAGAACTGATAATGGCCGGCCATTATCACCAATGGCTGGTACCAAACAGCCAAAACCCGAAATGTTGATGCGTAAGAAGTTCCTTTCAGGCAATGGCCAGCTATTCTCATTAATTTCCAAGCTCCGGTGGCAAAAGATCATTTCTGAAGATTGTCTGTGTCTTTGCGTATATGCAGTACACTCGTGGCGATCAGTGAACACGTCGTGAATGGAAACGAAACTGTAGGCGAGCTTCTGCGTGTTGCTCACTCAACACCTCCTCCATTCAAACGAACCGTCCCACTCCTCAGTCAGTTTGGCTTCTAAAACTGGAAAGCAAAAGTAATGGGAAGTAACTTTTAGCTAGCGGAGCTTAGCCATCCCGGATAATGGCCTGCTAAACAGAGCTTCTGCCGCTGCCACATCTGTATTTCGGGTTTTGGCCACTCGGTGCCAGCCATTATCAGTTCAGCCCACAATTCGGGTTTTGGCACGCTCCAGAGTCAACATCACTGAAATAATCCATTTAAGAATGTAAACAAATTCTGTCTAGCTTACCTCAGTTAGTTCTTCTATAGTAGCTCCTCCTGACTTTTTAGCAACTTTCTCTTCTATTGTAGGTGGAGGTGCAGGCTTTAGGTTTGGCGGTAAAGGAACACCAGCCTTAGCACACATGGCAGCTGCATTAGCTTTGGCTATTTCAAGTAATTGAGCCTTATCTGGAAGAGGAAAATATAAGCAGTTTTCCTTTAGGCTAATACACTTTGTATTATCTAAAATCTTATATGGTAACAAAATTAAAGGCATCAATTTTCTGCCCTAATATACAGCTGTGATCAAATCACTCCTTGGCTGAGTTTTTAAGTAAATGACTTCAGTAAGTTGACATTTAGCTTCCCATTCAAATACTATACAAAATAGCTAAATTACACAACAATGATTACTCTCTCTCTCTCTCACACACACACACACACACGCACAGCAGAGCCCTCTTTATTTTCCTATGACGCCCTTAAAATTACTTTCCTTCTAATCTCTGACATTTTAAATCACTCTTCAAGCCAAGTACAAATGCCAACTCTTCTAACAGGCCCCAAGTCAGAATTTAACACCTCTCCAATGTGCTTCCCTAAGTGCCCTACCTATACCAGTACTTACAATAATCATCACATTCTATTTTTGGGGGGCAGGTTATGATTTGGTAAAAGAGACATATATGCATTTTATCCATGTCTCCTCTACCTACCTGTACTCACTTCAAAGATGAAATCCTACAAATAAAAAGAGAACTCAACTTTTGTTGAACTGAATGCATTTTCCCTTACTGTTCTGTTAGGGCCTTCTTTAGATAACCCTGACCTAGAAATGTCCAATCTACTAAGATAATGATAAATTATCCATTACTACTGCAGGTAGCAATACACTAGCCATCAAGTTTTAATCATCCCTGCACACTTGTTAACATCAAGAGGCACGAGAGCACTTAACTTTTAAAAGATTATTAAAATACAAGTCATTTTAGTAAATTTAACTTTGTTTTGCTAGTATTACCCACCCAGATAAAAACTCCCCACATGCAAAATTCCCTATTCATTTCATTCTTTATCCATTATACCAATCAGAATTACCTTCACACAGATTTAACAGCTCTGTGTTGCCATTTTCAAACATGTAACTTACTAAAAAAGAGACAATGTAACTTTAGGCTTATCTATAAGAATCTATGTTGGAATACATACAAAAAAACAATGGAGCATATAAGCCTTGTCATTAACTAGACTTGTACTTTCCATCTTTATTTATGGAAGACAGTTGAAGCAAACTAAAACTTCCCAGTATGAAAACACTCTGATTCTAATACAGTCCAAAACAGGTCCTTTTTTTTTTTTTTTTTAACATTATAAATGTACTTAACCCTACACAATTTCCAAATACAAGGAAATCTAATTAGCACTGACCCTGGAATAATGAGAAGAGTTAAACGCACCCGCTGACTCCTGTGTAGTTTTCAACTACCCAAAAACTTAACTACTGATAGTTGACTGGAAGCCTTACTGACAACATGAACAGCAGATCAACACATATTTTGTGTACGTATTTCATGCTATGTGCTAGAGAAAAAAAATTTTAAAAATCATAAGGAGGATACATTTACAATACTACCCCCTTATTTATAAAAAAAATCCACATGTAAGTAGACCCATCCCATTCAAACCCATGTTTCCCAGGAGTCAACTATAGAAACTCAAAAGACAGAAATACTTATCGTAAGCCAATAACCCAAAATATTCCAACTGACTCAAAGATCAGAAAAAAATTACTTAAGTCATTCTCTATTACAATGTCATTAAATTTTAAAATGACTTACTCAAATCTGTCAGACGTTTAGGTGATCTGCCTCTTTCAGAAGACCTGGATCGTTTACGGCGGATGGGAGATCTGCTAAACCTTCTTCTCAAGGGTGTTCGTGATCTCCTTAATCTTACTGGTGAGATACTAAAGCTTCGTCTCCTTACCACAGACCTGGATCTTCTCCGGCGACTAGGGGTGCGGCTCCGGCGACTAGGGGTGCGGCTCCGGCGGCTCGGGGTACGGCTCCGGCGGCTCGGGGTGCGGCTCCGGCGGCTCGGGGTGCGGCTCCGGCGGCTCGGGGTGCGGCTCCGGCGGCTTGGGGAAATACTAAAGCTCCTCCTCCCCACAGATCTCGATCTTCTTCGACGACTTGGTGTGTGACTCCGACTCCGACGACTTGGGGTGCGACTTCGAGCTCTAACTGTCTTCCGGTTATCCCTGGAACTTGATCTTTTTCTTTTTCTTTCCCTGGACTTTGACCTGTGCTTTGGAGATCTTTTCCGCTTCTCTTTTGATACAGAGCGCCTTCCTCTGGACTTTGACCTTGACCTGCTGCTCCTCCTCCTGCGTCTTGAACGGGACCTTGAACGCGTTTGAGAGCGATGAGACTTGGACTTAGATGATCTCTTCCTTGCCCTAGAACGAGATTCACTGGTACGCTTGCGTGATTTGTGCTCAGAAGACTTGGAACGCTTACTTCGAGATCTTAATGAAGAATCTCTTTTCTTCTCTTTCTCACCTTTGTCCCGGTTTTTGTTTTTCTTGCTTTTCTCATGTGTGTCCTTAACTTTTACAAAAATTTCATAATCATCTTTTTCCTCTGAAGACGACTCTGAAGCTCTTTCTGGTATACTGATTACAACTGGACTGGCAGCAGATTTGTCACGTTCAACCTCACTTGCAAGTAAAGGTCCTTCAATACCAGCTCTAAGGCTTGTAAGACGTTCCATGTCCTTAGGAAGTAATGGTCTCACTAAATCTGCTTCATTAATATCATCAATATTGGCAGAAAATCCTGAATCAATCTCTTTAGTAGGGAGAGGTACTTCTTTATCTTCTCCGCTAGTTTCTTTAGGACTGAGAGCAACTGCTAATGTCTGGTCACAGTCTTTTATAGATAATGGTCCTTCTGCATCCTTATTAATAAAATTATTAGATGGTAAATCAAGATGAATGTCTTTAGCAGGCAAAGGTCCCTCTATGTCAGCTTCACTACCACCACTAGGGCTAGTGGAAATGATCATGTCATGTTCAGTATCTTGAGCAGTTAAAGATACTTCAACATCATAATTACTAACTGAACCAAGAGCAGATGCTGTGGCAAATTCAATACCCTTACTAGTTCCCATTGCATCAGGTTCAAGAGCAAGGGGACCAGCAGAAGACAGAGTTCCTCCATCAGTTTCACTAACACTAGAGCAGGTATCCAATACTGTGCATTGTTTAGTCTCACTGATGGATAAAATATTCCCTTCATCAACTTCACCAACAGCACCAGTACTGGCAGCAGACACTGTGTTATGTTCCATTTCTTTAGCAACTAAATAATTATTTGTATTAAGGTCTATATTTGTACCATGTTCACTTTCATACGGGTCATTCTTCAGGTGTCCTTCAGCATGTGGCTCTTCATCTGAATGCATGGGAATCTCCTGTATGCCAATTTCTGGAGCTAGATTTTGATCACTAGATAATAAATTCACTCCTTTTATTACACTAGACTCCAGTATCATTGGTGTAGACTCTATAACCATTTCAGTTGGTATTACTTGGGTCTGCTCTGAGACAGTGACAGCAGACTCTGAAACTATCACAGTGGATTCTTGGACAGAAACAGATGGTTCTGAAACAACTGCATTAGGTTGAGAGACTGACACTGCTGGTTCCAGGACAGGCACAGTAGGCTCCAGGGCAGAAACAACGGGCACAGGAGTGGTAACATGCTCAGACTCACCCAAGGCCAGGGTCTCCGGGACACCCTCAGCAGGTGTGTCTGGAACAGCCATAGCTACTGGGTCAGAGACAGCCACGGCTGTTGGGTCAGGGATAGCCATGGCTGGGGTCTCTAGGACAGCCACAGCTGGGGGCTCTGGAACAGTCCCAGTTGGTGGCTCTGGAACAGCCAAAGCTGGGAGCTCTGAAACAGCCATGGCTGGCAGCTCTAGAGTGCTCTGTGATGCCTCTGGATTAGTTGCAGCTGGCTCCAAGAGAGACAGAGACACCTCTGTGGCAACGTGTCCTGAAGCTTTCATGGAATCAAAAGTTTCTGCTGTCTCAGACATAATTGAAGGCTCTGATGTTAATACAGTTGGTTCAGCTGACATTATGGGAGTTTCAGATACCATGTAAGTCACTGCTCTCTCTGGAACCACTTGATGTTCTTCTGCTACTACAGCCGACTCTACAGGTGTTGATGTAACCGATGACTCTGGCTCTAATGATTGTTCTGGAATAGTTACAACAGCCTCTGATGCTAACACTGAAGGATCTGATGCTGACACTGAATAATTAGCAGACAACGCTGAAGGCTCTGAAATCTCACTTTGACTCACAGAAGGTTCAGACAGCGACACAGACTCTTCAGGAGGTAATGCTGGCACTTCGGTAGGCCAAGTATTTTCAGCTGTTAATGCTGACTGCTCAGTAGGTAATGCTGGACCCTCTGGTGGTTCCTCAGGAGGCAATGGTGGTGTCATTGGTGGCTCCTCAGGTGGCAATGGTGGCATTGTTGGAGGCTCTTCAGGAGGCAAAGGTGGCACCATATATGCCTCCGTATATGTATCAGTATAAGAATCGGTGTAAGAATCAGCTGCCATAGACATCATTGAACGATCAGCAGTGTAAGATGACATCATAGATCGGTCAGCTGCAGAGTACGATGACATCATAGACCGGTCAGCAGCAGAGTAGGACGACATCATAGACCGGTCGGCACCCATGGACATCATAGATCGGTCAGCCATTGGGGACATCATGGAGCGCTCGTAAGCTGACATCATAGAGCGTTCATAAGCTGACATCATAGAGCGCTCAGCCATAGGGGACATCATAGAACGCTCATAGGCTGACATCATAGAGCGCTCATAGGCTGACATCATAGAGCGCTCAGCCATAGGGGACATCATAGACCGCTCATAGGACATCATAGAGCGTTCATAAGATGACATCATGGAACGTTCTGCAGCATAGGACATCATCATAGAACGCCTAGATGCTAACATCAGGGGTCTTGGTGCTAACCTATACGGCCTGGGGGCTATTCTATAGGACCTGGGTGCTATCCTATAGGGTCTAGGTGACATCCTATAGGGATCAGGAGTTAGTCTGTAGGGATCGTGGCCTAATCTATAAGGGTCTTGCCCTAACCTGTAGGCATCATGACCTAACCTGTAAGGGTCATGACCTAACCTATAGGGATCCTGAGCTAACCTGTAAGGATCCTGAGCTAACCTGTAGGGATCAGGAGATTTTGAACCCAACATAGCAGAATCTTGGGTACTAGATGCTAACATCTGGGCATCCATGGTACCAGATGCCAACATCTGAGCATCCATGGTGCCGGAGGCTAACATTTGAGAGTCCATAGTGCCTGATGCTAACATCTGAGAATCCATAGAGCTAGTAGCTAACATCTGGGAGTCCATGGTGCTGGTTGCTAACATCTGGGAATCCATAGTGCTGGTTGCTAACATCTGGGAGTCCATGGAGCTGGTTGCTAACATCTGAGAGTCCATGGAACTGGTTGCTAACATCTGAGAGTCCATGGAACTGGTTGCTAACATCTGGGAGTCCATGGAGCTGGTTGCTAACATCTGGGAATCCATGGAGCTGGTTGCTAACATCTGGGAATCCATGGAGCTGGTTGCTAACATCTGGGAGTCCATGGAGCTAGTTGCTAACATCTGGGAGTCCATGGTGCTAGAGGCTAACATCTGGGAATCCATGGTGTTGGACGCTAGCATTTGGGAATCCATGGTATTGGACGCTAGCATTTGGGAGTCCATAGTGTTGGACGCTAACATATGGGTCTCCATGGTGTTAGAAGCTAACATATGGGATTCCTGGGCCATCAAGGGATCCACTCCTACTGTTACAGAAGTCTCCCCCACTAATGTAGTAGGCAGCTCCTGTGCTACCGTATTATAGGATTCCAGCGCTGTCGTCGAGGGCACCTCCAGGGACTGCGACACGGTCATCGTTGACAGCTCCGTTGTCACCACAGACTGAACAGAGATCTCCAGCGCCACAGTTGCCACAGGCTGCCCAGGCAACTCTGGTGCCCCAGGCTGCCCTGGCAACTCCAGCACCCCCGTTGCCAGAGGCTGCCCCAAAAGCTCCAGTGCTCCAGCTGCCCCAGACTGCCCCGAGAACTCCAGTGCCCCAGTTGCCATGAGCTGCCCAGGCAACTCCAGTGCCCCAGTTGCCACAGGCTGCCCTGACAACTCCAGTGCCCTAGTTGCCGAAGGCAGCCCTGGCAACTCTGGCACCCCAGTCACCGAAGGCTGCCCTGGCAACTCCAGCGCTGTCGTTGCCACTGGCTGTCCTGGCAACTCCAGCACCATCGCTGCCTCAGGCTGCCCCAGCAACCCTGTTGCCGTTGTCACCTCAGGTTGCCCAGGATGTTCCACCGTTGTCATCCCCACAGGCTGCTCCAACTCTGATGTCGTCACAGGTTGTTCGGTCAACTCCATTGCTACTGTTACCGCAGGCTGCCCTGGCAACTCTACTGCTGCCGTCACCGCAGGTAACCCTGGCAACTCCTGTGCCATCACAGGTGGCTCTGGGACCTCCTGTGGTGGCTCCAACCCCACGGATGGTGCTGGAAGCCCTGGCAATTCCTGCGACAACTGTGGCACTGATGCCGCAGAGGGCCCCGGCAACTCAGGCACTGCTGTCGCAGGGGGCCCTAGCAACTCAGGCACTGGGGTAGAAAAGGGGCCTGGCAACTCTGGCAATGGGGTAGCAGAGGGCCCAGGTAACTCCAGCACTGGAGTCACAGGGGGCCCCTGCAACTCCGGCTTGGAGGTCGCAGGTGGCCCCGGCAACTCCATCACTGAGGCCACCGACGACTCCGGTTGCTCCAACGCTGTGGTCTTGGGTAGCTCCAGCAACTCCTGTGGTCTTGTCATGGATGAATCTGCAATCTCCGATGGTACTTCGACAAGCTGCTCTGGCAATCTGACCCCTTCAGTTGCTAATGACTCTGGAAAATCCATTGTTGTTGATGTGCTTGGCTCAGGGTGCACCTCAGTAGGTATCTCGGACGATACCACAAGGGATTCTGAAGGCTCTAGCCCTTTTGCTACTGGAGGTTCTAACATGCTCTTTGATTGCTCTGGAGGTGTGATCTCCAAAGATTTCAGCATAGGCTTCATCTGATACTCCATTGACATTGTTACAACGGGCTCAGGTGACTTTAGCACTACTGTTGTAGTAGGCACTGGTGCCGTTGTAAAGGAATCCAGACTCTTTGTCATGGATGATTCCAGCGTGACTGCCACAGACTGCTCTGACTGCACTGAAATTACTGATGTTGATGCAACTGACAGGTCCGCAGTTTTTGTAGCTGGCTTCAGAGTTTCTAAGGTGTGTGGCTCTGATACCTCCATTGATACCACAGGAGGTTCTAACACAACTGCAGGAGATTCACTGGTCTCAGAAAGGCCAAACGCTCTTACAGGATGCTCCAGTGCCACCGCTGAAGGCTCAGAATCAAACTTCAAAAAGGAATCTGATTCTAAATCTATGTTCCCATCATGATGTGATTTCGCCTTTGATTCAGATTCTTCTGGCTGTCTTTTATACTTTTTTTCCTTTTCTTTCTTCTTTTTCTTCTTTTTATTTTTGTGCTTTTTATGCTTCTTTGACTTTTTGGTGGGAATTTCATCAGTAGGATCTGTTTGTACAGACACACATCTACTTTTTCTGGAGGCCTCCTTCAGGTCTGAAATTAAAGAAAATTAATTTTGTAAAACATTCCCCAAACTAAACTTAGAAAATAAAGCACATCAACAAAATTTACATCCCATGTTACAACATCATAGTGTAACACTTTTTGTTAAAGTTACCAAATAAATTATTTTCTAAAAACCAATTATCTAAAGACTGAAACTTTTCCAATTCTTTCTTTCTACAAGTAAAGTCTGGGTTAAAAACAAGTTCTCAGTTAATCACAAAAACTTGAAAGTCACACTGAAAGTATTTTACTAAACTTATTTACAACTATTTTCTCCAGCTCTCAAATTACAGCAAACTACTTTCAAACTACACTTAGAGAGGAAAATTTCCTATTATCAACTGTTAAAATTCCTATGAAAATACCCATGTTAAATAATTTTTGTAACTACTTAATAAGTCCTATTTATACAGGAAGCAACATGGCATTGGCTCTAGAACAGACGGTCTGCTTTTGGATCCTGAATCAATTACCACTCACTAGATGAATGAACTTGGCGAAATTACAGACACTGATTCTCCTAGAGTTAGGGGATAAAGTGAGTTAAAACATACAAAGTAAAAAAAAAAAAAAAAACATACAAAGTACACTGAACAATGCCTGGCACACCGTATGTCCTCAGCAAATGCTAGTGATTGCGTTTACATAGTACACAAAGGGCTGAACAACTAAGGTAAAGCATCAAAACGAAACTTGAATTTTGTCTCATCATACCCATGTTACATTCTAAATAAAAATACCTTTTCCTTCAACACTTGTCTAAAATTACCAAAATAACCTTAATGTCTTCACTTAAAAAAATAAGTCACTTCAGGAGAAGAAATTCTTATATCCCTTTACATTTAATCTAAAAATACAGCATATCTGAAAGAAAAAAATAGCTTCTTTCCTATTTTACAACTAGATTAACTTACTCTAATATCAGTATCAAATTAGATAAATTTTAGTGATCCCAGAAAAGCTAATCAGAAACCCAGGCCACTAAGATTATGAAAAAAAATGAATTAATACATGACACGATCTATTCCAAAGCAAAACTATTTTCTACCTCTTATTTATTATGCACCTAATGCTAGTCAGCTAAGTTATACTTCAAGAAAAAGTTGCTGCAGCCATGAATCCAAGTATAGCTGAAGTCTGTTTTTTTTTTACCATATCCTAGATCAAAAATAATAGTAATAAATAAAAACCCATAACCACCCCCATTTTGAAAAAAGAAGAGTTATTTTTACAAGTGATCGTAAATCTTTCATTTCTAAGCATCAATTAATTAATTAATTCCCAAAACACTAAATATCAAAGCAACAGTTCCTCTCCATTCATTGCACTTTTAGGAAGAACAGATGCAAAAACAAGGCCATCTCAGAGCTTGGGCTCTAAAATAAAATCTCCCAAGGTTTTAAAATCATTACAAATTTGGTCCAGGCTCCTGTTTTGGACCAGGCTTCCAAAATGGACATTTACACAGTTGTTCAATGAAAACCCACATTCAAAATCCTGGTAGAGAGTCACTACAAAACTAAATCAAAGTTATATTCCACCAACAAAGCAATGAAGTATCAATGCTCACATTTCAGTACAACTATATTTTCAGAGAAGACGATAAAGTCTTCAATAAATAAACTCAAACCTACTGAAGTTTTAGAACTAGTGATTTTTAAATACCCTGCAGTAAAAAAATACTACTGTTAACTACTTAAAAATTTTAAAGTTTTTGACACAGCTGATTATCTCCAGCTTACCTGGCTTATATCGTAGTTCTGTATCTAAGACCCCAGAAAGTACTTCCTCTATCTTCTGAACTATTTCTTCATTTGGGAGGCTCCTGGCAGAGGCAGCTGCATCACCTGCCTGGTTTCCTTCATTAGGCGTATTTGTTTCACCATTGAGCTGGCCTTCATTCCTTCCACTTGACAAGAAAAGTTATCAAAATTCATTATTACTTTTGCTATACCATACAATAAATATTTATAACTGAGCTGATTAAAATAATCTTACATCATTCATACATTTCACCATTTTTGTATTTTTTTCAGATGATACTCCCCACCAACAATGCTTCCTTCACCCTGTCTACTTAAAGTAGGTACATTTTCATTTTTAAACACTTAATCTTCAGAACTATGAAAGGGGAAAAAAATCTTTAAAACAGCTTTCTAAGCTTTTAAAAAAAATAATAAAATAATCCCAGAAATCTATACTGTTTTAGATTTGTGTTGCTATATTTATCTCAGGGGAGAAAAACTATTAGGATCACAAATCCAAAGAAAAATATACGACCTCATATACATGGTACAATACACCATTCTAACATGATAGAAGCTACAACCACAATAAAACTACATTTGTGCATGGAACACAATCACCATGAACAACATCAAGAACACTTACCACAAACACATTGATTAAAAAAGGGTATATTGTAGCCTCTGATTAGTTTTAGGCTGATCAAAGTTACTGAAATATCATAAAGTTTAAAAAGAAAAATACACTCATACGATTTTTACCCACTGACCAAGAATGCTGGTATTTTTCTGTTCAAAAAAACTCATGGGAAACAAGTGACATTTTATTTATGATCACAGTAAATTAATTTAGTAAATTAATATGTTTTCAAGTCACAGGGCCAGAAAAATCTTGACATGAGGCATGTCATTTACCTAGTCATTTTTACTATTTTTGTCCAAGTAAATAAAATTATTTTGAAAAATAATTTCAACACATTCAACTTAATTAAAATTAGCTAACAAAACAGACCAAACAATTATGCTCCACTACCTGATAAAAGACCATCTGAAATAGTCAAAAAAAAAAAAATTTCAGTAGTTAACTGTTACTAACTTGGTTAATAACTTGGTATTTCTAACATGACTTGGGAACACTTGGTTTTCTAACATGACTCACATAATAACAATTAACGTTTACTATTAATTAGACTCATGGATCTACATTTCTTAATTCATTTAATCCTAACACAACTCTTGTGATTAAAACCACCATTCTAATTTTACAAATGAGGAAAATGACACACAGAGAAGAAACCTAACTTGAGTTCAAGCAACTATGAGGTGAAGCTGGTATTCAAAACCAGAGCTCCTCTTAACCACCATATATATAGATAAGACAGCTCTTAACTACTTAAATGTTAGCCTCCTTACCCAAACTGATGTATGTAAAATCAGATGGGAAAATATGGCAAATATAGCTCACTAAAATGACAACTAAGCCAAATTTTATTTTTCGACTGATAATGCATTACATATTATTCGACAAGCTAAATATTCCTTTAATAAGTTTTTCTAGTTTCTGGAGCCCTTTTATACTTTTCCTATGCATTTACACGTACATGATCACATTAGTAGAGCATGGATTTAATACTCAAATACAACTTTAAAGTCTGTAAGAAAATAATCATCTTAAAGCGATCAAATATTTACCTCAAATATTTATCTACTGAAAAGGGAAGAAAATTTCAAACCACCTAAATATTCAACAATACATTCCTACAACAGAATTCTATGAAGCCATAAAAAAGGTCCCAAAAGACAACCGAGAACAAGAAAAAGACAAACTTGTTCACGATCTGGTGAAAAAAAGCAACACATAACAAGACCACACTCACAAAATATGTGCATCTGTACAGACAAGAAAACAAATGAAAGAATATAAAGAACATTATTATGTGGTGGCTCTTCAACTTTCTCGTTTATTTTTCTAAAATTTTTACAATAAAACACTTGTTTTTTAAATACAGAAACTGATTTTTAAAAGATATAAAAAGACATTACAATAAGCAAACACAATCATCGCTTGAAACTATTAAAGTTTTCAGGAAAACCATATTCCTTTACCTCTAGACTTCTCTCGTCATCTAAAATCACTTATAACAAAACTTTAAACAGCAATGAAATGAGTGAGCGAATATATTTCCTACTTAAATAATATATCCTGCAAAAATAGTAATTTTAGCTGTTACTACATACCACTGCCCCAAAAACGCTATGTTAATTTCAGCGCTTAATTTACAATTGCGTTTTCAAATTCACCTATGGCTCTTACTCTCAACTTTTAAGATGTAACTAGAAAAAACATCTGAACCTGGAACAAATATTTAGGTTATATAAAGCAAAAATACTCAAAGACATCCACGAAACAACATGACCAACACCATTTTCCTTTCTCAATAAACAGCTATTTCTTTGGAAATCTCTTCCTGTTCAAATTTTGTGGAACCAAAGATAAGCTACGTAAAGTCTAAGAGCCACGGCAAAAGTAGCGTATTGGTCATACATGTCAATTGGAGGGGGGGAGCAGCCAAAAAAAAAATTAAAAATTAAAAAACCGACCTAAGCACAAAGCCTACTATCCACATGCCAATTAATTGAGAAATTAATACTAATTCAAAGTCCCCTTCCATCCTCACCTCGAACATTTCGTCAAAGTACCTAATATTAATTCGTTCGCTGCTTTAACTTCAATTTTTAATCCATTAGAATGCTGCCTGGTAGAAGCCACAGGACACCAGGGCCCAAATAATCTAATTAAAGGATCCCGACCCCCAAAAGGTCTGAAGCGTGCAATAATAAAGCGGATTTAAGATTACTCAAGAAACGGCCGTTAGAGACCCTTTCCGGTCATAGGCACCGGCCGGCGAAATCCGCGGAGGCGGAGAGGGGGAGGGGAAACGCGGCGGCGGCGGCGGCGGCGGAGGAGGAGCCGAGGAAGGAACTAGGCCCGTCCCTGGTGGACAACCAGGCCTACAAGTACCTAAAAGGGAAGAGATTACCAAACGGGAAAGAGGAGTAAGCATCTTAACTCGGTTCTAATAGAGGGAGTCTGGGGTTACCTCGGAAAAGGCGAAGTTCCTCGCTGGATAGGGAGGGAGCGGATGGGGGGGGGGAGGGCCCGGAAAATGGATCCCAGGCCCAGGCGGGGCTGTAGCGGGGCCTGAGGCGAGGAACGACGGCGTCTCTGAAGAAAGGTGCCGTGAAAAGCTATACGGGGCCCTATCGGTCCCTTAGGAGCAGAAGAGTCTGGGAAGCGTTTACCTGGAAAGCTCCTGTTGAATTTCCCGGAATTTACTGACCACGAAAGACCTAAAAATCTGCTCGATGTTGGTCGCCATGGCGTCCGCTCCGTTCTCTCAACTCCTCCTCGCTAGTCCTCCAGGCTCCCAGCATGCCTCGGGAGGAGGCGCAGCAGCCAATTCGGTCTCTCGGCGTCCTGATTGGCTTCTGTGGGAGCGTCCAGACTGGCACGCTCCGCCGCTGGGCCAATCAGTGAGCACGGCCCAGTTCTCCTCCGCTGTTTCTGAGCGGCCGGGGTAGAGGTGCTGACGTTTGCGCCGCGCACGACTATGTCCGCCATGTTAGTGACTGACGCAGGCGCCATTACAGGAGAAGTCTCTCTTGAGGCGACTATTTCAGCTTGTCAGTCTCTCAACAATATTTTGGGAGGCTTAAGAGGCTTACTAAATGCTCAAGATAATATAGCATCAGAAAAGGAAGCAAGAAAGGCTACGTGGTTTGATACGGGGCTTCCGCCGTTTCTAGGTGGCGCCAAGTTGTTTTGGCAGGGCGATGCATCCGGAAAAGCATTAATCAACGCCCGCCCTCACTGTGGTGCGAATAAGAACACGTTTTTACCCCTATTTTTTCCCCATGGTATCTCATAATCGCTTGCCCCACCTTTTTTTTTTTTTTTTTAAGCACTGGGCCAGAGGTCTTAAGCGGCCTGCCGTTCAAAGCCTGGTGCATTTTTAGTCTCGTCAGGATACCAATCGGGTCGGGAGACTCTCCGCAGTAGCTGGTCAGCTCTGACTCGTTACCAACACACAATTAGCTAATCGGGGGCTTAGCATTTTGGAGCTCCTCTTCCACAGAGCTCTGAAGGCTCCTGAGGAGGAATAGAGACGTTACGTGGGGCCTAATACTACAGTGATAAACGCCCAAGGTCCGTGTAGCTTTATTGGGGAGTACGCGGAGGCCGCGCACAAGAACCAAAGGCAATCACACTTGATTACCTCGCTGCGGACAAACCGGCCGCGCGCTGACCAATGGGGTGGTGCGGCCGGCCGCGGGCGGGGCGGGCGGGGAGAGGCGCGCGCCGGATTGCGCTGGGCCGACTTCCGGCGCGCGACGGGCGCCCGCGCTGTGAGCGCGCCGACACGCGTGCGGGCGCGAGCGGTCGGACCGCCCTGTGGAGGTGTAGAAGCCCTCTCCGGTTTTAAGTAAAGTACATTTATGCCTTGATTTGGGGATTTACTATCAGGAATTGGATGAAACTGTAGAAACTGGTTTGACTGTCGGAATTCTCGTCTTGTTTTTAAACGCCGTGGGTGGGGGTTGGCCATGTGCTTTTCACTTCTTTTAACGGAGGCTTACGTCGGATCTTCCACTTTCCCTGCCTTATAAGATGTCGGGCCTTGTTGTATCTTTATGCCTTTTTTAGGTTTAGAAAATTGCATATTTTCTCTTTGTGCACCCAGTCTGTAGCAGACTTAGTCCACTTTTGCAGGTGGTTTCTGCTTTATATTATTCATCTGTGCTGTTCACCAAGTCCTTCACAGAGGCTCTTCCTGGCTCTAAATTCTCGTTTTAAGTTACTCATCTAGATGACCGAGGCCCACGAGGGTTAAGTTCCTCAGGGTATCCCAGCTAGTAAGTAAGGGGCAGTCTCAAACCAAAGCACGTTGGAGGCCAGGCCTCCTAACCACCCCTGGTGTGGATTCAGGCTGAGGGCTAACGCTATTTTCGTGATCCACTGTAGTAACTAGGACAATTTCCCTTGAGTGCCCCGCCTATTCAAACTAAGTTTATTTTTCCTCTAGATTTCAGAAAAAAAAAAAGTCTGTTTATTTCAGGTATTTCAATACACGGGGCAGGTCTTTTCTGTTAAAATAGCTTTTGCCTCTCCGAGACAGTAGTTTAGGACATTTTTTTTTTAAGTTTTCAGTGATCAGAATTTCAGTTGTGAAAAGAGCATCTGAAGCACAGTTGCACACAAGGGAATCCAGGCTTTACTTCCTCTTAGATACGTGACCTACAGCAGGTTACTTAACCTAATTGGACCTCAGTTTCTGCTCTGTAAAATGAGGTGATTATGGTACCTACCTCACAAAATTCTTAGATTGAGTGAGGTAACTCATCAAAAGTATTCAGAATAGCATCTGGCACAAAGTAATTGCTCAAAAATTGTAAGTTTTTTTGTATTAGCTTAGATTTAAGTATAATCCTAGCATCACACAAGAAGTTACTGATACATTTTCTGTTTTCAGTTTGCTTTCTACATGATGAAATGCCTTCTAGACATTAGTAAATTAGTGTGACAAGGTATTCCTTTGGTTTTTGTTTTCCTGATAGTACTTCTTCCTGTCCCTAATGTATGAATTTATGTAAAAGTAACAGATAAAATATAAAAACACTTACTACTGCTGAGTGTCAGAAATTATATTAGCTGTTTATGAATGTCATTTCCAAAAAAATGTCATTTCAGTTAACCCGTATGTAGCCCTTTAAGGCAAGACCTCCTATTTCCATCTTTTAAGATGTGAAGAAATTGAATTAGAGATCAGAAGAGCTTAGCCAAGGTCATACTGCTCACTTGAGTTAAGTATTGCATCCATCCTGCTAAGAATCAAATGCCAGAGCCCAAGTGAAACATGTTCAAGTTTGATTTTACCTTCTCTACCAACTTTCTAACATATTACACTGACTTCTTAAATCAGGCGTCAGCAAACTATGGCCCTTGTGCCAAATCCTTCCTGCCACTTATTTTTGTACATTTCACCAAATAACAATTTTTACATTATTAAATGGTTGGAAAAAAGGAAGAATTATATTTTTATGACACGTGAAGATTATAAGATACTCAGATTACAGTGTCCATAAATAAAGTTTTCTTGAAACACCTTATGCTTATTCTTTATAAGCTTCTGGTAGTTTCTTATCACTTGGAGCAGAACAGAGACAAGCTATGACCTCCCTCCCACTGCTTATTTATGTACAGTTTTACTGGACATTGCCATGTTAGTCCATTTCTGTATTGTCTGTTGCTGTTTTTGTGCATGCCACAGCAGCAGAGTTGACTTGTTACTACAGAGATTGTGTGACTCTCAAAGGTGAAAAGATTTATTATCTGGTTTACAGGTCCCAGTCTTAAATATTTCTTTCAACTTATAACTTTAAAGTCTATTATTTGTAATATCACAAGGCTTAAAAGCAGGTACTTTAAATTTGGGGTCTAAATTTGCTCTGTTAGGATTCATGTTTAACTGAGGCTTGATGATTTTAAATCTATTAAAAGTGGAAAAGTGAAGCCTAAAGAAGGATGATTATTCATAGGAGATTTTTTTTTAATCAGGTTACAAGTTAAGTCACCATTTCTTTCCTTAACCTAGCTCTAGGGTAGTCTGCCTCTATTTTAAAATACCTCCCTTTGGGCGATAGAGCATGCGACTCTTGATCTCAGGGTCATGAGTTCTGGACCCACATTGGGTGTAGAGATTATATACATGCATACCTCCCTAGTCTTTGTGAAATATAGTCATCTCAAAATTATGAGTCCTAATTTTTCACAAATGAATCTTTGGAATATTTATATTATATTATATTAAATATTTAGAAATTGTGATTTCTAATGTATGTGCATTCTGAAATAACAACTGTGGTTTTCTTTCTACAGCTTTTATTTTCCTTTTGAATTCCTGCTTTGCAGAGAGAGCAATGGCAGCCCGAGTACTTGTAATTGGAAGTGGAGGAAGGGAACACACGCTGGCCTGGAAACTTGCACAGTCTAATCATGTCAAACATGTGTTGGTTGCCCCAGGAAATGCAGGCACTGCCTGCTTGGAAAAGATTTCAAATACTGGTAATCACCTTTTAAAGTGGGGAGTAATAGTTAATAATAAGGTCGATAGCTATTCAGATTTGAATGTTTTTCTTAACTTTAAAACTTATGTGGTAATTTGAGTACTTGCCTTATGTTGTAAATTTTAGGTATCTTATTGTTAAGTGTGGCATTTCTTTATCTTAAATTAGTTTAAACCTTACCAAAATACCCATTGAAAAAGTCACAAGTGCCTAAGGTTATGTATTTTTGGAAATGAAAAGTTGAGCAGTGCTATTAAATGTAAGTTTTGGCAATTCTGAGTCCAGAATAGACCTCAGTCTTTATCTCTTTAACTGGTAAAAGTGAAAAAATGATCAGTTCTTATGCTACATTGAATTCTTTAGTGGCTTTCTGAAGTACTTAGAATAAAACTCAAACTCCTTAACATTCCTTGCAAAGCCCTTTGTGATCTGGCTTCTGCCTGACTTTCCAGCCTGATATTTTATATTCTTTGTTTACTTTTCACTATGTTCTGCCTATGCAGTCCTGTCCGTTTCCCAAACAGAGCTACCTTGAATTTAGTATTTGTTTTCACCCCTAGCATCACTGGCTCCTCATCATTCAGGTCTTAGTTTATATGTTAGCTCCTCAAAGAGGTCTTTCCTAAAGTTTCTAAGTAAAGCATGCCCACCCAATTCATTTGTTTTTAGTCATGAACCACTATATGTATTTATTTTACTTTTTTTTTTTTTTTAAGATTTTATTTATTTGGCAGAGAGAGATCACAAGTAGGCAGAGAGGCAGGCAGAGAGAGAGGGGGAAGCAGGCTCCCTGCTGAGCGGAGAGCCCAATGCGGTGCTCAATCCCA
The DNA here is from genome assembly GCA_028533885.1 of Nasua narica. Classification (NCBI taxonomy): domain Eukaryota; kingdom Metazoa; phylum Chordata; class Mammalia; order Carnivora; family Procyonidae; genus Nasua; species Nasua narica. The sequence goes on along the minus strand of CM052799.1, from coordinate 186,351,357 downwards.
GGACTCTGAGATCATGACCCGAGCCGAAGGCAGAGGCTTTAACCCACTGAGCCACCCAGGCACCCCACTTTACTATTGTCTATCTCCTATCTTCATTTCCTTGCTAGAACATAAGCTCTAGAATGTAAGCTACACAAGGGCAAGGAACACTTCAGTCTTGTTTTTGCATTGTGTACACCATGCCTAGTACCCTATATGGCACTTAATTTTTTTTTTTTAATGGCACTTAATATTTGTGGAGAAAACAGATCCAACAAGCCACAAATTGGGAGAAAATAATTGCATACATAAGGCCAAAAATAATAAAAAAAAGATAAAGTATCTGCTTCCCTGGGATCTTAGCTTTGTGGGTGAGGTATTATATGTGTTTATTGAAGAATTGGTAAATTCTGTTTAGATATAGTTGATGTTATACAGGCCAGCCCATGAAAATCTCCCAGGATTGCCATGGGCCTGCTACCACTTGTAGCAACAGGTTAGGTGTGTCCTCTTTCTCTTGCCACTCTCTGTTGTACAGAGGTTGTTGGCTCTGCTCAGCCCAATTGTGTTTGCAGGTACTAACCCAGAGTGCATGGTACTCCATTCTTAGCCTACTCAGGCAGCTCCTATAGATTGAGAACTCCACCATGTCTGCCCTTACCCCCAACATATCACAAATGTCACAGAGTAGTTTAAGACTAAAGCCAACTTGGGGTGCCTCAGTAGGTTAAAGCCTCTGCCTTCAGCTCAGGTCATGATCTCAGGGTCCTGGAATCGAGCCCCACATCAGGCTCTGCTCAGCAGGGAGCTTGCTTCCCTTCCCCACCCCCACCTGCCTCTCTGACTATTTGTGTTCTCTCTCTCTCTCTCTCTCTCTCTCTCTCTCTCTCTGTCAAATAAATAAAAATCTTTTAAAAAAAAAAAAAGACTAAAGCCAACTTAAGAGTGGTGGTGCAGATACAGTGAAGCAGGAGGGTGCCTATAGAACCAGCACAGTATATGGTTGATCCTGCTGCTAGTTACTTAGAATTCCATCAAGAAAATTTTCCTGGCTTGTCAGTCAAAGTAAGCTAGGTTACTTCATTCATGGGGCACTTGGCTGAGCTTTGAAATCTTGGTGTCCACCCCGATCATGATCTCAGGGTCATGAGATCAAGCCCTGCTCTGAGCTCTGCAGGTAGTTGACTTCCCCTCTCCCTCTGCCCTCTGTGTGCCCCCGCCCCACCCCACCATGCTCTCTCATGCACTCTCTCTGAAATAAGTGTTTAAAAATAAGTAAATAGGGGTGGCTGGGTGGCTCAGTGGGTTAAAGCCTCTGCCTTCAGCTCGGGTCATGATCTCGGGGTCCTGGGATTGAGCCCCGCATCGGGCTCTCTGCTCAGCAGGGAGCCTGCTTCCCCCTCTCCCTCTGCCTGCCTCTCTGCCTACGTGTGATCTCTCTCTCTCTCTCTCTGTCAAATTAATAAATAAATAATAAAATCTTTAATAAAAAATAAGTAAATAAAATTGTCATTCATTTCTTAGCTTACCCATTTCTGCACAAAGATCCTTCTAGCTCAACCAGAAGTAAATAGCCTCTCAGTTCACCTAATATTATCAGACTGGCCTAATTTGTTCACACTTGGTTTAGGTTTTTTCGTTTGTTTTTTGTTGTTGTTTTTGCTTGCGTATTTATTGCCGAACATTCCCATATAAGAATCCTAAGCATAGGGACTCTGTGTTAACATCTTAACTTAGTGACTAGCACAGTATCTAGCACATGGTGGTTCTCAATAAATCTTGAGTAAGTGACATTAAAAGGCAGTTTCTGAGTATATTCTGTGGGACATTTTTTGTTTATAATCAATGTGACTTGAATACCATGGTCAAGAAAGTAATACCTCTTTGGGAAGCTTTCTGGTATTTTTCTCTAACCAGCTATAGTAATCAAGGACGGAGCTTCAATGGTTAGCCTAATGCAGTAGGCTCTGAATTTCTCTTGGTAAAACTATCATTTGTACTCATAAGAGAAAAGCAATAGTTAATAAGCATTTCAAAGTATAGTACTTAATTTTCGGCATGACTGTCAATTTAAAGACTGTTTGTATCAAGTGAAGTGAGGTGTTTTTTTTCTATTCACAGCCATCTCGATCAATGACCACACTGCTCTTGCTCAATTCTGCAAAGATGAGAAAATTGAATTCGTAGTTGTTGGACCAGAGGCACCTCTGGCTGCTGGTAAAATTCGTTTGTATTTATTGTTACAGTATATGAAATGCCAACAGGAGCTTAGAGATCATCTAAGCCAGTTCAACTTGGGGATGAGGATTTCTGCTATCATATACCACTAAAAAAAGAGCTTTCACCTTCTTGAAATTTATGGAGTCTACATTTTTTCCCTGATACATCAATAATGTAATGAATGAAAGAGCAAATTTGCAATTGTGGAAAATATTTTAAATGTTTATATTCTACTCTGTTCTGGTGTCCATTTAAGAATCATGTTTGCGGCACCTGGGTGGCTCAGCAGGTTAAAGCCTCAGCCTTCAGCTTGGGTCATGATCTCAGGGTCCTGGGATCGAGCCCCACATCGGGCTCTCTGCTCAGCGGGGAGCCTGGTTTCTCCTCTCCCTTTGCCTGCCTCTCTGCCTACTTGTGATCTCTCTCTCTCTGTCAAATAAAAAAAAAAATCTTTAAAAAATAAAAAAAGAGGATGCCTGGGTGGCTCAGTTGGTTAAGCGACTGCCTTCGGCTCAGGTCATGATCCCGGAGTCCCGGGATCGAGTCCCACGTCGGGCTCCCAGCTCCATGGGGAGTCCGCTTCTCACTCTGACCTTCTCCCCTCTCATGCTCTCTCTCACTCTCTCTCTTTCCTAATAAAGAAAGAAAAAGAAAGAAAGAATCATATATTTGACTCTAACAAATAACTTTTACTGGCTTTGAATCCCAGTAGACAACATGAGAAACTTACTCTCTGCCACTACCCATCTGCCTTATGTCAATGTAGATTTAGTCTGATCTTGATTCTTGAGAGTCAGAAGGCTGCAGAGACCTTGGTTCACCTAAAACTGCTCATTTCTGTCCATAGGAATTGTTGGAAACCTGACATCTTCAGGAGTCCGATGCTTTGGTCCCACTGCAGAAGCAGCTCAGTTAGAGTCCAGCAAGAGATTTGCCAAAGAGTTTATGGACCGACATGGAATCCCAACTGCACGGTGGAGAGCTTTCACCAAACCTGAAGAAGCCTGCAGCTTTATAATGAGGTAGCTAGAAGACTGCCTGTGAGGGGCAGTTGTTTTGTTAGGATATTTAAATACACAGGTCACTTTTGTGTCGCAGGTTTATAGTATGATAATCATGACGGAAAAACTCATGCTGTATAGGTTGCCTTTCTCCAGTGTCAAAATAAAGGACCCTGTGCATGTATAGTTGTACAATCTTATGACCTTGCAGAAAGAAGGATATTTTTAACATTACTGAAGAGTTTCTAGGGGAAAAGATACATTTGGGTTAGCAGTCATGCACTCCTTATGGTCAAACTAATAAATACAGTGGCGTCTTACAATATGAAGGTTATTGATTCTTTCATAAATAATTAACTAGATTAAAGAATCGTCACTTGGCCTTCTGCCATTGCCACTTAGATCTAAATCTTGGGACAAGACATTCTTATTCTCTGTTATATCAAAAATATGAAGCAATGAATGATGGTAGACACATGCTCTTGTCCTTTTTTTGTTGACACTTCCTTTTACCTCTTATGTTTTCCTTTTAGTTGAGTCAGTTTCATTCTGTATTCATTCTTCATCCTACAGGATTTCTTAGACAATGAATGTTATTCTTTCCTTGTAGCCAGATGCCTTGGGTAAGTAACAATTTTGTTACTTACTTTGGGTAAGTTTCTTTGTAGATCTCTAGTCCCATCCAACAGAAAAAATTACCCAGAACAGTTTCTTCTGTGTACTTCTAAAAATGACTTGTGTTTCCATGCTTATGATGGTCTTATACAGTCACATCTTCTGTTGGAATGAGAGAACAATTCACTGCTTTGTTCTTGAGGATCCTTCCATTCTTATCGTATACAACTGCTTTTGTCTTCCAAAGATGTTGCCTGTATGATCTCATGATAAGTGAAAAAAGCAAAATTGTATGTACCATATGATTACAACTATAAAGGAATATGTAGGGAAAAAATCCTGGGGGGGAAGTATATCAAAATGGTGTTGGTGTAAGTAATTTTTTTTCTGCTTTTTGGTGATTACTATAGCACATCATTACATCTCAGCACTTTAAGCTTTTGAATTTAAGGATTTATTGGATGTTGAAGATTACTCTGTCTTCACAGTGCAGACTTCCCTGCTTTGGTTGTGAAGGCCAGTGGTCTTGCGGCTGGAAAAGGGGTGATTGTTGCCAAGAGCACAGAAGAGGCCTGCAAGGCTGTACAGGAGATCATGCAGGTAGGTTGTTCCTCTGGAAAAGTCATACTGTGATGGATACTTCTTAAATTTATGAAATGTTGCTCAAGATAAGAAGAACCTATCTAGCAAACACACAGGTAAGTTGTCTTTTATAATACCATGTATTTATAATCCGTCTCTATGAAAGGGTTTTTACAGATTTATACTGATGGCTAAACCACCGTGCTATTCTTTGGAAGTAAATACTAGCATGCTTTGTTGTCTGCTACAGAAAGGTAGAAAATGCTCAGACAACAGAACATTCAAATTCTCAACCGTCCATGGAGACAAAAAGTATTTGTCCTATTACCATATGATCTCTCTGATATGAAGAACTTGAGAGGCAAGGCGGAGGATTGTGGGGGAGGGAAATGAAACAAGATGGGATCAGGAAGGAGACAAACCATAAGAGACTCCTAAACTCACGAAACAAACTGAGAGTAGCTAGGGGGTAAGGGGAGTAGGGATAGGGTGGCTGGGTTATGGACATTGGGGAGGGTATGTGCTATGGTAAGTGCTGTGATATGTGTAAGCCTGAAGATTCACAGACATGTACCCTGGGGCAGATAATACATTATATGTTAATAAAAAATTTTTTTAAAAAAGCAATCCATATGCTCATTATATAAGTCAAATGGTACAAAGATATAAAAATCGCTATGATGCCCCAGTAAACCCAAACATTACCAATTAGTGATGCAGGTATTCTAGTTATGTTTCTGTACCTGTTGTCTTTCTAAATCAATTTTGAAAAATCTTCAGCTCTTTCCTGGTAACCAATGACAAAATTTTAATTAATTTTCTAAGGTAAAAGTTATAAATAAGTTCATAGAAATGTGTTATCTTGCTTTATGTAAACATTTATGATGTTCTAAGAGTGATTTTAACAACAACAACAAGGGGAAACAGACCAAGAAATAGAACAAACTAATGGTTGTAGGGGAGATGGGCGTGTGAAAAATGGGTAAAGGGGAATAGGAGATACAAACTTCCGGTTACATAATGAATAAGTTACAGGGATGAGAAGTACAGCATAGGGGATATTGTTAATAGTATTACAAGAGTGTTTTATGGAGATAGATGGTAACTACACTTGTGGTGAGCGTAGCATAACATCCAGAGTTGTCAAATCACTATGTTATACACCTAAAGCTAATGTAACATTGTACATCAACTGTAATTCAATAAAAAAAGTGATTTTAACTTTCCAGGGGAGAAAAAAAGTATTTGTCCTTAGTGTCCCAAGTCTAAGAGAAGTGAAGTAAAGCAATGAATTAATATACTTTTCTTTCACTATCCATCATAGTTATTGTTCTCCCTTATAGAAATCTATTTTCAAAGGCATTCTTTAGTATAAGGGTAGCAGGCAAGCATATCATAATTATAATCAGATGTAGGAATTAAGTGGTAAGGGTGAAAATATCTTTTTCTGTTACATGATTGAAAATTGGAAAGCCAGACCCCCAGAAGAGTGTTAATGATGTGTTCATTTCATCTGTACCAGTGCTGGCTCTGCATAATTGCCACTTGTCACAGTAGGAAACATTCATATGGGGCGCCTGGCTAGAGATTACTAAATATATAAATAAACTTTTAAAAAATTAAAGTTTATTTAAGTAATCTCTACACCTTTGGGGCTCAGACGCATGACCCCAAGATCAAGAGTCGTATGTTCTTCCAACTGAGCCAGCCAGGCGCCACAAATAAATAAACGTTAAAAAAAAAAAATTCATATGTTCCTTTAAGGCTCTCAGAAAAGGAAGAGGAAATTACAATACTAGTGAATTGGTTCATAATACAAATGGTGAAAAATGACAACAGCCCACTGAGTAAATATTAAAAGGCTTTTTTTTTTTTTTTCTTTTTGTTGGTACAACAAGGATAAAGCTTACGGAGCAGCTGGAGAAACAATTGTCATTGAAGAACTTCTTGAAGGAGAAGAGGTGTCTGTATGTATAGCCACCTTTTTTGGCTTTTATATAATAGGAAAAGCTGTATTATCTGTTCTGTGAGCCCCAGAGAGACTTGATTTATTCTGGTTGCTTCCTCTGAAAGCTTAAATCCAGCACTTACAAAGGAATTTGTATTTGTTTAGTATTTTGGATGCAAGTGAAAAAAGAATTTATCCTTTTTTAATCATGCGCCATATATCAGTAGAGGACTTGAATTTTTATCCCATATTATCTAAGTGGTGTAAGGTTGAAATATTTCACTTTGGAGTAGTGTAACATTTTTTCCTAACTGGCTCAAAAATTACAGATCCTTCAGAAATTGACTATACAAGATGCTTCGATTCTTGATGTAGATAACTTAGGCTTATTTATGTTTTGACTCACTTCAAAAAAATTTTTTTTTCCCTGAGAAGAGTTAAGGTTTATATGGTTCCCCTCATTAAATTTTTTTTTTACTTTTTGCCATTTAAGACAAGTGGACTGTTTTGTTTTCTCTACAGTGTCTGTGTTTCACGGATGGAAGGACTGTGGCCCCCATGCCCCCAGCACAAGACCATAAGCGATTGCTGGAGGGAGATTACGGCCCCAACACAGGGGGAATGGGAGCCTATTGTCCAGCACCTCAGGTACTTCCCAGAGGCCCAGCTGAAGTTCAGTAGTCGTTGTTTAAGTCTTCTCAAAGAGCTCTTGGATCATACTTTTCTGTTTTTTATACATGATATTACCAATCAGCAATATGAATGTCCTGTTAAATGAAAGTATCTCTTCTGGTCTCACTCTAAAACAAACCCACTCTAAAACAAACTCTTCAGTATCTCTTCTGGTCTCACTCTAAAACAAACCCACTCTAAAACAAACTCTTCAGACTTAGAGAGTCTGAAGAATTAAGTGTGGGTTGGGGCGCCTGGGTGGCTCAGTGGTTTAAAGCCTCTGCTCTCGGCTCGGGTCATGATCTCGGGGTCCTGGGATCGAGCCCCGCATAGGGCTCTCTGCTCAGCAGGGAGCCTGCTTCCCCCTCTCTCTCTGCCTGCCTCTCTGCCTGCTTGTGATCTCTCTCTCTCTCTCTCTCTCTGTCAAATAAATAAATAAAATCTTAAAAAAAATTAAAAAAAAAAAGAATTAAGTATGGGTTGAATAGATCCTTGTAGTTCCTGCTCTCTAAATGCTGTATTTTTAACCCATGAGAGCCAATTATAGTCTAAAATTATTTTTTACTCATCTTTGGATATCCAAGGCCCAGCACATAAGTGCTCAGTAAGTGTGTGTGTGAAACAGAGATGAATTGAAAACAAGTCAGACTATAATTTGTTTTTATGGTCTCTGTACTTCGTGGTGGGTACATAAAGTATGTTTCCAAACAATTTCTGGACAGTTTTTACAAGAAATCTGCATTGAGTGTCTTATAAGTAGAACTAGTACTTCAGAAACTCACCCATTCTTTTCATTGAGGATAGTCAGTGGTTGTTTATGCTGATAATATATGCCTTATACACATTTTTCTTAATTAAAAAGATTAAAAACAGGATTTACTTTAAGATATAAGTATTAAAATTGCTATTTGGGAAACATGATTTTAGTTTAAGAACCATCTCTACGGGCACCTGGCTGGCTTAGTCAGTGGGGAATGTGACTCTTGGTCTTGGGGTTTTGAGTTCAAGCCCCACGTTGGGTAAAGAGGTTAAAATAAAATCTTGAAAATAAAATCTTTGAAAAATAAATCTAAATATAAAATAAAATCTTTGAAATATAAATAAAATCTTTGAAAAATAAAATATTTTTTAAAAAAGAATTATCTTTAAGTCTAATTTTTATAATTATAATTTATAAATTACATAAATTTATAAATTATGAACTCTGATTCTTTATCAGCTTATGAAATACGCATAGAATATACTAGGATACAAAAGGGTCTCAAAGTGGTAGAGGAACTTTTTTCATTTTTATTGTTATGTTTTAGAAAACTATTTTTAGTGAATTTCAAGTGTGTACATGTTGGGGCGCCTGGGTGGCTCAGTGGGTTAAAGCCTCTGCCTTCAGCTCAGGTCGTGATCTCGGGGTCCTGGGATCGAGCCCCGCATAGGGCTCTCTGCTCAGCAGGGAGCCTGCTTCCCCCTCTCTCTCTGCCTGCCTCTCTGCCTACTTGTGATCTCTCTCTCTTTGTCAAATAAATAAATAAAATCTTCTAAAAAAAAATGTGTATATGTTTGAGAATCTGTAGGTTTAGTAGTAAAAGGTGATTTAACAGTTAGTCCTGAAATGGCAATGGACACTAATCAGTAAATATATAATCTAGTTTCTACTTACAATAATTTTTCTCAGGGGTCTTCTTTCCTATTTTATAAGATTAAGACTGACTACGTACTTGATAGAATCAATGTGAGAGTTTTAAAAGTTGATGAATTTAAAGTGCTCAGCCTATCTGAGGAAGTAAAAAATAATAGTTCTCACTGTCTCCTTTCATTGTCCCATATAGTACTGCTTACAAGATGGCTTCTTTTTAGATACCCAGTTACATTTAAATGTTCCTGTATGTTCCCCAGGTTTCTAAGGATTTGTTCCTGAAAATAAAAAATAGCATTCTTCAGAGGACAGTGGATGGCATGCAGCAAGAGGGTACGCCATACACAGGTGAGCACACTGATGTCATCGTGGACATTATTCCTAGAGTGACTTTACACCTTGACAAAACTTCCCCAGTTTCTCTTTTTTCACCACCTTTTAATTGACCACTGTTGTAACTTTTGCCATGGTTAGTACAGAACCTCGAGTATTAGTAACTTATATTCTAATTTGCAGCCACAATACAATGTTTTCATTATCGTTTGTTTTTGTTTTTGTTCCTGTTTCCGTTTCCATGAAGGAGTTCTCTATGCTGGTATAATGCTGACCAAGGATGGCCCAAAAGTTCTGGAGTTCAACTGCCGTTTCGGCGATCCAGAGTGCCAAGTGGGTAATAGTTTAAGATGATACAAGTATTATTTTGTAGATGTGTGTTTTTTAATCTCAGAATTTATCAGCCTTGAAATAATTATCCTTAAGGAATATATGCAAGTTCTGCTGGTATCTCAGTGAATGCATTGTCTAAAGAACTAAAATTTCTTGAGTTGCCATGTTGATGATGTTTTTCCAGGTGATCCTCCCACTTCTTAAAAGTGATCTTTATGAAGTGATTCAGTCTACCTTGGATGGCCTGCTCTGTACCTCTCTGCCTGTTTGGTTTGAAAACCGTACTGCAATAACTGTCGTGATGGCGAGTAAAGGCTATCCAGGAGATTACACCAAGGGTGTGGAGATAACAGGTGAATATCCGAGAACAAAAGGTGGAATTACAGTGTGACGAGTGACCAGCATTACAGGAGGCCTTCCTCTGATGCCATGCTCTGTTCCTTTTAGGGGTCTAATGCCATCAGAAACCTTTCAGGGGTTTTTTAACCTTGTTCAGTGAGGGTATGCAAATATCCAAAGTACAGTATGTGAAGAACTGTCATCCATGTCCCTTCCTGTGCAAGGAAGACCTATATGGGCCTAGCCAAGTTTCCAGAGTATCACTCAGTGTGACTTTCTCTCCTATCCTCCAAGAGCCTTGATAATAAAGGGAACTCATGAGAATCAGCACATCATTAGTAGAATCTGCATCAGATAAATTTCAAAGTCATGATCATAACTAGACAGCCCACCCCCTCCTCCTGTTTCCAGCGTACCCCATAGTCACTTGGTTGACAGAATTAAAAGAGTTTTAAGACTATAGTCTTCTCTTCTCTTTCTCTTTATAGGAAGTGAGGCATCTCTTGTTAAATGATATTAAATAAAACAGTATCTTAAAATACCAAATAAGCTCTAGTACCATAAGCCCAAAGGCAGACCTCCAAGATCCCCGGCAGGCTATAGTTGGACCTGCCTCAGGACCCTAACGGTGTCTTTGGTTCAAACACCCTAATTCCTGCCTTGCCCGGACAGTGAGTCCATTGCCCTCCGAATCCCAGCTGTGGTACCTGTGCAGTTAGGAATTAATTGCCTTTTTATTTTTTTAAGATTTTATTTATTTACTTGAGAAAGTACGTGTGTGCACACATACTCACATGCAAGGTGAGCAGGGAGAGGGGGAGGGAAAGGGAGAAAATCTCAAGCAAACCCCACACTGAGCATGGAGCCAGACTCAGGGCTTGATCTCACAGACCCTGAGACCATGACCTTAGTGGAAATCAAGAGTGGGATACTCAACCAGCTGAGCTACCCAGGTGCTCCTGATTGCCTTTTAAAATGAACAAAGAGAAGGAATAGAATCAAAATCACTTGTATTGGTGAAATTTCCCTAAGATTGAGGTGACAAATGTAATAGTCATTTCTGAGACAGCAATATTAGGTATTCCTTATACCAGTAGGTACTTGGGTACCTATGACTAGTGCCCCTGTGTTAGAAAAACATCTAGGGAATATCTTTGTTAACAAATTACTAACTGTGATGCTAAAAGAGAAGTAGTAACCAAAAAAGATAAACAATATATGAGTAGGGTGTTGTGGGTTTTTTGTATTAATTAAGAAGTTCTCTTTGTATAAACTGCCCATGTTGGTCACTTGAGAATATAGAAAATATGGTCTAATAATATTTAAATGTAAAATTATACATGAGAGCTTAAGAATAATCCAAAAGAAAATTAAGCTAGGGATTTTTTTTTTTTAAGATTTAAATTATTTTTACTTATTTGACAGAGAGAGAGAGATCACAAGTAGGCAGAGGCAGGCAGAGAGAGAGGGGGAAGCAGGCTTTCCATCAAGCAGAGAGCCCGATGCGGGGCTTGATCCCGGAACCCTGAGATCATGACCTGAGCCGAAGGCAGAGCCTCTAACCCCCTGAGCCACCCAGGCGCCCCTAAGCTAGGGATTTTAGATTGGGCCTAAAACCAAATTTAAATCAAATTTAAGATTTCGTAATTGTTATATTAGAGAAAAGATTAAGAATATGTTTTGCATTACAGTTATTCTATTGGTTATTTAAAGAAGAAAGAAAGTAAGCAATTTGTATGGCTATGATAAAGAAAAAGACATTCCTTTACTCCTGAGTCAAAGGTGATCAAGTGTAGCTTTTATTCATTTATGCTTAGGGATTTTTTTTTCTTTTTTTCCCCTTTGAAGTTTTAGTTTTTAATGTCCTGTCAGGAGAGAATAACTGTACAGCTGACCCTTGAATGACATAGGTTTGAACTGCACGGGTGCACTCACATACACGGGTAGAGTACAGTACTCTGAATGTATTTTTTTCTTTCTTATGACTTTGTTAATAACATTTTCTCTAGTTCATCATAAGAATCTAGTATATAACATATATATAAAATACAGAATATGCATTAATCGACTTTACATTATCGGTAAGGCTTCTGTTCAGCAGTAGGCTCGTCGTAGTTAAGTTTTTGAGGAGTCAAAAGTTATCCGTCGATTTTGGACCATGAAGGGGGGTCGGCACCCCTAACCCCAGCATTGTTTAAGCATCAACTCTACATTTAAGTCTTAAACTTTTTGGACTTAGGTTATTTTTTTTTCCTACCCCACTGAAACAATAGTTCTTACATGAGGTTATACAAGTTAATGATAATACAGTTACCACCCTAGAGCAGAACAGACTGTTCTTAAGAGAGATGGTCTGTGTGCTATCTTGTTGCTTTATTCCTTCCTGATAGGATTCTTGTGAAGATTCATTTAAGTGAAATAAAAATCTTACTGAAAAAAATCTTGGGGCGTCGGGGCGGCTCAGTCACACGCCTGCCTTCGGCTCAGGTCATGATCTCAGGGTCCTGGGATCAAGCCCCACACTGGGCTCCCTCCTCAGCGGGGAGTCTGCTTCTCCCTCAGCTTCTGCCTCTGCTCCTCCTCCACTTGTGCTCTCTCTCTCTCCCTCGAAAAAATAAGATCTTAAGGGCGCCTGGGTGGCGCAGTTGGTTGAGCGACTGCCTTCGGCTCAGGTCATGATCCCGGAGTCCCGGGATCGAGTCCCACATCGGGCTCCATGGGGAGTCCGCTTCTCGCTCTGACCTTCTCCCTTCTCATGCTCTCTCTCTCTCTCACTTTCCTAATAAATAAATAAATAAAATCTTTAAAAATAAATAAATAAAATAAAATAAGATCTTTAAATTAAAAAAAACCACGGAAATTATAAACCACTTAAGTGTAGATGATGATGATGATGATGATAATGATGATGATTATGTAAATGTGCTCTCTTACAGGGTTTCCTGAGACTCAAGCTTTAGGACTGGAGGTGTTCCACGCAGGCACTGCCCTGAAAGATGGCAAAGTGGTGACTAACGGAGGTAGAGTCCTTACAGTAACAGCGATCCGGGAAAATCTCATCTTGGCCCTTGAAGAAGCCAAAAAAGGACTAGCTACTATAAAATTTGAGGGAGCCATTTACAGGAAGGACATTGGCTATCGTGCCATAGCTTTCCTCCAGCAGCCCAGGTAAATTTCCTACCGAGGTAGTTCTAGCACAGCCTTAGAACTGATGTAAATGGCTATATAGAAAATTCTATTAACCTTATACTAAGCCATTTTATAATTTTTTCTCTCTATGGAGCTGCTCTGATTTTGATTTACATTTAGTTTGAGATAAAACTAGTTAGAACAGTATTCAAATGGGAATGCCTGGGTTGGCTCAGTCGGTTAAGCGTCTGCCTTGGGCTCAGGTTATGATCTCTGGGTCCTGGGATCGAGCCCCACATCAGGTTTTCTATTCAGCAGGGAGTCTGCTTCTCTCTCTCTCTCTCTCTGTCTCTCTCTCTCTCTTTCTTTCTCTCTCTTCCTCCCCCACGCCCCTCCCCAACACTCATTGTCTCTTTCTTCCTCTAATAAAATCTTTAAAAAAAAAATTTCAAATGAAATGGGAAAAGCGTCATAATAGCTCTTTGTGTTTGAAAAATTCAGTAAAATCACAGGGATAATAAGGACTTTTTCACATTGTATATTTGAAATACATATAATCATTTATCAATTATTCATCAATAAAGATGGGGAAAGGATTTTTATTCCTTGAGTTATCATATATTTAAGTAATACTGTTGTAGTTTCATCTTAGTTCATGGTTTTGTCAAAAAATTCAAGATGAAAATATTGGCCATCTACCTTTGCAAGACAATTTGATTATACTGTAAATTTTGGGAGTCTCATTTTGTTAGTGTGCTTATATTTATTACTGAAATGTGTTTTTGACCCCTTATAATTTGTTAGCACATACACTTATTCCTTTGTAAAATCAATAAACTGTTCATTGCACATGTGGGTGTTTTGATTTCTTAAGTATATACATACATAGTTACTGTTGTTCATTGTGTTTGTCCGTGAGAAATAAATGTTTTAGAACAAAATGAAATTTTTAGCAACTTAATTAAACTTAATGCTATTAATTGATAGACAAATATTTAAAGTTTAAATACTAAAAATTGTTTAGAATTAAGAACATTAAAATACCATGTTAAAAGTTTTATTTTTACTTTTCATTTTAAAATAACTAGATTCCATTGAAATGACCAATTGCAAGGGACTGTGATCTTAATACTAATCTGAGTTTGTAAAATTAAAGATGAAGAAAATGAGAGGCTACAATACCAACTGCTACCTGAGACAGGTGGTTTTTTTTTTAATCAGCAGAATTTTGTTTCCTTTCTGAGCATGACCCCAGACTACTAATTTCATTGTCATTAATTCCCAGAGCTCTCAACTCTATTTGTACTCTGACCCCTTGTTTCTAATAAAATTTCACATATTTCTTCATGTATCACTACATCCCAGTAGGCCAAAGTGCTCATTTTTGTAAGGCAAGGCTACTGAATTCCCAGTGCTGTTCATGAATTTTAGATGCACTGCTTTAACATGTTTGCCCTAATTAGAAGGGAATAATGCACTGAGTATCATTATCTGGTTTTGTTTTTTCCGATGTGTTTTTATCTTGTTTCTTGCTGTCTTCAGCTATAAGGAAACTTACATAATTCTCTACTGCAGTAAGAGCCGAGTTTCATTATTTAGGGATTTTTTTTTGTAGAGTGTGTATAATCTCAATTTTCACTTTTTTTTTACTCCATTTTGGCATTCCTTTCCTTCCCATACCAAAATTGAACAGAAAAGTGTGGTAAAATATCAGTATATCTAGCTACCTATGAGTACCTGAAGTACTTCTAGAAGAAATAAGAGAAGTAGTTCTCCATAGTGATGATACAATGGAATCAACTGGGGCAGTTATTTAAATGCATTCAATTTTCAGGGCCTACCCCTGATCAGTTAAATCAAAAATCTGTGGATGGGGCCTGGCACATTCAGATATATACAAGTCATCTGTTTTAAATAATACCTTAAGCTAATTTTCCCTGGCACTTAGGTGGTGTGTTTGTTTCATTTAATTCTTTAGGGGCCTGACTTACAAGGAATCTGGGGTAGACATTGCAGCTGGAAATATGCTGGTCAAGAAAATTAAACCATTAGCAAAAGCTACCTCCAGACCAGGTAAGTCAGAGCCTGTCCTTTGCTAGTTCATTAACTGTGACAGACGTTGTGAATTGAGTTGGGCTTTGTAGTCTAGTGAGGAAAATGTTCCAAGTTATTGCCAGGTTGCTGTTAAGTCTTGCCCTGTTAAAGCCAAACCCATAGTCTTCTGCTTGCTTGTCCCTAATAGTAAGGAAAGCATTTCTTGTCCATAATGTTAAACTCAAAAAGATATATCTGTCCCTTTTGTATATAATTACTTTCTTGATCAAATCTTTGTCATGTGGGGCGCCTGGGTGGCTCAGTGGGTTAAGCCTCTACCTTCAGCTCAAGTCATGGTCCCAGGGTCCTGGGATCGCGCCCCGCATCGGGCTCTCTGCTCAGCAGGGAGCCTGCTTCCCCCTCTCTCTCTGCCCGTCTCTCTGCCTACTTGTGATCTCTCTCTCTGTCAAATAAATAAAATCTTTAAAAAAAAAAATCCTCGTCATGTGAGAGCACATGGTACTCTCCCCCATTCTCAGAAAAGGCATCTTTTATTGTAGCCATCCTTATGAAGAAGTGGTTTGTATATCCATGTTTAGTCTATTACAATGCAGCAGGTAATTAATTTTCTCCCCATTAGGCTGTGATGTTGATCTTGGAGGTTTTGCTGGTCTTTTTGATTTGAAAGCAGCCGGTTTCAAAGATCCTCTTCTGGCAAGTGGAACAGATGGTGTTGGAACTAAACTGAAGGTAATCAGATACCTATGTGATTGATTAAAGGTCTTTCGTGAATGATAGGAGAGAATTTACTGTATACGAACTACATATTTTTCCCCTCTTGATGTATATGCACTGAAAACTATACCAAATAACCATAAAATATGGCTAAAATGTGTACATATTTCCAACAATGTTGAAACTATCTGGATGGAAGAGTTATTGGAGGGGATTAAATGGGACACCTTTGGGGATACCTGGATGGCTCAGGTGGTTAAGTGTTTGGACTCTCAGGTCATGATCTCAGAGTTGTGGGATCTAGCCCTGCATCCAGCTCCATGCTCAGCAGGGAATCTGCTTGAGATTCTCTCCCTCTGCCCCTCCCCCCACTTCCACACTCGCATTCTCTTTCTTCCTCTCTAAATAAATAAATAAGTCTCTTTTAAAAAGAAGGGGGGATACTTTTGGGGCACCTGGGTAGCTCAATCATTAAGCATCTGCCTTAGCTCAGATCATGATTCTGGAGTTCCCAGATCTGAGCCCCACGTCAGGCTCCTTGCTCAGCAGGGAGTCTGCTCCTCCCTCTCCCTCTCCTTGCATGCTCTCTCTTGCTCTCTGTCTCAAATAAATAAAACCTTTTTTAGGGGTGTCTGAGCGGCTCAGTGGGTTAAGCCTCTGCCTTCCGCTCAGGTCATGATCCCAGGGGTCCTGGGATCGAGTCCCGCATCGGACCCCCTGCTCCGTGGGGAGCCTGCTTCCTCCTCTCCCTCTGCTGCTCCCCCTGCTTGTGCCTTCTCTCTCTTTCTATCAAATAAATAAAATCTTTTTTTAAAAAAAAAACCTTTTTTGGGGGTGCCTGGGTGGCTCAGCAGGGTAAAGCCTCTACCTTCGGCTCAGGTCATGATCTCGGGGTCCTGGGATTGAACCCAGCATCGGGCTCTCTGCTCAGCGGGGAGCCGGCTTCCCCCTCTCTCTCTGCCTGCCTCTCTGCCTATTTGTGATTTCTCTCTCTCTCTCTCTCTCTCTGTCAAATAAATAAATAAAATCTTTAAAAAAAAAAAAAACCTTTTTTAAAAAATTAAAAATGGGATTGGATCCCACTTTTGTATCAAGTGGCTTATCAGAATTTGGTGTTTTATCTTTAGGTGTTTGGAGCAGCTCGCCAAATAGCAATAATATTTATTTGCTTCCATTGATAAACTGACACGTTATAATTTGGAGCTTGTCTTCTATGTGGATGTTTTGTGTGTTGTGCTTCTTTAGATTGCCCAGCAGTGTAATAAACATGATACCATTGGTCAAGATCTGGTTGCGATGTGTGTCAATGACATTCTGGCCCAAGGGGCAGAGCCCCTTTTCTTCCTCGATTACTTTTCCTGTGGAAAACTTGACCTTACTACAACTGAAGCTGTTGTCGCTGGAATTGCCAGAGCTTGTGGAAAAGCTGGATGTGCTCTCCTTGGTATGGCCATCCATTTTAATCACATCCTTTTTACTGTATTTTAGCCATATGTATAAATGTGATTAGTACTAATATAGCTAAGAAGAAAAACTACAGATTACATGATGATACAAATAAAATATAGATAACATTACCTGAAGAAAACTTAGATCCTGCCCTCAAGCCCCTCCTCAAGGGTTTGTCCCCCAAATTCCTACTCCTAAACTGTGAGCCAGGCCTTACCTCTTTCCCTGATTTTTGTTTACCATTTCCATCCCCATCTTTCTCAAGGTCCTCATGGACAGTCAACATTAAGGGTTATTTCCTCCTTACTGGCCTGCAGCAGAGATAGATGATTCCTGACATTCTAAATATTAAGCATTGTTTTCCAACAGAAGTAACACTAAGAGGGGCGCCTGGTGGCTCGGTGGGTTAAAGCCTCTGCCTTTGGCTCAGGTCGTGGTCTCAGGGTCCTGGGATCGGGCCCCGCGTCGGGCTCTGCTCAGCGGGGAGCCTGCTTCCCCCTCTCTCTTTGCCTGCCTTTCTGCCTACTTGCAATCTCTCTATCAAGTAGGTAAATAAAATCTTTAAAAAAAAAAAGTAACATTAAGAATAAAATGTACCTAAGATTTACAGAAATGTTGATTAAATATATATGGGAACTTTGAGCAAAATGAATTCCAGGTTGGCCAAGCAATGAAACTACTTCTTTTATATTAACTATTCCTATGGACACATCTCTCCCAAAAGCCAAAATGACCTTTTCAGCCGTCTTTTAGAACAGTTTATAATTTGGAGTCTGTCTACCTAGACCCTATCTTTACATATGACCACAAAAGTGAACTATGATGTACTTCTTAGGCCAGGGCATTTGGATTTAAGCAGCCCTGATTAAATCACTTCTATAAACCTGTACTATCATTTGGAATGTAGAGTAATTATGAAGATCAAATATAAATGAAAGCATTTCTAAAATTAAACTGCTGTAGAAATGACATTATATTCAACCAAGCATTTATTCTTTGAAAATAATGCTATTTGGGGGCTACACTTTCCTTTGTGGAAACTAGTACTATTTCCCTTGAAATCACACTTGGTCGAAAGTTCTTTTAGGCAGCTAATAGAGTACATTTTTTAACGTTTTTGGGAAGGTAGCCATGTGTTTAATTGTTCATAATAAGAGTGGGGACACCTGGCTGGCTCAGTCAGAAGGCCGTGCAACTCTTGATCTTGGTGTGTGAGTTAAAGTTCAGTACAGAAATTATATACGTACATACATAAGCAAACTTTAAAAAGGAAAAAAAAAAGTACCTGATGTCTGTACTTCCTAGGCGTGTTTATAAATGTTATGTGATTTCTTGGCTCTTGTTTTATCATTCTGCCAGGAGGTGAAACTGCAGAGATGCCTGACATGTATCCTCCGGGAGAATATGACCTAGCTGGTTTTGCCGTCGGTGCCATGGAGCGGCATCAGAAACTCCCTCACCTGGAAAGAATCACCGAAGGGGATGTTGTTATTGGAATAGCTTCATCTGGTCTTCACAGCAATGGATTTAGCCTTGTAAGGAAAATTGTAGCAAAATCTTCCCTCCAGTACTCGTCTCCAGCACCTGAGGGCTGTGGTGATCAGACCTTAGGTAAACACACTCACGTTTAAATTTTCCTGCTTAGAAATATGTGAGCAACCACTTAATGGGTTAGTCTTGCATTGGTTAATTAGAATGGAATAAATTATATTACCTTATGATTTCACTGTTTGGACATTAATTTAAAACTGACATATTTGCAGGGTCAGATCATTCTCTATTTTAGAATTGTTGTTGACATATGCTTTGGTTTTATATTCGTAGGCTAAGTTTTTGTCTTTTTCTCTCCAATATACAGGGGACTTACTTCTCACTCCAACCAGAATCTACAGTCATTCACTGCTACCTGTCCTACGCTCAGGACACGTCAAGGCCTTTGCCCATATTACTGGTGGAGGATTGCTAGAAAACATCCCCAGAGTCCTTCCTCAGAAGTTTGGGGTGGATTTAGGTAAGACTGCTAAAAGGAACTTTTCAGAAAACCATTTGGAGGAAAAATGCATTATGGATGAAAACTATGGGTAGTTAGTGCACATGTAATTATATATGTGGGGCAAAAAAAAATTTTTTAAGATTTTATTTGACAGAGAGTAAAAGAAGGAACACAAGCAAGGGGAGTAGGAGAGGGAGAAGCAGGCTTCCCACTGAGCAGGGACCCCCAACACAGGGCTTGATCCCAGGACTCTGGGATCATGACCCAAGCCGAAGACAGACACTTAATGACTGAGCCACACAGTCATCCCTATATGGAAAATTCTTACTTATTGGGGTTTCTTTTTTTTTTAATTATTGGGGTTTCTGAGAAAAAATAAGACTGGCCTTTTTACCTCTTTTTGCTTTATTAGCCACGTTTATAAAGCATAATATCCTCTCATGTAGTTGACTTATATAGATGAAGTGCTATGAGGGATGTGAGGGGCTGGTAATCTCGGACTCTATCAAGATAGAACCAGGAATATGCCAGGAAGGGAAATGGTAGCCTATGCAAGGGATAAGAGGGACCCAAACCAAGGCATAGAGAAGTGAGACAGAGTTGAGAATCACTTTGTGCTTAGAAAGAAAAAGAAGTCCCAAGTTTCTAGTTAAGCAAGTGAATACAGACGGTAACATCTGTAATGCAGGATGAAGAGTAGATTTGGAGTAAGAAGTGGGAATAGTGTTTTTTCCTCAAATACTTACCTATCTATCTATTTATTTATTTTAAATTTTATTTATTTGTTTATTAGGAAAGAGAGAGAGTGAGAGAGAGCATGAGAAGGGAGAAGGTCAGAGTGAGAAGCGGACTCCCCATGGAGCTGGGAGCCCGATGTGGGACTCGATCCTGGGACTCCGGGATCATGACCTGAGCTGAAGGCAGTTGCTTAACCAACTGAGCCACCCAGGCGCCCCTCTATTTATTTTTTAAAAGATTTGTTTACTTATTTGAGAGCAAGAGTGCAGGGGGAGGGGCAGAGGGAGAGAATCTCAAGCAGACTCCCCACTGAACGCAGAGCCTGACATGGGGCTCAATTTCAGGACCCTGAGATCATGACCTGAGTCAAAATCAAGAGTTGGATGCTTAACCGACTGAGCCACCCATGAACCCCTATTTATTTATTTTAGAGGAGTGAAGGGAGTGCAGATGCGGGCGAGGCAGCAGGGAAGGAAGGCAGGAGAGAGAATCTCAAGCAGATTCTGCATTCAGCGCAAAGCCAGTGTGGGGCCTCATCTCACGACCATAAGATCAAGATCTGAGCTGAAATCAAGAGTTGGACACTCAACCAACTGAGCCACCCAGGCGCCCCTGGAATAGTGTTTTAAGTCATCAGTGTGTTTATTGTAAGGTGTCTGAGAGCAGAAGCTGCTATCAGGCTGAAGTTAGGTTTGGTTTTCATATGCAAATAGTAATAGTTATAGCCAAGAGAGTGCAGGGACTACAAGGTTGTTCCTCAATGTTCTGTCTACTTTAAAGGTTGATAGAGGTAGAATTACTGGAAAACACCAGTCAGAAACAGGGAGTGAATCATGTGAAGGTATCATGAAGTCCAAGAATTTGAATACGACCCTGGTCAGTGGTGTCAGGTCCCGCAAAGGGATCTAGGATGAGAACTAGAAATAAGCCAGTATGATTCATTCAGCTCAAAAAGCATCTCAGTGAGTTTAGATACCACCCGCCACATGATTATGGGGGGAATGGGTGGCAGAGATATAGGGACAGTGAATGGAGGTTGCTATTTCAAGAAATTTATTGGTAAAAGGGAAGGGGGAATCATTACTTATACTCGGCAAAATGAGCAACAGGGTTTCCCTGTTTTTATAGGGTAATAGAAGAACTGCTCCAACTATCCTGGTCAACTAATATTCATTGGTTTAGGGGAATAGAAATTAAAGAAGTTCACATAAAGTAGCCCCTTTTCACAGTGAAGTATGAAGGGGTTAGTGAGATGAGCAGACCCAGGAGTGAGGGTGTGAGGAAAGGAGTAAATAAGGAAGTAGACTAGGTCAGAAACAAGAATGAGACAAGAAGCACTGAAGACAAAAGCAAAGGTGGTTATGTGATTTTTCTCCCAAAGTATGAGCATATGTAACCTTGAAACACGAATTAAAAAAAAAAAACTGATTGGGTTGATTCAGTCAGACTGGAAGCAGCTGTGGGTACGCCTGAGAAGATTTGCTGAGCCAACAGTAGAGTCAGAGTGTGTGAAGCTAAGAGAGAACCCGAAGAGTCAGGACTAGATCATGATGTACAGTTGATCTCACCATATTCCCAACAGCCATTGTGGTTGGGTCACACAAACATCTGTGTCCCAGTAAAAAGGAAAGTCAGGCCCTTACATCAGCCTCTGAGGTTTCTTCTAGGAATTGTACTCCATCAACAGATTTAGGTAAGGCATTTTCAACATTAAATTTGCAACTGGTTATATTACTTCTGACGTCTGATCATTTTTAGAAACCAGGCTCTTAGCCTGTCAGGGTTTGTTTGTTTGCTTATAAACAGATACTTTGAAGGTCATTTTGCTAAAATGAGATCATAGTTTGGTAATCTGATATTTATTCTGCCATATACTATATCGTCAATATCCAGCTGTTAGAGTAGCATCATTTTTGAAATGGGTGTTCCATTTTTTTATGCATATACCCCTATTTGGTTTTATGTTGCTGTTGACTTTGGACTATTGATAACAGTGAACATCATTGTAGCTAAATCTTTTGAGCTCAACTTTTGAGAATAGACATTTCCCAGCTGGTAGAAATGGAATTAAATCTGATAGAGGAGAAGGTTCATAGACATGTGATGCTCCTTAAAAATTGTATCAATTCCAGAGTATTAAAGAACTGATTATCCAATGCATCTGATTGACTCACACAGTAGAGCATGTGACACTTTATCTTAGGTTCTTGAGTTCCATCAAGCCCCACACTGAAGGTAGAGTCTACTTTAAAAAATAAATAAATAGGGCTCCTGGATGGCTCAGTTGGTTGAGTGACTGCCTTAGGCTCAGGTCATGATCCCGGACTCTCAGGATCAAGTCCCACATCAGGCTCTTGGCTCCACGGGGAGTCTACTTCTCCCTCTGACCTTCTCGAGACCCTCTCCTGCTTTCTCTCACCTCTTTCTCAAATGAATAAACAAAATCTTTAAAAAAAAAAAAGAAGAAGCAGCTTCCAGCTTGAACTGCAACTTCCCCCTTCAAAAAAAAATAGATAAATAAATAAGTAAAATAAATAAAAATAAAGAACTGATTATCCAGCAGATCCACCAAATT
The DNA here is from genome assembly GCA_028533885.1 of Nasua narica. Lineage (NCBI taxonomy): Eukaryota > Metazoa > Chordata > Mammalia > Carnivora > Procyonidae > Nasua > Nasua narica. Next base: position 186,329,052 of record CM052799.1, on the reverse strand, counting down.
AATAAGGGGAGGGGCGCCTGGGTGGCTCAGTCAGTTAAGCATCTGCCTTTGACTCAGGTCATGATCCCAGGGTCCTGCCTTGCCCCACGTCAGGCTTCCTGCTGTACAGGAGCCTGCTTCTCCTTCTCCCTGCCACTCCCCCTGCTTGTACTCTCTCTCTCTCTGTCAAATAAAAAAAATCTTAAAAAAAAATAAGGGGAACTGATTAACCCCATTATTTAATTAAAAAGCTAAATCTATGTCTTCCCTTTCTTAGGAGCATCATAAATAAATATTTAATTTAGTATAGTTTTGGCAAGTCAGATCCCATAACTATAGATTCCAAAGAACTACCCAAATTTAAATTGTATGTGTATTGTGTTTATGCCTTTACTTAAAAATTTTATTAGATGGGGCGCCTGGGTGGCTCAGTGTGTTAAAGCCTCTGCCTTCAGCCCAGGTCAGGATCTCAGGGTCCTGGGATCGAGCCCCGCATCGGGCTCTCTGCTCAGCAGAGAGCCTGCTTCCCCCTCTCTCTCTGCCTGCCTCTCTGCCTACTTGTGATCTCTCTCTCTCTGTCAAATAAATAAATAAAATCTTTTTTAAAAAATTTTATTAGAGATTTTTTTGTAATATAACAGACCTAAATCTAAATTTTAAAGTAAATATGGAAAGGAACACCTGGGTGGCTCAGTCAGTTAAGCATTCGACTCTTAATTTCAGTTCAGGTTGTGATCTCAGGGTCCTAGGATCAAGCCTTGCATTGGACTCTACACTCAGCCAGAAGTCTGCTTGTCCCTATGCAGCACCCATGCACATGTGCTGGATACATTTCTTCTAAATCTGTAACATAAGCCACCTAATTTTGTATCATACTTACGGTGCATTTTGGTCATCACTAGGACCCAGCTTAACATTTGCAAACTTTACTGGAATTCAGCTCATAACACAATTAATCCATTAAGGGATTTCTAAGAATTTAGTCAATGCAGCACAAAACCTAACTTAACTATGAATACTGGCCAAGTGTGTCCGCAAAAATATTCTTGATGAAGTACAAGTGGATCCCACCGAAAACTGTTGAAAGGCCAGTTTATAGTTCTACCCTATGTAAAACAGCAGTGCTGCTTGTATTTCCACAGCTTTGTATATATGCACACATTGTATTTTGTGTGAGGCAATAGGTTAATCCAACAACTCTTGCCTGTTTTCAGATGCCCAGACCTGGAGAGTCCCCAGGATCTTCTCATGGTTACAGCAGGAAGGACACCTCTCTGAGGAAGAGATGGCCAGAACATTTAACTGTGGGATTGGGGCTGCCCTCGTGGTGTCAGAGGATCTGACAGAGCAGATTCTGAGGGATATTAAGCAGCACAAGGAAGAAGCCTGGGTGATTGGCAAAGTGGTCGCGTGTCCTGAAGGTAATCACTCCTTGATTGGTTGTTCTTGGGAATATAACCTGAAATACAACTCTGCCCCGCCTCCGAAGCTGTGCCCACCTTTTAGTCTGGCCTTTGCCGTGGCAGCTGCATTTACACAGCCATAATAGGACCGCGCCCAAGCGAGGAACACCGCATTTCTCTTCGCTTCTGCCTGGGGGCTCTGACACCTCTGTGCAGTAGTCACTCTGCGCATCTACACCCCGCAGAACAACCCTTAACCAGTAGGGTGAATAAGTACCCACTTTAGGGACAGAAAAGGGAGCAGTTCTGAGGCAGAGTCTTCATGGCTCTTATGAGGGTCGCAGTGGAATCAAGCCCCAGTTGCCCACAGTGGGGACCGGTTTAATAACACACTCCTCTGTTGGCCCTCCGTATCACTTTTCCCAGCTCCTTCCTCTGGTTCCCTGGGACCACTTCCCAGAGTAGTTTTTCCACAGGCAAGACCTTGTCTCGGGCTCTACCTTGTGATTCAGTCAGTTCAGGAAATAGTGAAGCGAGCACCCTGACAAGTGCTATGTATACTCAGGACCCTGTTAGAAGTACTAGAAATTAGCAGAGTGGCAGAAACCCACTCAGATTAGCTAAGAGATGCCAGGGCTTGCCAGTTATATCTGTGGATGCCTTTCGTTCCTTTATTATGTAGGTTTCATTTCAAGCAGGTTCTCCGAGTACCAGCAGGATGTCTTGAGCCCACATCCTTGAGCTCACATTGCACTAGGAAAGAGAGGCCCTGTCTTCCTCAGTATCCTGTATCCAATCTTTGAATGGCCTCACTTGGGTCACATGCCTCCCCTGAGGCCAGGAGATAGTGGTGTGCTGTGGCTTTCAGTTGAAGTAGGTAATTATACGTGTTCTCTTTCAGGAAGTTTTTATGAGTGAGTAACATTAAGTAATACAAGTCTAGTCTTCATTTTAGTCCTTGCATAACTTATTTTCAGAATGAAGTATTCTCAAGTTTTCATAAAATACTTTTCTTTCCATTATTACTGTTAATTCACAGTTGTTTCATTCTTATTTATTGGGTCTGTTTGAAATGAAGGTTCTCCTCGTGTGAAGGTCAAGAATCTGATAGAAACCATGCAAATAAATGGATCAGTATTGGAGAACGGCACCGTGAAAAATCATTTCTCTTTCCAACCAAAAAAGGCAAGAGTGGCTGTCCTAATATCTGGAACAGGTAATATATGCCTTCCTCTTTACTGTGTGGCTGTAGAAATGCTCTTTCCAGGCACTTGGGTTGCTCAGTTGGTTAAGCATCTGCCTTCAGTTAAGCATCTGCCTTTAGCTTAGGTCACAATCCCAGGGGTCCTGGGATCAAATCCCACATTGGACTCCCTGCTTCTCCCTCTGCCCCTCCCCCTGCTTGTGCTCACACGCAGGTGCACTATCAAAAATTAATGAATTAATTGTAAAAAGAAATGCTTTCCCTCCCCCCTCCCCAAAAAAAACGTATTTCCGATTGTGAGGAACTGTCAGTAGAGCTGGGCAGGGGATCATTAAGGACTGTTTGTTATTCTGTTTCCTCAGTCTTTCTACTTTTCTTGGGCTTTTGAGACACCTAAAGGAAGAGTAGAGGGGAGCCTGGGTGGCTCAGTGGGTTAAGCCTCTGCCTTCAGCTCAGGTCATGATCTCAGGGTCCGGGGATTGAGCCCCGCATCGGGCTCTCTGCTCAACGGGGAGACGGCTTCCGCCTTCTCTCTCTGCCTGCTTGTGATCTCTCTCTCTCTGTCAAATAAATGAATGAATGAATGAATGAATGAATGAATGAATCTTTAATGAAGGAAGGAAGGAAGAGTAGAGGGTGTAAGGAAGATGGTTGAAAGAGAAACCAGAAGAGTTGGGAAATCCAACTTTCCTGTCATAGCTTTCTAATTAAAAAGTCTTAAAACAGGGCACCTGGGTGGCTCAGTTGGTTGGGCAACTGCCTTTGGCTCAGGTCATGATCCCGGAGTCTTGGGATCGAGTCCCACATCGGGCTTCCAGCTCCACAGGGAGTCTGCTTCTCCCTCTGGCCTTCTCCCCTCTCATGCTCTCTCTCACTGTCTCTATCTCAAATAAATAAATAAAATCTTTAAAAAAAAAAGTCTTAAAACAGCTGAGGTGCTTTTTTTTTAATTGGTAATAAGAATATGAAATTTATGGTTGACTTTTATGGATAGAGGGGTAAAATAATAAGTGTTATATTCTCTCAGATGGAGATAGCGTGTTTAATTTTCCCACTATTATAAGTAACATTGCTATGAACATTTTGGTAAATAAACGTTTCTAGGTGCATATCTGATTATTTCTTTAGGATATGTTCCCAGAAGTGTAGCTGCTTTCCAAGTCCATTTTAAGGTTTCAATATACTTTAGGCCCAAATTGATGGTAAAACAAAAAAGCTATTGTAAGGGTCATAGTGGTTTCTTCATGAAAGCGTTGATTTTTCAGGGCATCTGGCTAACTAAGTCGGTAGAGCATGTGGCTTTTGATCTCAGGGTTGTAAGTTCAGGCCCCATGTTGGGCATAGAGATTGCTCAAAAGAATAAAATCTTAAAGAGAGTTGACTTTTCTTGTTGAATTAAGCAGCTTATTCCTCACCAATCAGTTTTTAAATCATGTTATACTGTTTCTCTTACTGTGCTTGATCATAAGCTATTATTTGTAGGGGCAATTGTGTATCCTAGAACCGAGAGTGCCTACGTTTTCATAAGCTATTAATCCATTCAAGAGAAAGGGAATTTAAAAACCTCACATACTTTGCCAGTCTTTTCTAAGACATTTATTCGGAAATCTTGGCCATTCACTATGCAAAATGGAACATATCCTTATTAAGACACTTGAGCTTATTGTGTGTTTCTCTTTCAGGATCAAACCTGCAAGCTCTCATAGACAGTACTAGGGAGCCAAGTAGCTGTGCACATATTGTTGTTGTTATCTCGAACAAAGCTGCAGTGGCTGGCTTAGCTAAAGCAGAAAGAGCTGGAATTCCCACCAGAGTGAGTGACTTTGAAAAGTTTTTCCTTCGGACTGTATTTAAACTCATTACCTACCTCCCTTCCTCCGATAAGACCTCCATCTGTAAGGGCAACTTGTTCTTTGGATTTCTGGATTGGGGTGTGTGCTGGGCTTGCCTTTCTACTTCATTCTCCAGGGTGTCTTCATGAGAAAGAAGGAAAGTATGGTCTATGTACAGGTTGAGTTTTAAGTTGTTTTTGGTAATTCATTGAAAAAGTTGTGCTTATTTTTTTCTATTACAGGTAATTAATCATAAATTATATAAAAGTCGTGTAGAATTTGACACTGCAATTGACCAAGTCCTTGAAGAGTACTCCACAGACATAGTCTGTCTTGCAGGATTCATGAGAATTTTATCTGGCCCCTTTGTCAGGAAATGGAATGGTAAGCAAAAATCGTGTGACACCACATGGAGAAATCAACTGAATGCAGACTGCAGGGTCATTAGCTTCCCAAGCAATCCCAGTGGTGAAGTATTTACTGGGCTGTTTTAACACAGGTCGTAATTTAATTTCTTTTGCCTAATCTCAGAGAGTAAACCATTGATCATTTTATCCTGTGATTTTTATCAGTTTTCTTTGGTCTGCTGTAATTAATCAGTTTCTAATACAGCTTAGGTTACTAACATTTCATCTTCTGAATTAATATTTCAGTAGAGGGGCACCTGGGTGGCTCAGTGAGTTAAGCCTCTGCCTTCGGCTCAGGTCATGATCTCAGGGTCCTGGGATTGAGCCCTGCATCAGGCTCTCTGCTCAGCAGGGGGCCTGCTTCCCCCTCTCCCTCTGCCTGCCTCTCTGCCTACTTGTGGTCTCTGTCTCTGTCAAATAAATAAATAAATAAATAATCTTTTTAAAAAAATAAATAATTCAGTAGAGACATTTTTGCTTGTGTAGAAGCAAAAGAGATTCCGTATCTCCCCAATGAAGAGTCCATCCTCTCCTTAGAAGTGTAGACCATTGCCACACTTGGTGAGGAAGGCATTGTTTCTGAAAAACACACCTTGTGTTATTGTCCTTTCCACTAAAGTTTTGACTGCATCCTTTTGTCCCTTTTTGTGCTCCTGTTTGGACAATAAATAGGTTCTCCAAAGAGTTCGTGTTTTCTTAAGTGAATATGGTTAGACAGAGTCCTTGTGGTGTAATGTGAAAGTGGCGATGCCTCTGGTGCCATCAGGCACACAGAACCAGCCAGTCTGGCATCTGGCCGGTGGACCGCTTCATGCTTAGAAGTCAAGCACATAGACGCTGTGCAGGACTCCCCTCTCTTCTAATAGTACATGCCAGCAGCAGGCCAAGTTTTCTTCACGAGCTCTGTGATCCAGAGTTGCCCCGTCCCATCCAAGTTTCAGTCACTGCAGGTGCCTATTCAGAGTGCCTGCATGTGTCTTCAGTTGTGCAAGGCAGGAGCTTGCTGCGCCCACGGCTCCTGGATGAAAACCTTTATTTCCCTTTATTTCATTTCTGTCTTTTACAAAGAAACACCCATCCCAGAGAAATCCTGCTCCTCCTGACTCCTGACTCTAGACAGAAAAACATATATTCTTTGGTAGAGTACATAGGATTTTTAAATTCTGACCACTGTGTTTTTATTAATTTTTAGGGAAGATGCTCAACATCCACCCATCCTTGCTCCCTTCTTTTAAGGGTTCAAATGCCCACGAGCAAGCCCTAGAAGCCGGGGTCACAGTCTCTGGGTGTACTGTGCACTTTGTAGCTGTGAGTATGTCTCTTTCTACCAAAGTATTATTTGTGTCTGTATGTAAATTGTCCTAGCTAGAAAGTAATGTTCAAAATTTCTTCGTCCTTCTCCAGGAAGATGTAGATGCTGGACAAATTATTTTACAAGAATCTGTTCCAGTGAAGAGAGGTGACACTGTTGCAACTCTGTCTGAAAGAGTGAAATTAGCAGAGCACAAAATATTTCCCGCGGCCCTCCAGCTAGTGGCCAGTGGAGCTATACGGCTTGGAGAAAATGGCAAGATTCATTGGGTCACAGAGGAGTGAAGCCTCCCAATCCAGGAGTAGAGCCAGTTCTGAAAGAAATCTGGCTATTTGCATGGTGACTTATTTATCATGGACTCCGCCAAGAAGAACAAATGCTAAAAAAGAGGACTTCACTCTCCCCTCTGGCTGTTTCTTTAAGGAATTAGAGATTCGGAATAGCATATCTAAGACCTTTGTGTCACCTCCAGTGGTCTTTCAGGGTTCACCTGTTCTGGACCTACTTGTTCATAAGCAAGTGGGTCATTCAGAATTCCTTTCGCTCTTAGCCAGACAGGATACAAAAACTCTTAGTCTTCTCCTCCTTCTGAATAATACCACCTCCATTTTTTGTAGTTCTATGTGCTCTAGTATTTGAAGAGTTAACCCACAAAGCTACCAAGTTAATATCTCTCCCCTACATTATGTGTCTGCCCTGGTTTGAATTGAGACTTCTCTGATTATCCTGATCATGATTTAGTGTCATAAAATGTGTGTAGCTCCCATTTCTGAGGGATAGTATACTTTGTGCTTTGAAATATCATTAAACATCCCTCTAATTATTGACAGTTTCTATACTACCCTGATTTTAGCTTCACAGTTTTTCTATGCATTATCAACATCCATACTTTTATAAATACTAGAAGGTTAAAGGGAGATTTTGGGTGGCATCTAGATTCAAACATAAGACTGAAGCATGTTACTCATCCTCTTCTGTTTCTGTGTCCCCACCTACTAACATAGGCAATTGCCTGTCATGGTTGTTTTGATAATGAAGTTAATACGTGCGAAATGCCAAAAACCATGGTTGGCACAGAGCAGAGTAGGCACTCAAAGGTCAGCATTTACTTCATAGCTCTTCCCAGTTATAAAGCTCTTGTAATTCACTACTCTTTCAACAAATATATCTCGAGCATAAAATTGAGAATAGTGATAAACAGAATACTGGAAGTGTGCTAGGTACTGTTTGGGAGGAGGAAGGGCAAATGAAGGGCAATCTTCCCAGACTAGTAAAGAGTAGAACGACACTGCATATGTTTTCCACTCTGGCCATTCATTTCCAATCTGCAATTGGATATGCAATTCTGGAACTGGGAGGTCTAGGTTGACCTACTAGGCACCTGTACATGACCCCAGGCTTGGTACCACATTTCTCCCGTAGTGGAGTGAACAAGGAATGACCATCCGGCCCAAAGGCAGCTAGCAATCCTTATACTACTGGGCAGCCTTTAAGGCGATGTGGCCTAACTGCTGCCTGCCCAACAGGAATGTGCCTTACAGGGTACCTGGAGGCCCTGCCCAAATCCTCCTTTGGAGTTTAAACTCAATACCTAACAGCAAAGCAGTCATTTTTATACAGAAGATACAAATCCTAGCCTTACAAAAGGAAAGAATAGGAGGGTAAGAGGAGAGACACCTCACCAAGAGACCGTAATCACTGCCTCTGGTGCAAGTATGTTTCCCCAGACCCAGGCAGCTGGCCAGTGACGTCACCCTTACTCACACTGACTATAGTTGGCAAAAATTAAATTGGAGGTTCGGGCGCATCATTTCACTTAGTCCCTTTGCTGTAAAAACAACTGCTTCATTTGTTCTGGAGAGTTCACGCAACATTAAATACCTATTACATACGTGCCAAACATTATCCTGTGAAGTTTACAGAAAGTTAAAAGATACAAAGGAAAATGTTACTGGTGGATAAAATCACAAACTGTAATGAAAGTAGAGACTAACAAGGGGCTCCTGGCTGGCTCAGTTGGTGGAGCGCGCAATGTGATTTTGGGGTTGGGGTTGTGAGTTTGAGCCCCACATTGGGTATAGAGATTTCTTAAAAATAAAATCTTAAAAAAACCATTTAAAAAGTGGAGGCTAATAGTACCAGTGTGCAAATTAGAAAAATCGATGTAAGCTTATGACTTTAGAAATGCAATTTTTTAGCCCTCAGTTTGATACTAACTTCCACCAAACCGAACACGAACTCCATGTAAGGTTATTGATTCCATGTCTTGGGATAGAAGAATCAAAATGTGTCTGAACTACCTGGTTGCCAGAAACCAAAAAACATTGAAAATAGGAATGAAACTGAAAGAACAAGGGAATCAGCTTCAAGGGTGTCCTACTGTCTAGTATGGGATAAACAGTATTATTTGGATGTGATGAGTATACGAGCAGCCATTGGTTATATAATGATACTTGGAGAAAAGGTCATTTAAGTTAGGAAAAAAATACTCAAAAGGAGAAGACAAGGTTAATACTTTATTGTAACAAATCTGAACATTTATCTTTTAATTATAAACATCTTTGTATGTACAGAGAAATAAAACCGATCAGCCCTTGGTCACACCTTGTGTTCAGGTAGAAAGATTGGGGGGGGTCCAACTGTTAATCAGTGCTGCTGGTCATAAGTCGAAGGATTCAAGTGCAAGTTCCAGAACAAGTAAGCCAAACATTCTAAAGTCTAAAGAAGAGTTAAAATTTCTAAGAGAAACTTCATGGTCTCTAAATGTTCCTTCTCAAATTTTTTTACGCAACTCTTTTTAAGTGCTATACAAACTTCTTAAGTAACTCAAGTATAACATACTATCTAATCATGATAAAGTCTAATAACTGGTACAGCTGCTAGATCCTCATTATTTTTTTCATCACAGTTCCCTGGGCTATTCTCTCTCAACCACAGCCAAAGTCTTGCCCCGGGAGGAGACCGTCAAGGACACTGCCGCCAGGCCACATCGGGCTCCACTGGCCCCACTTCCAGTGGGCACTCCATGTGCCCCGTCCCCACAACTGAAACGCACCCTGACTGCCCGTGTCTCTGGGTCATTCATCCAGGCTTAAGTCCCAGGTAGGATGATCCAATTGGCCAAGTTTAGGTCGCTCCCCCGCCCGTCACCGCCTCCCCAGCTCTCACAGCCAGGAGTCAAGGGAGAACAGGAATATGGCTTCGTGCTGCTGGAGAGCATGAAACTGCCTCTCCCACAGTGGTGGCTGCCCCGGTCACACTGAGGGGGTTCCTGTGCACAGCAGCCCCCGTGGGACAAGGGTCCAACCCCACCGTTCAGGTGACTACCACAGCTGCAAGTAGTTCAGGAAGATTAATAAAACCCCATTTGTTTTTTGGGTTTGTTTGGGTTTTTTTAAGTTCACATTCCCATTAACACTGACCGTTCCTCTAGGCCTATCTCCCTTGAGCTGCTTTTTTTTTACCAACTACCTCCATAACATAAATTTTTGCCTCCTCCACTACTGTTTAAGAGACGGACTCTGATAGCCATTCTTTCACAAGTCACGTCAGCCTTTTATGTACCACAACATAAAGCCATTTTCCTTTATCTGGAGCCAATTGTATTTTTTTTTTTATATTTATTCATTTAAATAATCTCTACATCCAATGTGGAGCCCAAAGTCACAACCCTGAAATCAAGAATCACGCACTCTTCCAACTGAACCAGATAAGCACCCCTGGAGCCAATTGTTAATTAACATTTTTTAATTAATTCCTAAGTAGAAACAATCCAAATATCCATCAGCTAATGAATCAATAAAGGATAATGTGGTCTATCCATACAATGGAGTGCTACTATCATTAAAGGAAATGAAGCCCTGATACATACAACATGGAATCTTGAAACATGCTAAGTGAAATCCAGTCACATATGACCATGTTTATAATTTCATTGATATGGAAGGTCCAAACAGGTAAATCCATACAGATACAGAATAGATCAGCAGTCCCCTGGGGCTGTGGGGATAGATGTATTTTGAGGGTGATGACTACTAAAGGGTGTAGGGTTTCTGTTAGGTAGTGAGAATGTGCTAGAATTGATTGTGGAGATGGTTGCATGACCCCATGGACTGATCTACAGCCATTCAACTGTACACTTTAAATAGATGAACTGTTGGCATATGAATTATATCCCCATAAAACTGCTTCCCAAAACAAAGCTACAACTCCTAACCTCACTGTAAAAACATTGATTCATAGTTTTGCTTTTTTAAAGATTTATTTTATTTTTTTTAAAGATTTTATTTATTTATTTGACAGAGAGAAATCACAAGCAGGCAGAGAGGCAGGCAGAGAGAGGGAGGAAGCAGGCTTCCGGCTGAGCAGAGAGCCCGATGCAGCCCAATCCCAGGACCCTGAGACCATGACCTGAGCCGAAGGCAGAGGCTTTAACCCACTGAGCCACTCAGGTGCCCCAGATTTAATTTCTTTAAGAGAGAGTGAGAGAGAGAGAGGGAGCACTTGCAGGGGAGGGGCAGAAGGGGAGGGAGAAGCAGGCTCCTGGCTGAGCAGGGAGCCTGATACAAGGCTCCATCCCAGGACCCTGGGATCATGACCTGAGCAGAAGGCAGATGCTTAACCAATTGAGTCACGGAGGTGACTCACCAAGCCCCTAATTCATAGTTTTGGAAATATATCAAGACTACATTTAATCTGATGTTGTAAAATACATCACACATTTAAAATACTTTACATTCAGGAAGTACCCAGCTGGCTCAGTTAGTGAAGTATGTGACTCTTGATCTCAAGGTCATGAATTCAAGCCCCACATTGGCTCCGGAGCCCACTTTAAGAAAATAAATTAAAAAATACTTCACACACACACAAAAAAAATACTTCACGTTCAGAATACAAAGTCACTTAAATGAATATAGATAGAACTTCTATGCTTTGTGACAGAAGTCATATTAAAATCTGTCTATCTTGGGGCGCCTGGGTGGCTCAGTGGGTTAAAGCGGCTGCCTTCGGCTCAGGTCATGATTTCAGGGTCTGGGGATTGAGCCCCGCATCCGGCTCTCTGCTCAGCAGGGAGCCTGCTTCCCCACCTCCGGCCTGCCTCTCTGCCTACTTGTGATCTCTCTCTCTCTGTCAAGTAAATAAATAAACATCTTTAAAAAAAAATCTATCTGAACTACAATCCTGATCCTCAATCCTCCATCTGTTAACCTGGTAATTCTCGTGGGTGAGTTTAGTACAGATGCTAATTCCTGGGCCCCACCTGTATACTAAGCATTGCGACAAAAGCATGAAGATTTCAATATTCCCAATCAATTTCATTTAAAAAAAAAGTTCATGCATTGACGTATTTGTGGGCACTCAGAGTCAAACTGCATTTTAAATTTTTCTGCACCACTAAACTAAACTTTTACAGGAAAAAAAAAATGTTTTGTTACCACAATAGCACTCAATCCCTTGACTGCTTCGGTTAGATGCAAAAACAAAACAAGATCTATCACCAAAAATCAGTTTTAAATTAAATATTCAGCTGCCAAATCTGTTCAGTCATCCCTTCACTTTTGCTGAAAGCCAAGCATTGAAATGCTTCCAGTTTTATAAAGGATTTATCCTGCTTTCTCAGCATCCACAGCAAATCAGCCTTTTCAGCTGTGCCTTTGTTTGGTCCCCTGAGGGTGTTCACTGCACCCTTAGTAAGATTCAGGCTGTGTGCAAGGTGTGCCTTTCTTTTGCAAAATGAGGGAATGTTGTTCAGAGGGAGGTGGTACTTCTTTGAACCTTGAGGGAATCGGGACTGACTGCCCTGGTCACACTCCTAGCTCTTTAGCTCAGAGACGGAGCTTAGGCAATGAAACTGAGTGGATGGGAGAGTATAGACAATTTAGGTAATCAGAGTGCACAAATCAGAGCTCCGAAGCCCTAGCACACTTAGCAATCAAGTGAGAGAAAGGTCTTCATAGAAGCCTGAAAATGAACCAACGGGTGAGGAGAGGGCAGGAGAGAGGAATGCCGCTGAAGCTAGGAGAAGGGACAGGGAATGAGCTTCTGGTTCCTTTCTCCTAGAGGCCAAGGAGAAATAGTTCCCGCCACCCCCTCACGCACCCTTCAGCAAGCCAGAAAGCCCGGCATTTGACATCCATTCCCTTGCACGGGAGGCTCTGGGGCCCCAAGCCGGCTCACCAGAATGCCAGCATCCGTGAGAGCCCTGCAGGAGACAAGGAGGAGGCAGCATCTGCCAGAAGCTAGATCTACATGACAGGTGCTCCAGCAGGAGGAAACTGGGAACACTAAAGCCTCCACTTTGAGAGTTTTCCATCTGGCCGGCCACAGTTTGGAGAATACAAATTCCTGGAGTCCACTAATGAGCGTACAAGGATCACATAACCCAGGTATCTGTCTGCGTAGACTGCTGGAACAGAAGACCACAGACTGGGGCTTACCCAGAAATTGTTCTTACCGTTCTGGAGGCTGGACGTTTAAGATCAAGGTTTCTGAGGCTACCTTCTCACCGTGTCCTCACATAGCCTTTCCTTTGCGCACATGCATTCCCCGGTGTCCCTTTGTGTGTCCAGATTTCCTCCTCTCCTAAGGACACCAGTCAGATTGGATTGGAGGGGCGCCCAGTGGCCTTATGTTAACTTAATAGCTCCTTTAAAGGCCCAATTTCCTGTTTCCTACATTCTGAGGTACTGGGGGTTAGAAGTTCAACATCCAAATTCGGGGAGGGGAAAAAATGCAGCCCCTGACATCTATTACCTCCTCCCAAAATTAGTGCCGGTTTTCAGGTGGCCCTTTTGGGACAGAGAACCACGGCTGCAGCAGCATCTTCTGGCCACTAGCGGAGCCAGCCTGACTGCCATCCAGGCTTGGCTGTCACCAGAGATCACGTTGAATAAGTGAGAGTCAACCCTGTGGGAGCCCTCCGTAAATATTATTTTCCTCAAAAGAATGGTGGGATTTTTCTAGATCAATATATATTGTTAAGTGAAAAGGGTAAAGGAAGGTATGTAGGTATACTGTGCTTCCATTTATATATTAAAGGGGAATGGGAGTAAAAGATTATTCTTTGTTTTTGTTTTTTGAAAGGTAGAGAAGCGGGGAGAGTTAGAGAGGGAGGGAGGGGACGGGGCAGGGGCAGAGAGAGACTCTCTTGAGTGGACTCCCCACTGAGCACGGAGTCCCACCAGGGGCTTGATATCATGACCCCAAGATGATGATGTGACCCCAAATCAAGAGTCATATGCTTAACCAAATGCACCACCCAGGAGCCCCAAGGGCATTCCCTTTTCTTTTTTTTTTTTTAAAGATTTTATTCATTTATTTGAGAGAGTGAGTAAGCACAAGTTGGAGGAGGGGGCATAGGAAGAGGGAGAAGCGGACTCTGCAGGACCCTGAGCAGGAAGCCCGGCATGGGGCTGGATCCCAGGACCCTGGGATCCTGACCTGAGCCTGAAGACAGACATCTAACCGACTGAGCCACCCAGGTACCCCCCCCACCCCCCCCACCCCCGCCAAGGGCATTCTTATGAGTTGATTATCTCCATAACGGTGCACAGCAGCTGCGACCACTGCCTCAGCAAAGGAAGGGGCCAGGGATGAGAGGGGAGATTTTAAGTAATCCCTATGCCCAACATGGGGCTCAAACCCACAACCCCAAGACCAGGAGCTACACGCTCCACCCCATTGACTGAGCCAGCCAGGCAATCCTATTTCTTCGTAAACATTAACCATCATTGTTAAGGGGACTTCGGTTAATAGTTGACTCCATTGACCCATGAACGCATTTGAGGCTGAATTTTAAGTTTTCAATGTTTGCTTTCACAATACGTTTATTATCTGACTTAAGAATTCTCTGAGAATTACTTTGATACCTTCAAAACTTGTAAGTTGATGGCTAAAATTCTCTTAGATATGTTAATCTATGTAAATTGAGGAAGATTTCAATTTTTAAAAAAGATTTTATTTGAGAGACAGCGCACGCACGGGGGGGGGGGGGGGGAGGGCGGAGCATGAGTTGGGGGAAGGGCAGAGAGAGAAGCAGGCTCTCCGATGAGCAGGGAGCCCAATTCGGGGCTCCATCCCAGGATCGTGACCTGAGTCGGAGGTACACGCTTAACCCACTGGGCCACCCAGGCTCCCCAGTAAGATTTCAATTTTATTTATTTTAAAAAATATTTGACAGAGCGCGCGCGCGTGCAAGATAGAGAGAGAGAGACAGTGAGAGAGAGAGAGGGAAAACAAGCAGGGAGAGGGGCAGGCACAAGGTAAGGGAGAAGCAGGCTCCCCACTGAGCAGAGAGCCTGAAATGGGGATTGATCCCAGGACTAAAATTCTCTAACCTAACCCTAACCCTAACCCTAACCCTAACCCTAACCCTAACCCTGAGCGGAAGGCAGACACTTTTAACCAACTGAACCACCCAGGCGCCCCAAGATTTCAATTTTAAATCAAAGTCTAAATCACTCGGTTACACATTTTCTTTTTTTTTTAAGATTTTATTTATTTATTTGACTGAGAGAGAGAGATCACAAGTAGGCAGAGAGGCAGGCAGAGAGGGGGGAAGCTGACTCCCCGCTGAGCAGAGAGCCCAATGCAGGGGCCTTGATCCCAGGACCCTGAGATCATGACCTGAGCTGAAGGCAGAGGCTTAACCCACTGAGCCACCCAGGTGCCCCTCAGTTACACATTTTCAATGATCATTTATGACTGCCATAAGATTTTATTAGGTATGAATTTCTAAATATTAAACTTTATTAAATAATAAATACAAAAATACCAACTGCACTTTCAATTTCTTAACATAAAAAATACTAACACTTTTGATTTTTCATTGACATAGAATTCATACAAAAAAATTCAACCGTTGAAATACAATTCAGTGATTTCTACAATATTAACAAGATTGTACAATAACCACTACCTAGTTCCAGAACATTTTCATTACTGCAAAAGGAGACCCTTGTTTACTAGCAATCACTCATCTTTAGTATCTGGCTTCTTCCCATAGCATGTTTCCAAGGTCCATCCACGTTGTAATGTGTCTCAGTACTTTCTACCTTCTTATGATGGAGTGATATTCTGTTGTATGCCTATAGCACGTTTTGTTTATCCATTCTTCAGTTGATGGGCATGTGAGTTGTATCTGCTTTTTGGCCATCATAAACAATGCCGCTATGAATAGTTGTATACATGTCTTTGTGTGGAAGTATGTTTCCAATTCCTCTCAGTATGTACCCAGGAGGGGAACTGCTGAGTCACGTGACGACTCCATGTTTTAACTTTCTGAGCGCATGCCAACTGTTCTCTAAAGGGGTGGTTCCATTTTGCATTCTCACCAGCAATACATGAGCGTTTTGATTTCTCCTCACCAACACTCTCTGTCGTCTGTCGTTCGGATTACAAAGCCGCTGTGTTATCAAGGATGTGGAGTAACAGGTATTCCCGGATAGGCTGGAGTGCAAATTGATTCATCCTTTTCCAAATATAATTTAGCAAAATTTATTTATTCAGAAAGTATACTGGCCACCTTTCCACGGCTGTACCTAGAGCTCGGGCTCATTCTTTTTACAGGCTGCAGAGTGAGGGATGTTTCATAATTTATGTTTCCAATCTCCTGTAGTTATTTGCTCCCTCTCTCTACATTTTTTTAGGGGCGCCTGGGTGGCTCAGTGGGTTAAATCCTCTGCGTTCGGCTCAGGTCATGATCTCAGGGTCCTGGGATAGAGCCCCGCATCGGGCTCTCTGCTCAGCAGGGAGCCTGCTTCCCCCTCTCTCTCTGCCTGCCTCTCTGCCTACTTGTGATCTCTCTCTCTGTCAAATAAATAAAAAATAAAATCTTTTTTTTTAAGATTTTATTTATTTATTTATTAGGAAAGAGAGAGAGTGAGAGAGAGCATGAGAAGGGAGAAGGTCAGAATGAGAAGCAGACTCCCCATGGAGCTGGGAGCCCGATGTGGGACTCGATCCTGGAACTCCGGGACCATGACCTGAGCTGAAGGCAGTTGCTCAACCAACTGAGCCACCCAGGCGCCCTAAAAAATAAAATCTTTAAAAAAAATAAAAATACATTTTTAAAAAAATTTGGTTTACTATTATAGTGATTCAAATGAAAATCTTGGACTCCGTCTCCTAAGATTTTCAGAGGTAATCAAGATCCTAAAGTTTGTGTGAAACATTCTTATGCTGAGCATGGCCTTTTAAATGGCCAATTTATTAAGAACATTCTGTCATTGCTACTTTATGTATTTTTATTATGTTAATGGTTTGGAGAAAAAGATCTTATTTTTCTTTTTTTTTTTTTTTAATTTTTTTATTAACATATAATGTATTATTTACCCCAGGGTACAAGTCTGTGAATCATCAGGCTTACACATTTCACAGCATTTGCCATAGCACATACCCTCCCCAATGTCCATATCCCTACCCCCCCACCTCCCAGCAACCCTTAGTTTGCTTTGTGAGTTTAGGAGTCTCTTATGGTTT
>CM052799.1:186103905-186311936 GCA_028533885.1 Nasua narica | reverse complement strand
ATATTTTCCTCTCAGGACTGCCTTTGCTGTGTCCCAGAGATTCTGAACAGTTGTGTTTTCATTTTCATTTGTTTCCATGAATTTTTTTAATTCTTCTTTAATTTCCTGGTTAACCCATTCATTCTTTAGTAGGATGCTCTTTAGCCTTATTTTTCTTATTTTTCTTATTGGCATTAGGAATGGGACAGATTCCACTATCTCGCTCAACACATAAACACATGCTTGCAAGGTACCCAGTTGAAGATAATAAAGGATCCGTGAAAGGCTGGGTGAAGTGGCAAACTTCCGGGCTTCTGTTTTCTGCATGAAGTGCTGAAACTCGGGGTGCATTTTCAAGAAGACAAGGCAGGGAGAAGGAAGGAAATGAGAGGTATAAGGAACCTGACTGGGCCTGGGAACAGGACAGATGGCTATTAGTAACTTTTAGGAAGTTTTGCTTGGTGGCTTTCAATGGAACCCTCCCTTCTGTGTCCTCTAAAACATCTTCAATGAAGTAATCATTTTTTACAAAGATTTTATTTATTTATTTGAGAGCAAGAGAGAGAGCACAAGCAAGGGGGGAGGGACAGGGAGAAGCATGATCCCAGGACCCCAGGATCATGACCTGAGCCAAAGGCAGACACAATGGACTGAGCCACCCAGGTGCCCCTGAAATGTCCATTTTTCACTGATTACTTTATAAAACGAAGAACAGAGCCCAGGCCTGTGCAGGGGCTGAAGGACACAGGAACAGAGAGGCTCCCAAGAGTGTTGCTGGGAAACGATTTCTTGTTCTTAGCACTTTTTCTCAGCTGATGATTTGGACACAAATAATACATTTAAAAATCTAATAAATGACTTAACAAAGGTCTGGTACTACTAACTACATTCTGAAACAAATTCCTTCTGGAACTGAGGTGGTTATTTTAGAAAGCTATATGCCAAACCAATATGCAAATATTCTTTTAACACTTTCTTTCCCTTTTGCAGCATGTCTGCCTTCTGGATAGGGAGGGGTGTAGGAAAAATCTTGCACTAACTATGCAGATTTAGACCCACAGAAAAATCTGCCACTGGGACGTCCCGGTGGCTCAGTCGGTTGGGCTTCTGCCTTCCAGTTGGGTCAGGATCCAAGGGTCCTGGGATAGAGTCCTGCATCAGGCTCCTTGCTCAGCCTGCTTCTCCCTCTGCCTGCTGCTCCTCCTGCCTGTGCTCTCTCTCTCTCTGGCAAATGAATAAATAAAATCTGAAAGGGAAGGACAGGGGGGAAGAAAGGAAGGTCTGCCACAAACTGTGTGGCCTTGGGCAATTGTGACCATCAAAAATGTTTCCCCCGTTTTATGGTCTCATAAGGGTTCCAGCTTCTCCACCTCTTGGCCATCGTGTGTTATTTTGTTTTGTTTTGTCTGATAGCAGCCGTCCTAATGGGTGTGAGGTACAAACTCACTGTGGTTTTGATTTGCATTTCCCTAATGATCAGTGGTGCTGAGCTTCTCTGTTGTTGGCCATCTGTATACCTTCTCTGGAGAGATGTCTTATTCAAGTCCTTTTTGCCTACCTTTAAGCCACTGATTTTTCAAAACGATTTTTATAGTTTTATACAGTTGGAATCATATATGGAGCCTTTTCAGATCAGTTTCTTTCACTTAGCAATAGGCAGTATTCCTTGTCTCTTAAAGGCTTGATAGTTCAATTACTTTTTATCACTCAATAATATTTTATTATATGTATGAACTACAGTTTATTCATTTGCTGAAGGACATCCTGATTCCTTCCAATTTCTGGCAATTGTGAATAAATTCTTATTAAAAAGTTAAAAGGTGCCTAAGCAGAATAGTTGCAAGAATACAAAAACCTGGGGCACCTGGGTGGCTCAGAGGGTTAAAGCCTCTGCCTTCGGCTCAGGTCATGATCTCGGGGTCCTGGGATCGAGCCCCACATCTGGCTCTCTGCTCAGCAGGGAGCCTGCTTCCTCCTGTCTCTCAGCCTGCCTCTCTGCCTACTTGAGATCTCTGTCAAATAAATAAATAAAATCTTAAAAAAAAAAAAAAGAATACAAAAACCTTCCAAATAATCTTTACCTCTTTACCCAGACTTTCCAATTAACATTTCACTCCATCTGGTTTATTGTTTGCTCTCTTTCTCCCTTGCTCTGTACATGCATTTATTCCTAAATCACTGGAGAGTAATTTGCAGACATCATATCCCTTTCTCCATAAATATTTCAACATGTAGTTCCTAAGAACAAAGACAAACACTCACTCACTATGGGTATCTCCCAGAGTAGATATTTAACTGTGCTGTCAAGTAAAGAACAGAGATTATGTGACTATTTAATATAGGAAATGTTATTTAATCAGGACGGGCACCTTCAAAAGGAGTTTGGGTAACAAACTGGATTTATATACTCATTTCCTGTGCTCTTCCATTGAGAATAGCATGGACCAAATGATCCAGTACGACCTCTTCAGAGCCTGAGGTGTCTCTGGATGAGCCCTAAGACGAAAAGCGCATTCAGAGGGCGTTCCTAGACAGTGGGCTTCTTGAGCAGAAGAAGCCTCACATCTCAAAGCGGTTTTGGAATTAGATTTGCCTTAAAAGCTATTTTCACGGGGCGCCTGGGTGGCTTACTCGTTAAGCGGCTGCCTTCGGCTCAGGTCATGATCCCAGGGTCCTGGGATCGAGCCCCACATCGGGCTCTCTGCTCAGCAGGAAGCCCGCTTCTTCCTTTCCCACTCCCCCTGCTCCTGTTCCCTCTGTTGCTGTATGTCTCTCTGTCAAACAAATAAATAAAATCTTAAAAAAAAAAAAAAAAAGCTATTTTCACTATAAAGTATCTTGGATGATTCTCTAGCAAATAGTGTTAATATGACAGTTTTTTGTTTCTGTTTGAAAGATTTTATTTATTTGAGAGACAGAGAAAGTGAGAGAGAGCATGAGTGGAGAGAAGGTTAGAGGAAGAAGCAGACTCCTGGCGGAGCTGGGAGCCCGATATGGGACTCGATCCTGGAACTCAAGGACCATGACCCAAGCTGAAGGCAGTTGCTCAACCAACTGAGCCACCCAGGCACCCAATATGACAGTTTTAATGTGTTCAGAGTTTTGTTGCTCAAATCTTTGACAACTGGGACAACTGGTAAGTAGTGAAAGGAGGCAAACACCTTCCATATATGGGTCTTTTTTTTTAAGAAAATATTTATGTATTTATTTGAGAGAAGGATAGATCACGAGCGGGGTGAGAGACAGAAGGAGAAGCAGGCTCTCTGCTGAGCAGAGAGCCCCATGTGGGGCTTGATCCTGGGACCCTGGGATCATGACCTGAGCCGAAGGCAGATACCCAAATGACTGAGCAACCCAAGCACCCCATATACTGGTTTACTGGGTTTTGGGGTTTTTTTTAAGATTTTTTTTTAAAGATTTTACTTATTTATTTGACAGAGAGAGAGATCACAAGTAGGCAGAAAGGCAGGCAGTGGGAGAGGGGGAAGGAGGCTCCCTGCCGAGCAGAGAGCCCAATGCGGGGCTCGATCCCATGACTCTGGGATCATGACCTGAGCTGAAGGCAGAGGCTTTAAACCACTGAGCCACCAAGGCGCCCCTTTTTAAAAGATTTTATTTATTTGACAGAGAGAGATCACAAGCAGGCAGAGAGGGAAGAGGAAGCAGGCTCCCTGCCGAGAAGGGATCACGATGTGGGGCTCGCTCCCAGGACTCTGAGATCATGACCTGAGCCGAAGGCAGAGGCTTAACCCACTGAGCCACCCAGGCGCCCCATATCCTGGTCTTTTTAACTTATCAAAACATCTACACTGGGGACGCCTGGGTGGCTCAGTCATTAAGCCTCTGCCTTCAGCGGCTCAGGTCCCAGCTAAGCAGGGAGCCTGCTTCTCCCTCTACCCGCTCTGCCTGCTGCTCTCCCTGCTTGTGCGCTCTCTCTCTCTCTCTCTCTGACAAATAAATAAGATCTTTAAAAGAAAGAAGAAAGCTGATGCTGTACATCAAACTTTTTTAAGATTTTATTTATTTATTTGAGAGACAGAGCATGAGCTGGGGGGCGGGGAGGGGGGGGAAGAGGAGCAGAAGGCAGGCAGAAAGAGAGGGAGAGGCACGCAGGGAACCCGACGTGGGGCTCGACCCTGGACCGCAGGATCATGACCTGAGCTGAAGACAGACTCTTAACAGACTGAGCCACCAAGATGCCCCAGCATCAAACTCTTTCTTCAGCAAATAGTTTAAAAATGAATGAAGATGGCATCCAGAGGGGCACCTGGCTGGCTCAGTCGGTAGAGCATGCAACTCTTAACCTCGGAGTTGAGGGTTCAAGCCCCACATTGGGTGTGGAGCCTACTTAAAAAAATAAAAATAAAAAAAAAATTTAAAAAAAGATGGCACCCAGAAAGGAAATCATATTCATGGTGATTCTAGGAACTGTAGCTCCAGAAGTTACCACCTGCAAGCCTCATTGGACAATATGTGGTTTTAAGATGTAGACTAAACCGTAAGTCAAGCTTCAGGAAATGTGATTTTTGGTTACTATGGCAACTTATTGGACATAAATCAACTTCTTTGCAGTTATCACAGAATAAGCACATAAAAGAGAAGGAACAAAGACATGGATTAAAACAGAGCCTTTGGGGCGCCCGGCTGGCTCAGGTGGTGGAGCCTGAGACTCTTCCTCTCAGGGTTGTGAGTTCGAGCCCCAAGCTGGGTGTAGTGATTACTTAAAAATAAAAAAAAAATTTTTAAGATTTTATTTATTTATTTGACAGAGAGATAGAGAGAGAGAGAGAGAGCACAAGTAAACAGAGTGGCAGACAGAGGGGGAAAGAGAGAAGCAGGCTCTCCAATGAGCAGGGAGCCCGATGCAGGGCTTGATCCCAGGACCTTGGAATCATGACCTGAGCCAAAGGCAGCTACCCAATGAGCCACCCAGGCACCCCATTAAAAATAAAACCTTAGAAAAAAAAGGAGGCACCTGGGTGGCTCAGTCAGTTAAGCGCCAGCCTTCCGCTCAGGTCATGATCCCAGAGTCCTAAGAGATCAAGATCTGAATCGGGCCCTTTGCTCAGTGGGGAGCCTGCTTCTCCTTCTCCCTCCACCTGCTGCTCTGCCTACTTGTGCTGTCAAATAAATAAATCTTAAAAAAAAAAAAGCACATATATAAAGGGAAAGATTGGTAAAGCAAATGTGGCAACTCCTGGTAGATGAGCCAATATAATACCCAGAAACGGGCTACCTCCACATTTGTTAACATGAGAAAAATAATTCCTCCAATCAGTTAGCTAATTTGCATTTTGCAGCTGCAAGTGTTCCTACTGGATTATTCAGCCAACTCCAATTCACCTTCTACAAGTACAGAATCACTATAAAACTGACACTCTGAAAGAGAGGAACTTAAAGTTCTAGTAACTTACAAAAGGCACTTAACTACATGGTGCTAAAGTATAAGAACTTCTAAAGTGCAAACATCAAAATGAGATTTGTGATGAGTGCTTTTTAAAACGCAAAGTGCTATACAAATATGAGTTTTTAAAGCTGTGTTTATGCATTCTTTTCCACTTTTAAGCTGTGTTTAAGATGCTGGCCAGAAAAATTAACACTGTAGAAACACTACTTGGTTTCACACAAGACTCTTTATGCTGTTTGCTTATAAGGAAATCCCTCTGCATCAGCATTTATGTCTTTCTCTGTACAACTACATAGGAGGTAGCAATTTCTTGTTATACTGTCTCATTCAGAAGCTTAGAAAGGCCAGTACCTGTTTTTGGCTCCTTTGAGGAGACACAGTCACAATAAAATACATTGCTTAATGCGCCAGGCATTTTGCGAATTGGCTTACATACCTTGTGCAACTCTCACAAAAATTCAGTGCGTTTGATGCAACTATTATTTCATCGTATGTAAAATGAGGAAAGTAACTACACTTACAGGGCTGTTGTAAGGATGAAAAGAGACTATACATAAAGCATTTAGCGCAGTAGCTGCCAAAAAGTGCTAAATATACATTTACCATGTATTGTACCCTTATTTTACTGGTAAACAGACACAGAGAAAAGCAGTTTTCTGCCTTTTTCTTTTTTTTTTTTTTTAAAGTGAGAGAGTGCATGAGAGGAGAGAAGGTTAGAGGAAGCAGCAGACTCCCCGATATGGGACTCGATCCCGGAACTCAAGGATCATGACCTGAGCCGAAGGCAGTTGCTCAACCAACTGAGCCACCCAGGCGCCCCTCTGCCTTTTTCTATTTTTCTTTTTTAAAAAATTACCTCCCTGTTCAGGAATGGGAAACAGGAACCCCCCCTGATAGTGGCTGAGCTCAAAAGCCAAGAGATCCCTATTTCGATCTGGACCTCAACTGTCCTCACCCCCTACCTACCAACGCCTGGCTAAGCGAGCTACTCAGTAAGTACTTGCTCAATTACGAAAGACTAGGTTTCCAGCCCGGGTTAGCTACGTGTTTCTGGGTGGGGCAGAACGTTCACGTCTCTGCGCTCGTGCCCCAACTGCAGGTCCGGAAGAGGCTGTTCAGACCTATTCGGGGAAACGACCTTGTCGTCCCTTCCCAAAAGCATGTTACCGAGGGTCGTCGCCCCCGAACGACCGCGACTTCAAAGGTCTCAACCTACACTTACCACACTGCGATGGAGCCTGCCCACCCCTGTTCGGGCCACCGCCACATTTCCACCGCCCCCGCCTCCTTCCGGGAAGGCGCAGGCGCCGGCGCCTGGCGAAGGCCGCCGCGCGCCTCACTTCCTCGCGAACTACACCTCCCATAATCCCCATCGGCCGGACCACCCCCTCGCTGCAGGTGGGAGCGGGGTGGAGCCTTCCGAGCCATCCTGCCTGTATCCCCCAGGGTAGAGTTCATTTTAGGAGAGATTCCTGGGTTCCCTGTTAAAGTAGGGCCTCTGTCTCGATTAGGTCCGATTCTGTCCTCCGTCCCCACTGCGGTCCCCTCATGGTAAGATGACAGATGGTCTAGTCCAGCGGAGACACTCCGCCTGCGCAACGAGACGGACGGAGAGCGAAGGGCAGACCGCGCACGCATGCGCAGAGGCGCAGCATGGGGGCGGGAGCCGCTAAACCCCTTCACCAAGGCTGTGAAGGTGAGTAGGGGTCGGGGCGTGTCCCTCGGGACTGATCACTGCCTGGCAGTGGCCACCGTGGGCTCAGCCACCGCCATCCCAATTATAAAGCCGTTGACCCCAACTTTCCAGAAAATTGGGGTCCCCAGGAGCTCAGTCCTAGCGTTTGTACATCAACACCCCACTTCTGATATAAGCACTTCTGGCATTTAATTGCCATCATCTGGGTATAAGTTTTTCTCTTATGCTAGACCATGCGTTTTACAAAATAACAGCTAACGTGTCGGGAGGGCCCAGCTTTCATTTTGGTTTTCTAGCATGTAGCAAACATCTTCTTGGTAAGATAGGGAGCCTTTGGACACTTGATTCTATTCAATTTAGTGTCAGACTAGGTACATACTTGCTCGTGTTCTCTGTTTCATGTGTGTAAGTCTTATGAGAAGACTCCTTGAGATGATGAAGACAGTTTTACACTAAAGATGCAGTGGCGGTGATGAAGTTGGTAATCTGCTAGGGATACAGAGAATTAAGCAAGACCTTATTGTGCCCTAACCCTAACCATTTTCCTTACACCTTGCTGTGTGACTGGGTTATGTTGCTTAATCTTCTGCGCTGACATTTTCTCATAAAATGAGAAGACTGGATGAAATCTCTAAGAACCTGCCAGCTCTGAAATTCTGTGCTTGGTTAGTAAGGAGTAGAATCCAGATTATATCATAATATGTTAATACTAAGCATCATCAACTTCCATATCTCTGCTAACACAAGTGAAATATACCTATAAGCATTTGGCAGCAGCGTTAGAAAAAACTGCCCCTTATTGTACCTGTAATTTACTTATTGCTGAAAATACGAGATTTGCCAATAATACAACTTTCTTCACTCTTTACTTGTCTGTTTGTAGACCATCGCTAAGAAGATCTCTGGGTACAATAATGAACATGATGTATGTGACAATGGCTCAAATATTAAGGTCTCATCTGATAAATGTTTCAATGATACCTAATAGAAAGAAAATGCTCCCAAAACTTGGTGTCATTAGAAACATTAGAATGATGTCAACTCATATATCCAAAAAGAAGATGCGAGAATATTATAGGCTGCTAAATCTGGATGAAGGTTGCTCTGCAGATGATGTCAGGGAATCTTTTCATAAGCTTGCTAAGCAATACCATCCGGATGGTGGCTCTGGTACTGCGGATTCGGCAACATTTATAAGGATCGAAGAAGCTTACAGGAAGGTGCTTTCCCACGTGCTAGAACAAACAAATGCCCGACAGAATAAAGTTGAAGAAGCAGAGGAAGAAGAAGACAAATTCAAATATAAAACTCCCCAACACCGGCATTATTTAAGTTTTGAAGGTATTGGTTTTGGAACTCCAAGTCAACGAGAGAAGCAATATAGGCAGTTTCGAGCAGATCGTGCAACTGAGCAAGTAATGGAATATCAGAAACAGAAGCTGCAAAGCCAGTATTTCATCGATAGTTTAATTGTTAAAGATGTAAGACAGAGTAAAGAACAAAAGATAACTCAGGCTATAGAGCGTTTAGTAGAAGATCTCATTCAGGAGTCAATGGCCAAAGGAGACTTTGACAACCTCAGTGGGAAGGGAAAACCTCTAAAAAAATTTTCTGGCTGTTCATATATTGATCCCATGACTCACAACCTGAACAGAATATTGATAGATAATGGATACCAACCAGAATGGATCCTAATGCAAAAGGAAATAAAGGATACCATTGATGAACTCAGAGAGGCAATCTTAGTGTCAAGGAAAAAACTTGGGAATCCCATGACACCAACTGAACAGAAACAGTGGACCCAAGTTTGTGAGCAGTTTCAAGAAAACATCAGAAAACTAAACAAGCGAATTAACGATTTTAATTTAATCGTTCCCCTTCTGACCAGGCAAAAAGTCCATTTTGATGCACAGAAAGAAATTGCCAGAGCTCAGGAAGTATATGAGACCTTTATAAGAACGGAAGAAGTCACAGATAAAAACCCAAACAACACTGATCAGGGAGAAAGGGAGAAAACACCTGAAGTCAAGACAGGTTTTTTTAACTGGATGAATGTGTGGAAATTTGTTAAAATATGACCACTTAAATATTCACAGTACTGCCTGGAACCATTTTCAGTTGTATTGACATCACACTTAGAAGCTGAGATTTATTGCAGTAACACAAGTGTCTGAGAAGTGTGAGTCTCTGTACTTTTTACAAAACTAATCACATCTCCAGGGATGTGTGCGTGAGAAAGCCATAAGAAACCGAGCCTGAGACATGTTCAACCAGCTTTGCTCTGAGGATGTTGCAAGAAGAGAACTTCTGGGAAAACAGTTTAACCCATTCTGGAGTTTAGATGTCGGTCATGGGCAAAATGAATTAGGACAAGGACTCAGAGGGGGAATCGTATAAAGGGTATTCCAAAAAGTCTTAGTGCACTTTTCAGCTCTAATAACTCAAAAACAGTTGGCCGTTGCCATCTTCAGACATAGTTAATGAAGCAAACAACAACAAACAAACCTTGAAAAGTTTTATCAGAAGTCACAAAACTAAGAAAGTATGGACTGTAGGCAAGCAAACCTTCAAATGATGAATGTTTTTTACAAGCTTGCCGCATATATACTCCTGAGTTATTAAAGCTTACAACTGCTTTAAGACTTTGGGACACTCTTTATGCAGGTGGAAATGTTATGATCAGGAAATTAGCCCAGTGGAGTTACTGCACTCTTCTTTTTTATAGACCTTCTTTGTGGATACCGAATAAAAACAAAACAAAACAAAACCCATGAAATACCTGGGTTGTACTTTTTCCCGCCTAACTTCATTCTGTTAGCTGTAGAAATCCATCAGCCAAGCTAGTTGATACAACTGTTCTAGAAATAGATTCCAGTGGCCACTTTTAAAGAGTTTGGGTGTATTTTCTGTCCTTTTGAAGGTAAAAAGAAAAAAAAAACACCACTCCTTGGGCTCAGTGGAAACTTAAAGGTTTCACTTCTGGCTTCATCTCTAAGTCTACCTGAAGCCTCTCTGTGTCATGTTTCCAGTTCCCCAGAGGCTTTTTCCATATGAAAATCTCAGTGTAGGGACGCCTGGGTGGCTCAGTTGGTTAAGCAACTGCCTTCGGCTCAGGTCCTGATCCTTGAGTCCTGGGATCGAGTCCCACATCGGGCTCCCAGCTCCACCGGGAGTCTGCTTCTTCCTCTGACCTTCTCTCCTCTCATGCTCTCTCTCACTGTCTCTGTCTCTCAAATAAAATCTTTAAAAAAAAAAATCTCAGTGTAGGGATCCAATTCCCGATCTGAGGAGCCATTTCATGAGTAAAAAGGTGTCTGAATTTTGCTCCAGTTTGCACTTTTGGCAAATGATAAGAGATTGACATTCGTGAGATTGTTGCGTTCCATCCACTTTCAGAAAAATAAGACTTTTTAAGGTTTGTGTAATTGCGTTAGCCACAGAAGTGGATCACTAGAAGAACACAGAGAGTGATCAAATGGGGCAGATCTGTTTCCTTACTTAACTCCGAGTGCTGGCTTATGGATGTGGTTCAAAAGGGGCACCTGCCACTCTGATTTTGAAAGAACAAATTATTTTGTAAAGTGCGTGATGGTTAAGTAAGACTCCATCTTCCAAGGAAATGTCAGGACTTTCTGCTTAGATGATGGGGTAATTAATTGGTATTACATATGATTAGTTTACTGAGTTATGTACCTTCTCCAATGATGGCATTACTCTAAACAAAATTGTGAACAGTAGGAAACATAGCTACATAATAAGAACTATAGTTATAAAACATTTTAGAAGGCTGGGATTTTGTGAATCTTGTTAAGAATGGGAATTAGTGGGGCACCTGGGTGGCTCAGTCGTTAAGCGTCTGCCTTCAGCTCAGGTAATGATCCCAGGGTCCTGGGATCGAGTTTCGCATCCAGCTCCCTGCTCAGCGGGAAGCCTGCTTCTCTCTCTCCCACTCCCCCTGCATGTGTTCCCTCCTTACTGTGTCTCTCTCTGTCGAATAAATAAAATTAAAAAAAAAAAAAGAATGGGAATTAGATGTATGACACCTAGTTGCATTGTAGCAACACAATACAAAGGAAACCATTTTGGGGCTCTGGGTGGCTCAGTCAGTTGGGCGTCTGCATTTGGCACAGGTCATGATCCCAGGTTCAAGCCCTGCGTTGGGCTCTCTGCTCAATGGGGAGCCTGCTTCTCCCTCTCCCTCTGCCTGCCGCTCCCCCTGCTTGTTCTCTCTTTCTCTCCCCCGTCAAATAAATAAATAAATAAATATTTTTTTAAAAATCAGGAAACCATTTTCAATATTGGATAATGGGAAGGCAAAGTTACCAGAAAGCACTAGTAAATCCTGAATGTCAGCACACCACACTTTATGTTTGTAAATGTTGTCTGTATTAATGAGGATAATAAAGTTCATTTTAATGATTATCCAATGGTGCCTTGTTATATAAACCACTACTAATAACTGTGTTCTTGGCTGATCACCTGAATACTTTTTATCTTTTTGATTGATGATGTAAAAATGTGAACAGAGATTGTTCTTGTGAAGAAGGCAAATTCGCTCATGGAAAAACAGATTCACTAATTTAAGGAACTAAGTTTCAGGCCAGAGAAAAGATTTTGGCCGGTTGGTCAGCATTTGTTGAATTGTGATCTGAGCTTCTCCCTCAGAGAAGCTTCTCTCTCCTCTGAGGCAGCCTTGACCTTATTCTGTTAGTGTTTCACCTTCTAACTTCGCCACCTTTTCAGGTGTTGTAGTAATGTCTGAACTCATCAAACACTGTCTGGTTCCCAGCCTTGAATTTCAAGGCTCCTTTCTTCAGACTCTAGGACCAGGACCCTGGCCCAACACCCAGAGGGTAGAGCCTCAAATCCCAGTGGCTTTTGGCTCCCAGCCAGGTGAAGTGGTTTTGCCCTTGTTCTGGGAACCTGAGGCCGGTTTGGTACCTCAGGACTCTAGTTTTCTAGAACAGTTGCAGTACTGTTGCTTTTCTTCATGGAGCCCCCTGACAGAGCTCTGCTCTTGGCACTGGGGGGCCTCCCAGAGATGGTCCCCCTGTGACCTTGGTGTAAGATCAGGGCCTGCTGCTTCCTGACGTGCTTCCTTGCTGCCAGCTGCTGGGACAACCATCGCTGAGACCCAACGACCGTTGGGGACATTCTCGGTACCTCTCAGGCACCCCTCATCCTGATTTGCTGTTTCTAGAAGTGTTGCTTTTCCTCTTCAATGATGTTCTGTTCATTTGGCATACATTTGTCGAAGTCCTGAAAGGGAAGCCACCATTCCACCAT
Organism: Nasua narica; assembly: GCA_028533885.1. Taxonomy (NCBI): domain Eukaryota; kingdom Metazoa; phylum Chordata; class Mammalia; order Carnivora; family Procyonidae; genus Nasua; species Nasua narica. Next base: position 186,299,568 of record CM052799.1, on the reverse strand, counting down.
CTGGATGGTCAGAAATCAGTAACTGGGGGGGGGTACAAATGGACCCCTCAGCTCCAAATGTAACGATCCAGTTATTCATTTGGCTTGCTATTACTGCTGCCACCACTACCCTGGTTCCAGGCAGGGGACGCTGGCCTCCCTCTCCTCCCCTGGCCTAGGGGCAGACCCACAGATGTGGCGTAATATTTCTTGCCCAGCTGAGACCAGACTGCACCATCAAACTACAACTTCCCTCAAGGCTTGGGATGACATAAGCAAGGGGAAGGCAGTCCCAGGGACAGGAGAACCTGGCCTGTGGCCCTCCCCAGTTCACCTCTGAGCCCAGTCCCCAGCCTGCTGTAGGGGCAGAGCCCACTGTTCTCCCATCTCTGAGAGAATCCTCGGGTGCCCTCAGCATGTCTCCACTCCCCCAAGTCTAGATTTAGGAAACGAAGGACTAAGGCATTTTCTTTTCTGCTGAGACCAGTTTCAGAGGCCCTCTTGGAGGACCCCTGTCTTCCCTGGATGACTGATGGATGTCACTGTCCCCCAGTCCCTCTACATGACAGGTCCTACCTGAGAATCTCAACAGGACAGATATATCAAATAAACTTAACATTGTTATAAGAGAGACCTACTCCAAATAAATAAAATCTTAAAAAAAAAAAAAGGCGGGGGGGGCACTGGACGGTTTAGGTCATGAGCTTGGGGTCCTGGGATCCAACCTGTGTTGGGCTCTGCACTCAGCAGAGAATCTGCTTGTCCCTCTCCCTCTGCCGCTCACGCTCTCTCTCTCTCTCTCAAATAAATAAATAAACAAACAAACAAATAAATAAATAAATAAAATCCTAAAAAAAAAGAGTCATACTCACAGTTGTGGGGCGGGTCCTTCCGGGTGTACCTTGAGCACCTTCTAGCAAGAAGCCTATGGTCCAGTGTTGACTCAGCTTTATAATTTATAGCCGGGCCTCTCTGCTCCCACCTCTGTGGCTGAACCTGGTTCCCTGGCCTTGTCCCCTCTACTTTTCTACTTAGCCACAGTTCACGCCATGATTTCCCCAGCTGAGCCCCAAAGCTCAGCTGATTTTTAAGCGAGATTTGCTTAAAGATGTGCTTGACGGCTGTCGGACTTTTGGCTGCTTCTCCTCCCCTGAGGGGCCTGCATTGATGGTGGTAGATGTCAGTCATCTGGGGGGGATGTGGTTCCTAGCACAGGAAGCCAGACCTTCGAAGCTGCTCTTGACGGGAGAGAAGAGCCCTCATTTTCTTAAATACACCCCCAAATGGCCATGTGACCTGGGCTCTGCCAAGACCTGTCCTTGGGAGACAAGGTTCAGAATAAGCGAGGGAGGAACGGAGGCTCTCCGGAGAAGTCCCGCTCAGCTGGGGCAGGAAGGCGGTGGCTGCCGGGTGTATGGGGAAGTGGCATCAATGTCACCGCAGGGGCGGCCTAGTTCCTGGCTTACTAGCAGCTTTGGCCTTCTCCTCCTTGGGTCAGCCCTTCAGTGTTGTTTTAGGCATTGCTCCCAGAAACAACCTCGAGCCACTTTCTTCAGCCCTTCTGCAAGGGGCTGTGTCCTTTCATAAATCCCTTTTCTACTTAATCCAGCTAGGGGAGGGGCCTGTCATTTGCAGCTAAGCGCTGTGACTGATCCAGATGGGATCCTGAGAATTTCGTGGCTCTGGGACCCCTGGCAAGGAAATGCCGGGGTTGTGGTGTGTGTGTGTGTGTGTGTGTGTGTGTCGGGGGCGGGGGTCGTGCAGACTCTTACTGAACTCTCAGCTCTGCCGCCGGGTAGGGGTGTGATCTGGGACAAAATACCAAACCTTGCTGACTTACGGATTACTCAGGCATAAACACTCAAAATGGTGACTTATTGTGAGGATTCACTGAGATATTCTATGTAAAGAATCCAGCACGGATGGGGCACCTGGGTGGCTCAGTAGGTTGAACTTCTGCCTTTGGCTCAGGTCATGATCTCAGGGTCCTGGGATCGAGCCCCGCATTGGCCTCTCTGCTCAGTGGGGAGCCTACTTCCCCTTCTCTCTCTGCCTGCCTCTCTGCCTACTTATGATCTCTCTCTCTGTCAAATAAATAAAATAAAATCTTAAAAAAAAAAAAGAAATCTTTCAAAAAAAAAAATCCAGCATGGTGACTGAAACAGGATGGGCACTCCACTCTAAGTATTAGATGATGTACATTGTTGTACTAATAAAATAATAATGAGAAGTTTTTTATTATTTTTAGTTTTTATTATTATTTTTAAAAAGATTTTATTTATTTATTTGACAGAGAGATCACAAGTAGGCAGAGAGGCAGGCAGAGAGAGGAGGAAGCAGACTCCCTGCCAAACAGAGAGCCCAATGCCAATGCGGGGCTTGATCCCAGGACCCTGAGATCATGACCTGAGCTGAAGGCAAAGGGTTTAACCCCCTGAGCCACCCAGGCACCCCAATTTTTATTATTTTTAAGGTTTGTTTAAAAAATGTCCCATAGGGGCACCTGGGTGGCTCAGTGGGTTGAACGTCCAACTCTAGATTTCGGCTCAGGTCATGATCTCATGGGTCGTGGGATCAAGCCCCATGACGGGGCTCCAAGCTCAGCACAGTCTGAGAATTTCTCTCTCTCTCCCTTTGTCCCTCCTGTCCATGTTCTCCCTCCCTCCCTCCTTTCCTCCCTCTCTCTCTCTCTCAAATAAATAAATAAAAACTCTTAAAAAGTGTTCCATAGTTCTTCTCTCGGGAGGAGGGGGTATTGATTTCAAAGCTGATCTTGCTAGTTCCAGTCAATTTCCCGAATTCACTGAGACTGTTCTCTGACACGCCTTCAGCTAGCAGGAGGCATTAAATGTAAGTGTAGAAGCCAGTCAAGAAAGACCACATATTGTACGATCCCATTTATATGAAAGGTCCAGGGTAGGCAAGTCTCTAGAGATAGAAAGTAGAGCAGTGGTTGCCTAGGGCTGTGGTGTTGGGGAGGAAACGGGGAGTGACTGCTAATGTTTATGGGTTTTCTTTTGGAGGTGATAAAAATGTTCTGAAATTGATGGTGGCAATGATTGCACAGCTCTGTGAACATACTAAGAATCCCCAGATTGTGCACTTGAAATGAGTGAATTTTATGGCATGTGAAAGCTGTTTTTTTTTCTTTTAATTAAAACGTAAGAGAAAGTGTAAAGCGGTTCTGCATTTGGTAGGTTACTTGCTACTTTTCTACAGGCAAGAAATGTCCTCAGAAGCATAAAGAGAGAATTGAAGCATAAAAATGACAGCCAATGTTTTAAGAATTTAAATTTAGATGCTTTCACATCTATAGCAAATGTTGATTAATATGTACACATTTTGGCAAAACCCCACAAAACCGTGTTAGTATTCCCAGGCATTTGCTACTGTGCCTTTTTCTTTTTTTTAAGATTTTATTTTTTTAAGTAATCTCTACACCCAGAGTGAGGCTTGAACTCTCATCCCCGAGATCAAGAGTGGCAGTTCCCCCACTGAGCCAGTCAGGCGCCCCACTGTGTCTTTCTTACAACAAATAGTTACTCTTACCAAATTGAGTGGTGGCCTTACATAAACAGGAATCCAGCAAGTGGAGAAAATAGACAAAAGCAAACACATTTGGTAAAAATGATTGAAAGAACATGGTCTTTAATTACATATAAACATTTTTTTAAGATTTTATTTATTTGACAGAGAGGCAGAAAGAGCATGAGTGGGGCGAAGGACAGAGGGAGAGCGAGAAGCAGACTTCTCATTGAGCACGGAGCCCCCCCTGGGGCTTGATCCCCGGACCTTGGGATCATGACAAGCCGAAGGCAGATGCTTAACTGACTGAGCCACCCAGGTGCCCCACATACAAAAACTTTTTATTCTAAAACTCAGTAGTGATTAGGCAGTAGGCACCCCAAAGTTCTTTATTTTGAAAAAAATCTATTTTGAAAATTCACGTGTATATAGTAAAAGATTCAATCGATGCAAAAGGATAGACCATGAACAAATGAGTTCCCCTTATCCCAGATGCCCTGGTCCCCACCACTGCCCAGACCCAGACCTCCCAACCCTACTTCCCAGATCTAACTGCCACCAACAACTTCTTGCACAGGTATACTAGTTGTTTTTTTTTTTTTTTTTAACAAATGACTACAAAATTAGTGGCTTAAAGAACTCAAATTTATTGTCTTACAGTTCTAGAGGTCAGAAGTCCAAAGTGGGTCTTACTGGGCGAAAATCAAGGTGGTGGTGGGACTTCCTTCCTTCTAGAGGCTCTAGGGGAGAATCTGATTCTTTGCCTTTGCCAGCTTCTAGAGGCCACCTGCCTTCTTGGTTTGTGGCCCCTTCCTCTAACTTCAAAGCCAGAGACAGCAGGTGAGTCCTCCCTGTGTCACACAACTCTGATTCTCCTGCCTTCCTCTCTTACTTACAGGGCCCTTGGGGTGACCTCGGTCCCACCCAGATCGTCCAGCATAATCTCCCTGTTTTTTTTTTTCCAAGATTTTATTTATTTATATGACAAAATAAAGGCGAGAGAGAGCGAGAGACAGCACAAGCAGCGGAAGCAACAGAGGGAGAGGGAGAAGCAGGCTCCCTGCCGAGCAGAGAGCCCAATGCGGGGCTCGATCCCAGGACCCCAGGACCCCAGGATCATGACCTGAGCCAAAGGCAGAGGCTTAACTGACTGAACCACCCACGCACCCCATAATCTCCCTGTTTTAAGGTCAGTTGAATAGCAACCTTAATTAATTTCCTTTTGTTAAGTAACATAACATATTCACAGATTCTGCGAATTAGGACATATTTGGGGGAGCCATGATCACACCACCACAGTAGCCTTCCAAAAGTTTAGGTATATAATTTACATGCTCACTCGCTCTCTCTCAAAAACACACAAATGTGGGGCGCCTGGGTGGCTCAGGGGGTTAAAGCCTCTGCCTTCGGCTCAGGTCATGATCTCAGGGTCCTGGGATCGAGCCCCGCATGGGGCTCTCTGCTCAGCAGGGAGCCTGCTTCCTCCTCTCGGCCTGCCTCTCTGCCTACTTGTGATCTCTCTCTCTCTCTGTCAAATAAATAAATAAAATCTTTAAAAAAAAAATTAAAAAAAAAAAAACCACACAAATGTGAACACACTCTATGTGCTCTTCTTATCTTTTTCTTCACTAGTCTATTAATATATCTTCAAGGTCTTTCCCAATCAACACATCAAAAAAAAAAAAAAAATCAACACATCCAGCTCTATTTCATTATCTGTTAAGACTCCTTGAGATTGTTGTATGTTCTCATGGAAATAAGAACTAATCGATACGGAGCGGATGAAATAAATAGCAGTGCAAGGTTACTCAGAGAGAGACCCTGAGGCATAGAGACAGCGGACGCGGGCCGAAGTGATCATGAGTCAGGAGTGAGATCTGGTTTAATAGTGCATCATAAGGTAATGAGGCACAGAGAAGCTGACAATATCTCACTCTTGTTGAATGCTTTCCTTGCACTAACGGATCCTCACAACAATCCTAAGACATGGGTACTATTTTTGACTCTTTTCAAGAGCTGAGGAAACTTGGGGCACCTGGGTGGCTGAGTGGGTTAAAGCCTGGGCGTTCGGCTCAGGTCATGATCTCACGGTCCTGAGATTGAGCCCCTTGGGCTCTCTGCTCATTGGGGAGCCTGCTTCCCTCCCCACCCCGCTCTGCCCTCTGCCTGCCTCTCTGCCTACTTGTGATTTCTCTCTGTCAAGTACATAAATAAAATCTTAAAAAAAAAAAAAAAAAGAGCTGAGGAAACTAATGAGGCACAGAGAGGTCAAGTCACTTGCCTTGGGTCACACAGCTAGAAAGTGTCAAGGGTTGGGATTTGAACCCGGATTGTCTGTGGTTGCTCTGCTTCCAGATCCCTATTTCTTAAAAAGATTTATTTGTTTATCTATTTGTCAGAGAGAGAGCACGCACACAAGCAGGGGGAGCAGCAGGCAGAAGGAGAAGCAGGCTCCCCGCTGAGCAAGGAGCCTGACGTGGGACTCGATCCCAGGATCCTGGGATCATGACTTCAGCCAGAGGCAGATGCTTAACTGGCTGAGCACCCAGGCATCCCTCCAGATCCCTATTCTTACCCACACGCTATGCTATGGTGTTGGCAGAGAGGATGTTGGACCAGATCACATTAGCAACAGCTTCTGCAATGAAGACTCAAGACATTGAGGTTCCTGGGTCTGTCTTGAATTCAGGGTGTTTTATCGTTAGACCATCATTCTTGTCCTTTCCCTCCCTCAAGGTTCCTGCCTTCCTGACTGCCCCTCATACCATTAGCAAGAGGCAGTGGGACGCCATGGTAAGGGACTGGGGCTTTAGAGCTCAGGGGACCGGAAGTCAGATCGAGGTTTTGCCACTCGCTAACTACGTGACCTTCTTGAGTTTCTGTCTCCTCATCTGTCCAACGAGTATACAGTTGACCCTTGAATAGCAGGGGTTTGAACTCTGTGAGACCACTTACATGCAGTACTGTAAATGTATTTTCTCTTCCTTATGTTTTTTTTTTAAGATTTTATTTATTTATTTATTTGTCACAGAGAGAAAGAGCACAAGCAAGGGGAACAGGGGAGGGAGAAGCAGGCTCCCCGCTGAGCAGGGAGCCTGCCTCGAGGCTCCATCCCAGGACCCTGGGATCATGACCCGAGCCAAAGGCAGACACTTAACCAACTGAGCCACTCAGGCGGCCCTTCCTTATGATTTTCTTAATAACGTTTGCTTTTCTCTAGCTTACTTTGTTGTAAGGATACAGTCTATAATACACATGACACACAATGTACGTGTTAATTGGTTACTTATGTTATGGTAAGGCTTTAGATCAACAGTAGGCTACTAGCAGTGAAGTTTTGGGGGAGTCAAAAGTTTTGCGGGAATTTTTGACCCCGTGAGGGGTTGGTGCTCCTAACCTCCGCATTGTTCAAGGATCAACTGTAATCAGACCTAACTTGCAGGGATAGTTGTAATCCTTAGAGATGATGAATTTGAAATGCTGGGTGCAGGGTGAAATCCTTACCAGGAACTCAGTAGTTTTCAGTGGAGGCATTACTGCCCCCAGAGGACGTTTGGGAAATTTATGGAGGAATCTTCAGACAACAAAATGGTTGGAGGGACACTACTGGAAGAAATATTATTTTGCCCATTTGGACCAGTATGTTGTACTGGCTGGCATAATTCCACGCAATCCGAATTGTGAAATATTTCAGGGGCGCCTGGGTGACTCAGTCAGTTAAGTGTCTGCCTTCGGCTCAGGTCACGATCCCGGGATCCTGGGATGGAACCCTGCATTGGCTCCCTGTGCAGTGGGGAGCCTGCTTCTCCCTCTCCCTCTGCCTCTCCCCCTGCTTGTGCTCTCTCTCGCTATCTCTCTCCCTGTCTCTCTCTCTCTCAAGTAAATAAATAAAATCTTTAAAAATAAAAAAACAATTTTAAATGAAAAAAAAAAGAAATATTTCAAACATCATTGCAGGCCACATACACTTAGGAGGGTGGAGACACCAAGTGTCCACAGCACAGGTGACCAAAAAGATGCATTGTTCTATGTCTTGGCCACCATCCACACATCTCACTGCATAGTCACGTGGATGAAAAAAAAATCTGTTTATAATAATCTAAAGCTGGAACAGAATCATATTTTACATAGAAACACAACATACTTCGGGGGCATGATTTAAAATACACTGGTTTTTTCTCCCCCCACGAATGCAGATACTGTAAAAATTATACTTATTTTGGGGGAGAATTTTACCAAGAGTTGGACCCCATTTCAGAATCATTAGGGATGGAACCACAGCTGATGGCATTTGAATTAGCAGTACTACATGCCTATTGCAGTTTGCTTTTAGTGTTGAATGCAAATATGTACCAGAGGAGATTGGTTTTTAATTAAGAGCCAAGTATTAGCAGTTTAGTGGATCTTGTAGTCAGCATCCAAGATGATCCTCAAAGATCCCCACTTTCTTTTCTTTCTTTTTTATTTTTTAAGATTTATTTATTGGGGCGCCTGGGTGGCTCAGTGGGTTAAAGACTCTGCCTTCGGCTCAGGTCATGATCTCAGGGTCCTGGGATGAAGTCCCGCATCGGGCTCTCTGCTTGATGGAAAGCCTGCTTCCCGCCCCCTCTGCCTGCCTCTCTGCCTACTCGTGATCTCTCTCTGTCTAATAAATAAATATAATTTTTAAAAAGATTTATTTATTTATTTGAGAGAGAGAGAGAGAGAGCACAAGCAGGAGGGGTCAAGGGAGAGGGAGAGAGAATCCCAAGCAGACTCTGTTGAACCTAGAGCCCAACGTGGGGCTTGATCTCACAACCTTGAGATCATGACCTGCACTAAAACCAAAAGTCAGACACTCAGTCGACTGTGCCACCCCCCCTTTTTTAAATTAAGATCTTAAGATTTCATTTTTAAGTAATGTCGGCACCCAACATGGGGTTTGAACTCACAACCCTGGGGTCAAGAGTTGCATGTTCCCCCGACTAAGCCAGCTGGGCGCCCCAAAGGTCTCCACTTTCTGACATTTACATTTTTGGGTAGTGCCCTCCCGTATCGTATCAGATTTGGTCTGTGTGACCACTAGAGTCTAACAGAAGGGACAGTGTGTCACTTTGGAGGCTCGGGGCTTCCTGACTCTCACTTTCTGCTAGATCACTCACTCTGGGTGAAGCCAGTCGCCATGACTTCATGCAGCCTCGTGGAGAGGCACCTATGTCCGGGAACTGAGGTCTCCAGCCAACCATCATAGGAATAAGCATTATTGGAAGCAGAGCCTCTGTCAAGCGTGCAGGGATCTGCAGCCCCTGCTGATGGTTGAACTCTAAGCTCATGAGGACTCCTGAGCCGGAACAACTTAGCTAAGTTGCTTCCAGATTCCTGATCCTTAGACATTACGTAAAATAATAAATAAATGTTTGATGTTTTAAGTCGCTAAGTTTGAGGATAATCTGTTACATAGCAATAGGAAAATCAATAGAGTAGGCATACATGAAACTCTGTAGTCTCATTAATTTCATTAATAAGCATTGCTTTAAAAATAATTTCATATATGCTACCCTTCTTGTACAAAGGAAGTCAATCTATATTGCAGAAATTACAGGTTGAATTGATATACGAATTTGGGCGTCACCTGTTCTGCTTCTGCCTTATCATATTCTGTCCCTAGCAGCCTCTACCAAACTTCTCTATGGCTTTGTGTACAACTGAGCTACTGTGTCTTCTTCTGACTCATCTTTTTTTTTTTTTTAAATTACATTATGTTAGTCACCATTCAGTACATCATTCATTTTTGATGTCATGTTCCATTATTCATTGTTTGTGTATAACGCTCAGCACTCCATGCAATATGTGCCCTCCTTAATACCTATCACCGGGCTCACCCATCCTCCCCCAAAAAACCTCAGTTTGTTTCCCAGAGTCCATGGTCTCTCATGGTTCGTCTCCCACTCCAATTTCCCCCCCTTCATTTCCCCCTTCTTTCTCCTAATGTCCTCCATGCTATTCCTTATGTTCCACAGATAAGTGAAACCATATGATAATTGACTTTCTCTGCTTGACTTATTTCACTCAGTATAATCTCTTCCAGTCCCGTCCATGTTGATACAAAAGTTGGGTATTCCTCCTTTCTGGAGGCTGAGTAATATTCCATTGTATAGATGGGCCACATCTTCTTTATCCATTCGTCTGTTGAAGAGCATCTTGGCTCTTTCCACAGTTTGGTGATTGTGGCCATTGCTGCTATGAACATTGGGGTACATACGGCCCTTCTTTTCACTGCATCTGTATCTTTGGGGTAAAAATACCCAGTAGTGCAATTGCTGGGTCATAGGGTAGCTCTATTTTTAACCTTTTGAGGAACCTCCACACTGTTTTCCAAAGAGGCTGCACCAACTTGCATTCCCACTAACAGCGTAGGAGGGTTCCCCTTTCTCCACAGCCTCTGCAACATTTGTTGTTTCTTGCCTTGTCAATTTTGGCCATTCTAACTGGTGTAAGGTGGTATCTCAATGTGGTTTTGATTTGAATTCCCTGATGGCTAATGATGATGAACATTTTTCTCATGTGTTAGCCATTTGTATGTCTTCTTTGGAGAAGTGTCTGTTCATGTCTTCTGCCCATTTAATGACTTAATTATTTGTTTTTTGGGTATTGAGTTTGAGAAGTTCTTTATAGATCTTGGATATCAGCTCTTTGTCTATAGTCTGACCCGTCTTCTGTTCCCTGTTTCCCATTTAAGAACTTATCTTCAGGGGCACCTGGGTGGCTCAGTCATTAAGCATCTGCCTTCGGCTGAGGTCATGATCCCAGGGTCCTGGGATCAAGGCCCCCATCGGGCTCCCCGCTTGGTGAGTCTGCTTCTCCCTCTCCCTCTGCCTGCTGCTCCTCCTGCTTGCTCTCTTCCTCTCTGTCAAATAAATAAATAAAATCCTAAAAAAAAAAGAATTTAGCTTCATATCAATTTTTTATTTATTTTTTTAAAAGATTTTATTTATTTATTTATTAGGAAAGAGAGAGAGTGAGAGAGAGCATGAGGAGGGAGAAGGTCAGAGTGAGAAGTGGACTCCCCATGGAGCTGGGAGCCCGATGTGGGACTCGATCTCGGGACTCCGGGATCATGACCTGAGCCGAAGGCAGTTGCTTAACCGACTGAGCCACCCAGGCGCCCCTCAATTTTTTAAACATTGGTGTCTGAAGATATCCTTGACATGGAGTACTTGCAGTACTTCACTGCCACTTTTTCCTGGCTCATAACATAGGTGATTATTTTATTTTATTTTTTCTATTTATCTTTTTTTTAAAAAAAAGATTTTATTTATTTATTTGAGAGAGAGAGAGAGAGATCACAAGTTGGCAGAGAGGCAGGCAGAGAGAGAGGCGGAAGCAGGCTCCCTGCTGAGCAGAGAGCCCGATGCGGGGCTCCATCCCAGGACCCTGAGATCATGACCTGAGCTGAAGGAAGAGGCTTTAACCCACTGAGCTACCCAGGCGCCCCCCCCCCTTTTTTTTAAAGCTCCATGCTAGCGGTGGAGCTCAGGGCAGGCTTGAACTCACGACCCTGAGATCAAGACCTGAGCTGAGATCCAGAGTCAGACACTTAACTAACTGCCACCCAGGCGCCTCAGAGGTGATTATTTTAACATGACACTTATAAAACTGCTGGACTCATTTGTGTGAGTATCATACTTCTCATTTTCTCCATATGTGTTTCTATTTCGTCTGAAATTATGTCTCTCTCTTTTTTTTTTAAAACTAGGGTTTGGGGGCACCTGGGTGGCTCAGTCAGTTAAGCGTCCAACTCTTGATTTTGGCTCAGATCATGATCTCAGGGTGGTGGGATCAAGCCCTGTGTGGGGCTTGGCACTCAGCAGGGGGTCTGCTGGATTTCCTCACTCCTTCCTTTGCCTCTTCCCACCAGGTGCTCTCTCTCTCTCTCAGATAAATAAATCTTAAAAACAAAAACAAAAAACCCCCTGCAGTTTATGGAGTGCCTGGGTGGCTCAATTAGTTAAATGTCTGACTCTTGATTTCCGCTCAGGTCATGATCTTAGGGTCCTGGGATATAGAGCCCCATGTGGGGCTCCCAGCTCAGCAGGGAGATTCTTTCTCCTTCTGCCCCTCCCCCTGCTAGTGCTCATTCTCTCTCTTTCTCCATCTCAAATAAATAAATAAAATCTTTAAAAAAAAACAAAAACCTAAGGGTTTTTTTTTAATTACTCTAAAAAGCCAGTTTGAGATTATTTTTTCCTATAACTTGCAACTGAAGGAGCCAACTGATAAATGTATTCGCTGTCACTTTCTGCTATCTAGACTGGAGAAAGAAATGTCTCCTCCTCTGCCTGTGACATATGATCCTCCAAGCTTCGGTATCATTTCCCATCTAAAGACCAGTCTTTCTCCCAAATGAATGATACTGAATATCCATCTTTCGGGAGAGGGTCATTTCAGATTCACAGGAATGTGATCTTAGTCTCAAGATACCTTTATCCAAATACAACAGTTCTATTCACTTAACGTGAAATCTTTTGTTACACGACCCCCTAAGTTTATGGAGGAAGAGACAATATTTTCAGAAGTACACGTTTACACATTATGCTTTAGACTTTCAGTTTCTGCATTACACATTGGGTGGGAAGTGAATGCCACTGCCTTAGAGTATGTTCATGAAGCAGCCTTGAGAAAATAAGAACAAACCAGAACCCGTGGGACCTAAGCTGCTGTAGCTCCAGCCATTATGCTTACATTCCAACCATCAGAAGAGAAGACAACTGGCAGAAGAGAAAAAGGAGACACTCCCTCTCTTTAAAAACCTTTCCCAAAAGCTGCATATACATCTCATTTCTGCTTTTATCCTGCTGGCAAAAAAAACTTAGTCACTAAGCTACACTAAATGTTAAGAAAGGCTGGAAAACAGGGCTTCACTACGGAGAAAGAATGGATATGGGGGACAGTGGGACCTAGTGTGAAGGACAGCTTGGATTCTTCCTCTCTTTTAGTAAATTTGAACCGATGGGACTGGATCCTACCTGTCTAGTTTTAGGTGAAGCAGTCTTTTAGAACCATCCTGGCCCAAGCCTGAAAAGGTCCTGAAGTCACAAATATTCCTGAAGTCACAAATATTCTAGAAGGGCCTCTCTGAGGTTCTCAGGAAATAGGAATTTAAGGAAACATATGCTTAAGTAGCTACATGATGGGGAACACCAATCAAATCAGGGCAGGTGTGAAGTTTTGTTTAAGCCGATTTGCAATTTTGCTAAAGACTCAAATCAGTACATTTGAAATCCCAATACATTTCAAATACCCATATTTTTGAAAGTCTGTGTGTGTGTGTGTGTGTGTGTGTGTGTGTGTGTGTATGTGTATGATACTCTTTGTAGAGGTTTACAGAATGAGAGAGAAGCTAACTGCATTCATGTGAGTCCCCACTCATTTCTGGAAAAGCAACCAAAAGTACATACATCCTCAGGGCAGGTCTACAGTAACATCTTTTTTCAAACATGGAGGAAGCCTTTTCTTACAGGTATTCTTCTGTTAAGAAACATGCTTTAAAAAAATCTTAGGAAATCTTTTTTTTTTTTAAAGATTTTATTTATTTATCTGACAGAGACAGAGAGCAAGTGAGCACAAGTAGGCAGAGAGGCAAGCTGCGGGGCGGGGCGGGGCGGGGCGGGGCGGGGCGGGGGGGTGGGGTGGGCGGAAGCAGGCTCCCTGCTGAGCAGAGAGCCCGATGTGGGGCTCGATCCCAGGACCCTGAGATCACGACCTGAACCGAAGGCAGAGGCCCCAACCCACTGAGCCACCCAGGCACCCCTAAATCTTAGGAAATCTTAAAAATACTTAATCCTTTAAAAAGTGATGAGATTTAAGACTATGATAGAAACTCCTACCTGTCCCCCATATCCATTCTTTCTCAGTAGTGAAGCCCTGTTTTCCAGCCTTTCTTAACATTTAGTGTAGCTTAGTGACTAAGGTTTTTTTTTTTTTGCCAGTAGGATAAAAGCAGAAATGAGATGTATATGCAGCTTTTGGGAAAGGTTTTTAAAGAGAGGGAGTGTTTCCTTTTTCTCTTCTGCCAGTTGTCTTCTCTTCTGATGGTTGGAATGTAAGCATAATGGCTGGAGCTACAGCAGCTTAGATCATGAGGTGATAGTGGGAATGGAACTGGATATCTTCCAAATGCCCATATATTTGAAAGCATAGATAAATACATGTGTGACTCTCTCGGTAGAATAATGAGGCTGGATCTGTCTCCATGAAGTGTCAGACCAGCTTTAGACTAACTCTGGACTTTTTAAACATAAGAGGGAAATACCAATTTTTGTTTAAGCCATTGTTATTTTGTGGTTGTTTTTGTTTTTCCATGCTACTTGCAGCCAAACCTACTCCTAACACAATAATCAAAAAAGAAGCAAGATCTAAAACCTTATTTTTAAAAAGTCAACTTTCATAAGTTAATGTTTTATATCATTTGACTAGTTTTAAGGTTGCTCATATTTCAAAAGTAAATTATTCAACAAGTATTTATTGAGCACTAGAGCCTAGCACATATATCAGAATGATGGATAATGTAACTACTGTAAATGCATTACTTGCCAAGTGACAAATATCAAAGATAGAAAAATAGTATCCATGATATGGGAACTGAAGGATGGTGGGGAAATAACACAAAGCAGGGATTGTTCCTCTAACACGCATAAAATTTATAGGAGTAATAGGAATAAAAGAGGATAAGTTGGGACACAAAACCTTTATCATCATACCACAAGTAAAAAACTTTTTAAGATTCCCATTGTTAATACCTGTATTCACAGTGTCTTTTCCTCCAAACAACTAAGTGGTGTTTTATATTCTGTAGGAAATTTAGATGGGGCTTTCAAAAGCTGGTGAAGTTATGCTGAAAATTCAAGATGCAGGGTCTTTAATTTATTTATTTACTTATTTATTAAGTAAGTTTTGTACCCAAGGTGGAGTTTGAAGTCACGTCTCCAGGGGTCGCATACTCTACCGAAAGAGCCAGGCACCCCAAGATGTAGAGTCTTCAGAGGAGGCAGTTGGTGTTGGCTAATTGAGTTTAAGTTAAAAAAATAAGAAGAAGAAAAAAGAAAAAAATAAAGGAGACAGTTGGAAGAGACCTAACTATAAGGCAGCCAAATGTCTGGGTGGATCCCTGGAAAAGCATCAGGCAGAAATAGAAGACTAGTTGTACCGTGCTGGTTACCTCGGGTAGCAGTACTAGTTGGCAGCCTTGGATGAGAAACTTCACTTTTCCAGGCTTCCATTTCTGAGCAGTGGGGATTAGAAAAGGGCATCATCCCTACAGACCTTCAGTTCCTGAGGCCCCTTTTCTGGAGCACGTGCCCTACCGTCGGCAGCTCACGCGGCCAAAACCGCAGGGCCTATAGGCAAAGGGAGTCCCTGCTCTGTGGGTCTTGGGCTTCCCGCGCGCGCGATCTCACGGAGGTTACACTCGAAGTCCGCTAGCAGAAACGCAGCAGTGGGAACCGACCCCCAGACGCCGTCTGGAAGACATCGGTCAGGTTTACGCGGCCGCGAACCCTAAAGCGCAGTCAACCAACTGCTCCCGGAGCCGAATAGTCGCGGTACCCTCGCCTCGCCCCGCCCTCTGGCACCCCGCCCCGCCCCTCGAGTCCCGCTCCGCCCCCTCGGCCACTTGCTGCGTGCCGATTGGTCGCTGCGGTGCGCACGGCGCCGCACCCCACCGGCGCCCCCCGCCTAGCGCCCGCCGTCGGCTCCCGGCTTCCCGGGACTGAGGCGGAGCGGAGGACGCCGGTGGGGACTCCGCGCAGCCGCCACCTTCTCTGCGCGCGCGCTCGGGGTCGGCGTGGGTGTCGGGGAGGCCAGGTGAGTGCGGCCGGTCGGTCTCGCGGCGCGCGGGGGCCTCGCGCCCGCTGTCCGCGCGTGGAGAGGCGCGCCCGGTCGGCCCGGCCTGCGCCGTGCGGCGGCGCCCAGCCCGGTCTCTCCCGCGCCCGGCGCCGCCCGGCGGAACGGGCCCGGGGAGCGCCGGCGCAGCCTGCGGATCCGAGACCTCCGGCGCTCGCTGCGGCCCAGCCCGCGTCCCCTCGGGCCGACTGGGGCGGTGTCGCGCGGGGATCCGCTCTCGACCAGGGCGGGCCGCACCGCCGCGTTACCTGGCCGCCCATTGCTGGTCTGGGAGGTCTGGAAGGTTTCCATCTCGAGCCTCTCGGCTGCCCGGGGCTACGGGCAGGGGACAGAGGCGGTGGACGGCTCGCACGGGGGGTCTGGGGGTGACTCAGGTGCTTCGTCGCCCCTCTCGTTTGCTCCGAACCAGCGCTGGGAATATTGTCAGTGTTCTGTGGACTTTCCCGACTCTGGCCTTAGGAGAGTCAGGTACAGAGGTGGGAGGAAGAAATGTTAGAGGCTCAGCATTCTTTCGACAATTAATCATAAAGTGTGGAGTGTCCTTTTAGGTAAATGGCAGCAGAGAATTGCCACTGTGGCAAGGTCGTTGAGCTGGGGAAAGCCATTCTGGTTTTTAACCAGTAGATTGGGTTCCGAGTTAATCACTGGAAAGTGGTTAATCTCAAATGTAAATATATGACCTTTTAAAAGCCAAAGCAGTGATGAGATCGACGGTGCTCGCTCCCTTCCTGCTGTTAGTGCCCGGTGAGCGTATGTGTGTGTGTCTGTGTGGGGGCGGGAGTCAAGCCTCCTATTGGAGTAAATGTGTAATCGCCGTGATGCCTCTCAAAGAGTTTCTCTTTTCGGAGTGTCCCACCTCTTCCCTCAAACTCTTCGTCTACCTATACCGTAAATCCCTTTTCTTAACAATTACCAGGGCTCTTACTCCGGGCTTGTCACACTTCTTTTCCCCAGCATCTTTAGTCCCTTATTTGTCCTGTCGTGTCTCAAATCCGCTTAGGTTTCAAACGTAGAACAAACGTTAATTTTTTTTTTTTTTACACCGATAATAGTGTTGCAAGACTCTTCGCTCTTAAAATGAAAATCAAAAGTTATCTTGAATACCGATGCTGCAGGAAAAGCAGGTTTAATGAGAGCAGCAGGAGGATGTCGTTTTCCTCTTCCGGAGACACGCCCTCCCCCCCCCACCCCCCCTTCCTCTGCCCACTAGGATTACCGCAGCCTTAACTGGCCGGTCTTTAATGAATTCACTTATGGAGTCCAAGGTAAAGGACTTATCTGATTAGTTTATCCTTATTTTCTACTTTTAAGTGATGATAATGATATATCTAGGTTGTAAAAAAATTTTTTTTTTAAACATTACAGAAGAATATCAAGTGAAAAGTTCAAACAGCACACAAGTGTATCAAGGAAAAAGTGGGAATTCCTTTTTCATCCTTTATATGTTTTCACTTTTCATCCTTTATATCTTCAGTTCCATTCCCTAGGAAGAGATCACACCATAACTGTTGGGCAACTGACTTATAATAATATCAGGACACATTTCTATATATGTGTGTGTGGACCTACATCATATATATTTTTTAAAGATTTTATTTATTTGAGAGAGAGAATGAGAGAGAGCATGAGAGAGGAGAAGGTCAGAGGGAGAAGCAGACTCATGGAGCTGGGAGCCTGATGCAGGACTTGATCCTGGGACTCCAGGATCATGACCTGAACTGAAGGCAGTTGCTTAACCAACTGAACCACCCAGGTGCCCTCTACATCATTTTTGAAATGCTGTGTAGTATGCCATTGTTCAGATGTACTCTAAAATATTTTATTGGCCCTGTACTGATGGACATTTTGGATGTTTCTGGATTTTAGCCTTTAAAAGCCTTGTTGCAAAAAAATCTTTTTGCCATTGTAGATTAAATTTTAGGTAGATAATTTATTTATTTTTTATTATTTTTTGAAGATTTTATTTATTTATTTGACAGAAAGGAGAGATCACAAGTAGGCAGAGAGAGGGGGAAGCAGAGAGCCAAGCAGAGAGCCCGATGTGGGGCTTGATCCTAGGACCCTGAGATCATGACCTGAGCCAAAGGCAGAGGCTTTAACCCACTGAGCCACCCAGGTGCCTCTCAGGTAGATAATTTAAACAGATTATTGTACGTCAGTTTAATGTGAGTGCCATTTTCACCAGGCATCATTTTTATAACTTAACAGATTTTATGATTTAAAGGCAGTAGCTAAATTTGTGGGTTTTAAGTGCATTTCTTAGAATCTGTGTGTCCTTTTATATTTAGAGACTGGATCAAGAAAACTTTGAGGATCTGGTTAAATAATGGCAAATTTTAAAATCTTGTTTCCACTTAGTGGTGTTGACTTTAAGGTTATATTCATTCATTTGATTGGCTTGGCAAGAATAAATAGAGAAGGCCTTCAGGAAGAGATTTGTGAACAGACATATTTTGTGTACTTTGTCCTGTGGTAAGCACCTCTCTTTTTTAATGTTTCTTTTATTGCGAAATGTATCCCAGGTGCAAAAAAAGTGTGTAGAACATACAAACATGTGTGTGTGTGTGTGTATGTGATAATATGTGATTTTTATATATACATATGTGATATATATGTATTTAAAGAATATGATTGCTGTGATCATTGTATCTATCATCAGATTAAGAAATAAAACATGTGCATCTTTCTTCCAGAGGTAGCCTCTATTCTGATCTGTTAATCTTTCTCTTTATTTTTAAAATAAGTTTTACACACATATATACACAAATATACATATATACATATATATTTACACGTATGTATGAATGCATACACACAATAGACACATACACATGTACCCATCCTAAACAATATATTTGGTTTTGAATGAATGGTGTTAAAATCTCATGCAAATAGGTAATGAGCATGTTTCAAAGTTTTATTTAACTGTTATAGAAAGTGCCACGAAAAGCTGGTTTTGAAGAGAATTTAAGGAATATATGCAGTCCACGGGGAAAGAAATGTCTAAGCAGAATTGCCAAGGTAGATATAATTGGTTAACGTTCCACACAGCAACAAAATCATCATGCCTTTGGGATTGCTGTTTTCTACCAGGCTGGAAAAATTATAACACTGTCTTAATTTCTCCAGTTAAACTCAAACCTTACAGGACTGTAAACTGTATCTTTTATTAACAGTGGGTTTTTAATTAAATTAATAATTAGCTATTAATTATAGTCACTATAATTAATTAATTATTAGTTATTTTCCCCAGGGTGCAGATGAATTCCAAACAGGCTTGTTAGAAAATACTAGAGCTTCCTAAATTTGAGATTAAAATTTTGTTTCGTAATTATAAGCCCAGACCTGACCGTGTAAGGAAAGCCTGTTGTCACTATTAGATGAAGGTTTCCAGGAAAGGATGAGCAGGACGGAATGGCTTCAGCTTCCCTGTCTATTTACAGGAGGCCTTTCTGAGGAAGTTAGTAGGTAGTGTTATGAGTGAGTCTTAGGAAGTGGGGTTCACCACAGTGAGGGCTTCTGGAAGGCTCTAGTGTGGCTCACATACAGGCACACCTTGTTTTTTGTGCTTTGCAGATACTGCCTTATTTATTTACTTATTTTTTTAATAAAGTGAAGGTTTGTGGCAGCCCTGTGTGGCGCAAGCCTGTCGGAATCATTTTTCCAACCGCATTTGCTCACTTCATGTCTCTGTGTCACATTGTGGTAATTCTTGCGATGTTTCAGGCTTGTTTATTATTATAATTGTTATGGGGATCTGGATGGCTTGCCGAAAACGCGGATGATGCTTCCCACTTTTAGCAATGAAGTAGTTTTAAATTAAAGTATGTACATTGTTTTCTTAGACACAGTGCTATGGCACCTTTAACAGACCACAGTACAGCGTAAACATAGCTTTCGTAAGCACTTGGGAAACAAACAAAAATTCATTTGACTCATTTTGCGAGGGTATTCACTTTATTGCTGCGGTCTGTAAGCGAATCGGTGATCTCTCCTAGGTCTGCCCGTACTGGCAGGACAGCAGAAACGAGGGAGCGAGCTGCTCTGTGTCTTCTGCTTTTTGAGCTCACGTGGCCTGCCTGCAGTTAGCAGGCTAGGTCAGAGCAGAACCTTTCTGTGAAGGAAGTGAGTGTCCTCTGTGGGTGCAGCTGCGGGGCTCGGAAGGGGAGCAGGAGCCGGATCACCGTGTGACCAGGATCAAGCCGCGCCCAGCTGAGCACAGATCGGAATCTGGGCCAGGTTCCGGGGCATTCAGTCGTCGGGGTAAAGAGCCGGTAGAGCAGCTGGGACGCGTCTGTCCCCAGTCACACTACTTCAGTCTGGCCTGGTTATCCTCCTCGTCCGGGGCACAGCTGGATTCTCTTTTGTTCTCCTGTGTCGCATCTTTCCTGTATCCTGGGTTCTCTCCCTTTTAAGAAATATGTTTATTCTTGAAATAGGACATGCAGGGTCACATTAGTCTCACGTATGCAGCATAGCGGTCTGACAATTCTGTGTGTTAGTGCTCGCCGCAAAAAGTGTAGCTACCATCTGTCACCATACAATATGTTCCCGCCTCTATTCCCTATGCTATACTTGTCATTTCCCAGCTTAATTGTTTTATAACTGGAACTTCCTATCCTGTATTCTCTTTTATTGATTTATTCTCTCTAGTGGTGCTCAAACTCCACTAGCTTCTCGACAAGAAGAGTTATATTTTTTGGAGACCTTTCCTGTCTGAATATGTTTTAATTGTATACTCATACTTCACTGATACCTTTTCTGGTTATAGAATTTCAGTTGAAAATAATTTTCCTTCAGAATTTTGAAGTTGTTGCTCCATTGCTATCTCCTTCTAGTGTTTTTTGGGGGTGGGGATGGGCAGAGAGAGAATGTTAAGCAGGCTCCACGCTCAGCATGGAGCCCAACTCGTCGCTCAGTCTCACAACTCTGAGATCATGACCCTGAGCGGAAGTCAAGAGTCAGAGGCTTAACCGCTTAACCGACTGGAGCCACCCGGAGACCCCGGGATCTGACTTTCTCACTACTTCCCCCAGGTCTTTCCTGGTTCGTTTCTCAGCTCTCCCTACTGCTAGCTTGGAAATTCAGCTCTCTTGCTGTGCTCAGCCACCGCTGCCCGTCTGCTTTCCAGCTTTCAGAATTTCATTGCTGTTGTCTCCTCTTTTGTTCTCTGTATCATTAGGAGTTTACGACTTTTTAAAAACTCCGTTTATTGTAGTTTTATTGAAGCTTCAGCAGGGAGCAAAATGGCATGCTTATGTGCAATGTGCGGTCTCCACCTAAAGCAGTAATCGTTTTTCTGGACCGAAGAGTCGTAGCATTGGTGCCAGGGACAGCGTGTTCACTACAAAGCAATTACACGTATGTGAACCTTCTTTCTGGTAGGGAGTGGTTGTGGTACTGAGTGATCACGCGTGCTGGACACAGCTATTATTATTATTATTAATTCTCACTTTCTGGGGCTCCTGGATGGCTCAGTCGGTTAAGCATCTGCCTTCAGCTCAGGTCATGATTCCAGAGTCCTGGAATCAAGCCCTGGGTTGGGCTCCCTGCTCAGTGGAGAGCCTGCTTCTCCCTCTCCCTCTGCTACTCCCTCTTTCTCCCTCTCCCTCTGCTACTTCTCCCTACTTGTGCTTGCACGCATGTGCTCTCTCTCTCTCTGTCAAATAACTAGAGTCTTTAAAAATTTTTTTTAGTCTTTTTTTTTAAAAGATTTTATTTATTTATTTATTTATTAGGAAAGAGAGAGAGTGAGAGAGAGTATGAGAAGGGAGAAAGTCAGAGTGGGAAGCGGACTCCCCGTGGAGCTGGGAGCCCGATGTGGGACTCGATCTCGGGACTCCGGGATCATGACCTGAGCTGAAGGCAGTCGCTCAACCAACTGCGCCACCCAGGGGCCCCAATTTTTTTTTTTTTTTTAGTCTTTAAGAGGGTGCTGTCATCACCCCAGTTTACATACCAGAAAACCACAGCCTAGGGAGATTGAAAACTCAGGTAGTGCTGGCACATAGCAGCTGTTCCCTGAAGAGTAGAATGGGTGCAGGAACCTGTCCAGGTAGGCGCAGCTGGGAAGAGGCTGGATGCGGGAATGGACCCAAGCCAGTGCTCACTTCCAAAGCCTGTACTTCTCTTTTTTTCCTGATTGATTGATTGTAAGCTCGATGCCCAGTGTGGGGCTTGAACTCACAACCCTGAGATCAAGAGTCGCCTGCTTTACCAGCTGAGTTAGCCAGGTGCCCTCAAATCCCGTCCTTTTTGCTGCCTCTGTGTGGTTAATACTGGAAGATGGTAATTGGTACTTCAAGGTGTCCACGTCCTTTGAGCCTTTTAAGAATATTCTTTCTTTCTTTTTAAAAAATATTTATTTATTTGATAGAGACACCGCGAGAGAGGGAACACAAGCAGGGGGAGTGAGAGAGGGAGAAGCAGGGAGCCCGACGTGGGACTCAATTCCAGGACCCTGAAATCATGACTTGAGCCGGAAGCAGACACTCAATGACTGAGCACCCTAGGAATATTCTTACTTTAGATCTTTTCTGAACTCATTTGCTTTCCCAGCAATGCTTGCGAGGAGGGTTCCCTTTCATCTCTGTGGGTTGGGAGCTGTGACCCTAGGGCCAGTTACTCTGAACCGGGGAGGAGAGCATTTACTGAGCGATCCCAGAGGAGGTAAAGAGGCGTCAGTAGGGCTCTGCCGGAGAGCCTGGGTAAACGTGGCCTCAGAGCGCGAGTGGAATAGTGCCCTGAGGGGAGCAGCTCGTGGATTATGTAGCTGTCATCTGAGTTTCGGTGGTAATCATGATAGTAAGCCTTCCTGTTTCTTTTCAGCTATTATTACAGAAAATTGTAAACATACAGAAAAGTTCAACAGTGGATTCAACATTTTAACATTTTGCCCTATTTGCTTTAGTTTTTTACTTTGCCTAACCATGTGATAGCATGGTGCTGACGTTGACACTTAACCCCTAAATATGTAAGCATTTGTCTTCTAAAAACAAGGTCATTCTCTCACATAACCACAATTCTATCATTATCACATCCAAGAAGATAAGTCTGTGATGTCTAATGTCTAACCTGTATGCAGATTTCCCTGTGTGGCCCAGACGGCCTTAAAAATTTTTTTTTTGAAACTAAAATCAGTGAAGGTTTATGCATTTCACTTAGTTTGTGAATTGTATGTTTTGACATAGTTGAAATTAACGATTAACGGATTTGACATAGGTAAAATCCTTCGAAGTTTCTGGCTCATACTGCTCTCGGAGACTGCTTCATTACAGCCTAGATGTTGATGCTTAGAATCTTAGCAATGGAAGGGACCCTTGAGTGAATTCGGTGTAGTGACTCCTGTGGTTTACATGGGAAGTTTGGTGTTTTTCTTTTCTTTTTTTTTTTTTAACCTGGGAAGTTTTAAAAAAATAGATAACTTGGCATTATTCTTTTTTTTCCCCCAAATACGTTTATTTTATTTTTTCAGTGTTACAAGATTGATTGTTCATGTACCACACCCAGTGCTCCATGCAATACATGCACTTCTCAATACCCACCACCAGGCTCACCCAACCCCCCACCCCCTCCCCTCCAAACCCCTCAGATTGTCGCTCAGAGTCCACAGACCTGGCATTATTCTTGACTTTATGATCTTTGTGGGAGGGATGTCCCAATTGCCTTTTTTTTTTTAATTCTCCCAAGTTACCGTGAAGTTAGCTTGGCACTGCTCCCCGGACCTGTGTTTGGGAACCACTGGTTTAGTCCACCTGTTTCGCAGGCCAGCATCACAACTTAAAGAATGTCAGAGCCAATACTAGAAGCAGGGCTGCTCGTGTTCTTTTTCTTTTTTTAAGACATTATTTGAATACCATTGGTTAAGCATATACACAAGGTAACTGCTCTGCACGTGGTGTACTATTATTAAAGCAAAACAAAAACTCATGAAAGCATTTATGCTAATTCCGCCTAGAGAGGGAAATGTTTGATGTATGAAGGTTGAATTGGAAGTTTGCCTGTAGACAGTAGATGGAAGGGACATTCAAAGGGTATGTGTGTGCATGTTTAATATTATAGGTATATATTAAATTCATATGTCTAGTGTAGATATGTATCATTATATCAGATATTTAGTATATATGACCGTATATTATATATCATGTATCAAATATAGTAATACATATCTGTATTAGGTATGTGAAATATCTGAACATATTTATGGCTAAATTAGGTATATAATTTATAAATATAAATATATGAAGTATAAATATAGCTATATATAATTTAGCAGCTTGCCCCACAGTAGGTATTCAACAAGTATTGGCTACCTTCTGCCTTCCGTTGCTTTGTGGCTTTAGGTATAGGATCAAGACGGCTGGATGTGTAGTGTCAAAGTAGCAGGAGATAAGAAGGCCGTGTTAGGGAAAGATTTCAAGTACCCTGTACATTTCGGAATTTATTTCACTAGCTGTTGGTAGTTTGTGAGTGAATGGCATAATCCAATCTGAGTTTTAGAAAATTTTGGCAAAATATTGGACTTGGGAAGGCAGGAAAGATGATTTTAAGAAATTATATGTTTGAATATACTGTCACAGCAAAACTTATTTTCCTCACCCAAATGATGTTTTTAATTACCAGCTTTTAGAGAGTATCAGTTTCATTTCTTCTTTTTTTTTAAGCTTTTATTTATTTATTTGACGGGGAGAGAGAGAGGGAGGGAGGGAGAGGGCACAAGCAGGGGGAGTGGCAGGCAGAGGGAGAAGCCGGCTCTCCGCTGAGCAGAGAGCCCAATGCAGGGCTTAGTCCCAGGACCCTGGGCTCATGACATGAGCCGAAGGCAGACGCTTAACTGACTGAGCCACCCAGGCGTCCCCAGATTATCAGTTTCAATAAACCTAAGTACAAAGTTCACTCTCTCATTTTATGACAGGATAATGAGACATGTATGCATCTCACATTTTGAAAGCTATAATTCAGCAAGTATTTGAGTGCCTAGCCTAGTGTGCACCAGGCACTGTGCTAGGCCCTGGGAATACCCCCATGAGGGAAGGTGGACTTAGACGTTCCTTCATGGAGCTTACTGTCTATAAGGGAAGGAAATATTCATCAAATAATGATTAATAATGCAATACTAGGGGGCTTAGGAAGTCATGAAAGTCAGTATCATCTCTCATTTTGCTATTTCAGCAGCCTATGAACTGTTCTCTCTCTTTCCACTCTTAGCCTGTACAGTGTGTTCTCTCACAGAAGCCTAAGGGATCCTTTTCAGTGTACGTCACTCTGCACAGCACTCTCTATGGCTATTTCAATCAGGGAAAACCAGAGTTCTCACCGTGGCCTCCGAGGCTCTCTTTCCTTCCTTGCCTCTGTTACCTTCCTGATCTTGTTTTCTCCTACTTTCCCCTCTCACTCACTCTGCCCAGCCACCCTGGGTAATACCAAGACACCGCCTTCGGGCTCTGCCCTGCCGTTCTCTCCGACGCGTCTCCAGAGGGCCAACTCTGCCTGCCTTCAGGTCATCGCTCAGCTGGTACCTTCTCAGTGGAGCCTCCCTTGACCACCAGTTTGACATTTCAGCCGGCCCCACCATCGCCTGTACTCCCAATGTTCTTCACTCTGCTCATTTTCTCCCCCATGACACTTATTATTACTTTCTAACATGGTGTGTAATTTACCTTTCAAAATTATGTGTATTGTCCCCTCCCCCACCCAGCTCCACATAGCCAGTGCTTTTTTTCTGTTCGTGTCCAGTACCTGATGTGTATAGACATTGTAAGTAAACACTTAATGAGGAAGGGAAAGCTGGTATTTGCGTGAAAAAGTGGTAACTGAGCTGACCACTGTGGTGTGAGTCGGCGTTAACGCGGTGAGCTGGGAGTGGAGAGGTATCAGACAGAGGTGTGCAGGTTCTAGATGAGGTGACTGAGCAAGTAGGAGGTACTAAAGAGAAACCAGGATGACTGGAGGCAAGAATCAGAGTGTTGTAAGAGGAAGCTGGGGCCAGTAAGGGCTGCGCCGGACTATAGACTTTTGTTTTTACCTTAAAATACATTTGGGAGGGAAATTAAAAGTTTTAAGCAGGAGGGAAATATCAAATTTGTGCCTTTTTTTTTTTTTAAGGCATTCCAGCTGCAGTGTGGAGCACGTATTGATGGGGGCAGGGGCGGATGTGGCTACATCAGTTGGGAGGCGGTGGTGGGAAGTTCGCAGGCACACTCTGGGGATGGATTGGAGGTGAGAGGGAAGAAGGAAGAAGCAGGGATGACACCTGGGTTTCTGGCTTGTAAAGCTGGATGAATGATAATTCATTCATTGTAGGAGGAGATCAGGTTTGGAGGAGGAGTTCGTGAATTCAGGTCCCGATATGTTGATTTTTGAGGTGACTTTGAGACAGCCGAGGGATGTCTTGAGGGATTGGATATATGGATCTGGGATTGGCTATTTCGGTCTGCGAATCAACTGCATAGAGAAGTAGCGGAGGGAAGGATTTGCCAAATAACCCACATTTTGAATAATTAAAAGTTGTTAACAAGAATATTACTGGGGGAGATTATATAGTTATGAAATTAAAGTCTCTTGAATAATCTATGCTCCCTGTCCTTTACTTTGGTTTTAGATTTAAGTCTTTTACCAAAGTTGGTGGTACTTACTACATTTTATTCTTGTTATATGTGATTTGCAGGTCAGAAGGCAAATAAGCCTTCCCTGAGATAAAGTATGTAAAACGTCTTTTCCAGAAGTAGTTAGATCTCTGAATAATTCATGCTGTTGGATTTTAAGGCCTATAAAATATTCACACCGTGTGTCTAGAAAGCGGGTTTATAGCAAACCACGAAGAAAGGCTCTTCTTCAGACTCCCTTGGCAAGATTTGAATCAGCAGCAATCACCACCATCACTGTAGACCTCATCGGACTGCTTTCTTCTCTCTCCAGATGATCGCAGGGCTCCTCTAAATTCAGTCCGTGCCTCGTCCATCTTGTTCTTCCCGGTTGGCTCACCACAGGCAGTGGAACACTAACTTTCTCTTTATGAAATCCGAAATGGGGGAAATACTGTGGAACTCTCTGATATTGGGCGGCAGTATAGTGTTGTAATGGTCAGAAGCACAGACTTTTGGAAAAGATCTGAATGAACTTCATTGGCAATCCTGACTTTCCTCCTTGCTAGTGGGGTTAACCATTCTCTAAATCTTTTCGGTAATAGGAGAGAATATTAGGGACCGCCTTAGAGCATTGGTGAGGATCGAAGGGAATAGTCCCACGATTAGGGTTTTCCCTTCCACTCCTGGAATGGAGTGGTCTGTAAAGAGCCTAGCACCTGTGCGCATCCTGGAACTAATGGTTAGTAGTGCAGTAAGAGTGGGGAGGACAGAGGTTTTATTTTTGTTTCATTTAAGTCAGCTTGTTCTGCTTTGGCTATATAGACCTAGGATCTTGAATGATACTTATATTTTGTGTTTTTTTTTTTTTTGTTAAGCTGATATTTTGTAATGGATTTTTTAATGATACAAATTATAATTTAATGTAACAAAATGTTAATTGATTGCTCTGCTAGTTATAAATCTGATAAAGAGGGCTGTTTTATTCATCTTCATTTTCCCCACCATGCCTTGCTCGTAGGAGGTGTTCTGTAAATATTCAGTACATGCTCTAGAGAGAGTTTCGTGCTACTAAATGCCATCGTATCCACAGGTCTGCCATAGTGCCTGCCTACAGTAATTCACGGAAGAAAGGAAGGGAGTCAGAGAGGAACACTGAATCAGTCCTCAGTCCTCCTCCACATCTCCCTGAGATACCTAAACTGCCCTGTGACTTCAGTTACCATTAATTACAGGGAGCCTCTGATCTGTATTTCTGTCTTAAACCACTCTTTCAGTGGTTTCTGTACATCTGTCTTAGGTAATTTCTACCTGAATGTCCCTTAGTCGTTTCAAATACATTGTGCTCAGATTCTCCTTTTTCCTGTTTTGGCTAATGGTGTCTCGCCATCCACCCGGCATCCAGTCATTGTCATTCTTACCTTCTTCCTGCCTATTGATAATTCTGCTTTAGTAGTCCTCAAATAAAAACGCTTTCTTTTTTTCTTTTTTCATGCCAAATTAACTTTATTTTTTAAATTTTTTAAATTTGATTTTATTTTTTCAGGGTTGCAAGATTCACTGTTCATGCATCATACACGGTGCTCCACACAATATGCGCCCTCCTTAATGCTCACCACCTGGCTCACCCAACTCCTCACCCTGCCTCCCCTCCAAAACTCTGTTTCTTAGTCTCTCATGCTTCATCTCCCCCTCCGATTCCCCTAATTCACTCTTCCTTTCCTTCTCCCAATGTCCTCCATGTTTTTCCTTATGCTCCACACCTAAGTGAAACCAAGTGATAATTGACTCTCTCTGCTTGACTTATTTCACTCCGCATAATCTCTTCCAGTCCCATCCATGTTGATACAAAAGTTGGGTATTCATCCTTTCTGATGGAGGCATAATATTCCAC
Source organism: Nasua narica (assembly GCA_028533885.1). Taxonomy (NCBI): domain Eukaryota; kingdom Metazoa; phylum Chordata; class Mammalia; order Carnivora; family Procyonidae; genus Nasua; species Nasua narica. The sequence goes on along the minus strand of CM052799.1, from coordinate 186,271,707 downwards.
TGTATATATGGACCATAGACCATATCTTCTTTTTTTTTTTTAAGATTTTATTTATTTATCTGACAGAGAGAGAGAGATCACAAGTTGGCAGAGAGGCAGGCAGAGAGAGAGGGGGAAGCAGGCTCCCTGCCGAGCTGAGATCGAGTCCCACATTGGGCTCCCTGCTCAGCGGGCAGCCTGCTTCTCCCTCTCCCACTCTCCATGCTTGTGCGTGTTCTCTCTCTGTCAAATAAGTAAATAAAATCTTAAAAAAAAAAAAAAAGAGTGAAGGCAGGTGCCTAACATTTCTCTTCAGTCCCTCCTTCATATTGTTGCTGCCAGCATTATGTTCCTAAATCACAGAGATGATCTTATCACTTCCCTACTTAAAAGCCCAGAATTTTATGCCACCTTTTTCATCTGCCAAACTCTCGTGCTTCAAAACCCAGCTAAGTTTGCTCTTTCTCTGTCAGACTCTCCTCAGCTCTTCCTGGCAAGTACTGTCCTTTATCACTTTATTTCATATTTCTGTTACAGTACTTTTACACTGCAGCTCATAATGTATGTATGTGTATTACAGCCCATATTGTAATGGAATTATTTGTTCTTTTGACAGTGTTCCTAACTAGACTGTTCTCTACGTTGATTGCCTTAATCATTTTTATATGCTCAGTGTCTAACACTGGGAGCATTTAACAACTAGTGGAGAGATGGCAGAATAGACAGATAGTAAGTGTAGAAATCTGACTTCTAATTAACGGGGACATTTCTGAATTAGATGTTATTTGGGACTTTGATGCATATGGAAATTTCTCAGACCATGTTTGTATGTTGAAGTATGTAGTTGTTTTCTCCTCTTGCTTTTGCAGTTGCCCTTGGGTTTCCTAAACTGAGTTTTGGAAATGAAATTTGATAGTTGAATCACTTAAAAATGCCCTCTGAAAAGGATTCCTATTTCCTTTTATAAGGAAATTGCCTCTCTTAGTAATAACAATAATTGCTATCTAATATATTATAAGACTTGTGGGTCAGACCAGTAATCCATTAGTCAATTCACTAATTTTGTTTTTGGTTTTTTTCACTTGGTACCAGGGTCTATTTTGTGGGAAGAAGCTACCAATAATTTCCTTGACCTCAAAAAAGTCATAAGTTTATTAAAAGCAGCTACAAACATAGTACATTATACAAAGAGGTTTTTCAACAGGCAAGAACAATCAGCACTTCATTGTGTTAATTATAAAATAACTTTTGAAATTTTTGTATTTTGCTGCTAAGAGCTACAAACTTTGAAAACAGACAAAAAGCAAAACAAATACATGATCCTATCACCCATATATATAATAATATAAAACTATTGGTGTTTGTTCTTCTGGTATTTCTACTTATGTATGTGTTTTTAATATGTATATTGGTAGTTCTTTTTTCAAAAAAGGAAATAATGCTGTGCATAGTTTTAATAACCAACTTTTTGCACTTAGTATTAACCATTACCATCTACTCGTGCCAGTAAATGTTTTTCAAAAATAGATTTTTTAATGTTTGCATTAAGTAAACTGCTTTACTGAACTGTTGTTGAACCTTTAGGTTTTCTCTAAGTAGTCTTTGTCTTCTATGAGTCTCCAAAGGCTTGTTATATTAAGTATTTTGTGCTTGTTTCCACTTTAAGCCAGGGAGCCAGTATTAGGAGTATTGCCAGTTTTTGCTAAATCAACACTGTGTCATGATAAAATATACTTATCTTGTAGTGAATATCAACAATAGAACTCACATGAAAGTCACTCTTCCTAGTTGAGAGGGTTCATTCTTAATAGACTAGCCCTTTCCCCTCACTTTCCTCTCCTAAATGTTTACCATAGTGACTGGGCTCTTGGTACTCTTGGCTCCTTTTCTCCTTAAAGCTCTTCATCTGGTTCCCTGTTATGATTCTGTGAAACCCAAATCCTTCATGAGGTTAGGGTGAATTTGCAGTTACCTGTCACTCTCCAAACTTACTCTAAGCCAACCTGCTCCACTAACTTACTGTGTCCTGAATCTCTTTGGTACTAAGCTAATTCTTCCTTCCTGGTACCAAAGGGACCTATGGCTTTGTATATAATTTTCCCCTCTCCCTCCTCTTTCTCTTTTGTTTCTTTTTAATCTAATTAACTGTACTTAGCTTTTAAATTTTAGTATGTTTTAGGATTTTAGCAAGTGTTACCTCTTCATAGAGGCTTTCTCTGATCACCTTATCGAAAATAGATCTCCCCTTTATTCCCTATTAGGATCCTGCATGTTTCCTCCGTAGTAATTATTTGTATTACTTCAATGTTTCTCTGCCTCACTCCATCCCTGACCCTCCAGTATAAGCCCCAGAAGAGTATGACATTTCAGAAATCATTGTATGCAAATAGCTATATATTTTCTGCTTCTAGAACTATTTATAATTAAGTTAATATATGGGAAATGAATTTTATAATTGGACATAAGACTTTTAAATTCAGACATTGTCTTAAATTCATGATGACCTTCTCTATTAACCAGTTAATATTTAATCTTTGATGATATAAAATGTGCAAGACTTTGGTGTAACTAAAGCATATCGGAATGATAAACTTCTAAAAACATTTTGTGGATAAAATTTACATACTGTAAAATACACAGGTCTTAAGTGTACACTTCGGTGACTTTTGATAAATGTATGTACCTGTATAACCATTATCCCAATTAAGATACAGAACATTTCCATCACTGCCCCTCTCCCCCAGAAGTTCCCTTGTAGTCAGTCCTTATCCCCTGTAGGCAAGCACTGTTCTGATTTCTGGGGCTGTCAATTAATTTTGCCTCTTCTTAAGTAAGCTGCATTTAAATGGAATTATACACAAGAGAGTATATATTATATACTTCTTTTACTAAATCATCTTTGAGGGTTTACTTTTTTTTTTTTTTTTTCCGTGTGGTTTATGTATCAGTTTATCCTTTTTTGTTGTGGAACAGTATTCCATTGTATGAATCAATCATAACTTGTTTTTTTGTTTTGTTTTTTTTTTAAGATTTTATTTATTTATTTGAGAGAGAGCAAGAGATGCCACAACCAGGGGTGGGGGTGGAGCAGAGGGAAAGAGGGCGAAGCAGACTCCCCGCTGAGCTCCATCCCAGGGCCCCAGGATCATGACCTGAGCTAAAGGCAGATGCCGAACCGACTGAGCCACCTGGGTGCTCCCTCGGTCATAACTTCTTTATCCATCCATCTATTGATGAACATTTAGGTCGTTTCACTTTGGGGCTATTATGAATAAAGCTGCTAAAAACTTTCTTCTCTAGGTCTTTTTTATGTGTGGATATGTGTTTTTACTTCCTTTGGCAAATACCTAGGAATGGAATTTTGGGGTTATAGGGAGGTTTATTTTTAACTTTATAAGAAACTGCCGCCAGAAATTTATGAGATTTCCACTTGCCACCCCCATTTAGAGTTGTTGGTTGAGTTGCTTTTCTAATGGATGTGAGATGTTATTTCATTAATTTGCACTTCTCTGTTCACTGACAGTATTGAATACCTTTCTGTGTGCTTCTTGGTCATTAGTTGTCTTTTTTTTTTTTTTAATTAATTGTCTTTTTAAGTCTTTTTCCTATTTCAAGTTTGCTCAAGTCTTTTGCACTTTTTATTGCCTATATTTTGTCTTATTACTAATGTTTAGTTCTTTCTGTAGTATAGATCCAAGTCCTTTGTCAGATATTTGTTTTGCAAATATTGGCTCCCAGCCTGTGTTTCCAGTGTTGGACCTTCTATGAAGAATATATTAATTGTACTTATTTTTCAGAATAATTGAAATCATTACTTTAAATTTAGAGATATTTCACCTGAATCCATATTTAAGCATATTATTTGAAAATATAACTAACATACTGTTTAGAAATAAATTCATCTTTGTGGACATGTTTATACAATGTTATAATTTTTGCTTTACATAGTTATCTTTTAAGTAAAAGAAGAAAAGATAGTCTTATGTTTAGCCACGTATTGATCATTCTGATTGTCTTCATTTCTCCCTGCAGATCTTACATTCATCTGGTGTCATTTCCCTTTAGCCTGAAGAATTTCCTTTGGCATTATTTTTAGCGCAGATCTAGTGATGAATTATCTCAGATTTTCTTTACCTGAAAATATTTTTTATTCTCATTTTTATAAAAAAGCTTTATTGAGATATACATATGATAGCATTCACCAATTTTAAGTGTACAGTTCGATGATTTTTTAGGTTTTTTTAAAGAGTTGTGCAGTCATCACCACAATCTTATTTTTTTAAGTTTTTATTTATATTCATTAGTTAACATACAGTGTATTATTAGTTTCAGGCATGCAATTTAGTGATTTAACACTTCCCTAAAGTATCCAGTGCTCATTATGACAAGTTCCTTTCTTAATCCCCATCACTTATTTCACCCTTCCCCCCATCCACTTCCGCTCTAGTGGCTATCGGTTTGTTCTCCATAGTTAAGAGTCTTTTTCTTGGTCTGTCTCTCTCTTCCATTCCCCTGTGATGGTCTGACCACAGTCTAATTTTAGAACCTTGTATCCATTAGCAGTGACTCCCTATTCCACTCTCCCATTGTCACTAGGCAACCACAAATTTACTTTCTGTCTCTAGATTTGCCTCATCTGGACATTTCATATAAATGGAATCATACAAGATGTGGTCTCATGTCTTTCACTTAGCATAATGTTTTTGAGGGTCCTCTGTGTTATAGAATATATCAGTACTTAATTCCCTTTTATCACTGAATTTGTATTCCATTGTATGATATGTCACATTTTAGGTGTCCGTTCATCAGTTGATGTCTATCAACTATACTTCTTGGGTATTATGACTAATGCTGCTATGAACATTTGTATTCAAGTTTTTGTGTACATGTATCTTTTTATTTCTCTTGGGTAGATAGTAGAATGGCTGTCATGTTCCCTTTTAAAAAATATTTTAGTTATTTTGAGAGAGAGAGAGAATGCACGAGGTGAGGAGGGAAGAGCAGAGAGAGAGAGAATCTTAAGCAGGCCCCATGCTCAGCTCAGATCTCAACTCGGAGCCTGATCTCATGACCCTGAGATCATGACCTGAGTGAAATCAAGAGTCGGATGCTTAACTGACTGAACCACCCAGGTGCCCCTATCACACTCTCTTCTGAAGAATATTTTTACTGGATATTGGGATTGATTACTTAAAAAAAAAAACCAACCAACACTTAAAGAAATTCTTTATACTATCCTGGCCTCTGTTGAGAAGTCATTGTGATAAGTTGATATTTTTCCTTTTTTTTTTTAAAGATTTTTTATTTATTTATTAGGAAAGAGAGAGAGTGAGAGAGAGCATGAGAAGGGAGAAGGTCAGAGTGAGAAGCAGACTCCCTGTGGAGCCGGGAGCCCAATGTGGGACTCGATCCCGGGACTCCGGGATCATGACCTGAGCCGAAGGCAGTTGCTCAACCAACTGAGCCACCCAGGCGCCCATAAGTTGATATTTTTCTGCCCAAAACTACTTCAGGTGTTTTTTTTATTTCTGATTTTCAGCAATTTGATTATGATGTTTTTTCCTGTTTAACCTCTTTGGAGTTTGCTGAGCTTCCTGGATTTATAAATTAATGTTTATCACTGAACTTGGGAAATTATCAGCCATTATTTCTTCAAATATTTTTTCCCTCATTCTGTCTTTTTCTGGGAACTAGTTAAACATATTGGATCAGTTACTAGTGATCCTTAGTTTGCTGAGGCTCTGTTCATTTTTTTTCTCAGGAAAAAATATCCCTTAAAAAAAAGATCCCGTTCTTTAGACTGGATAATTTCTTTTGATCTTTCTTCAAGTTTACTACTCTTTTCTTCTGCTGTTTCTAGTCTCCTATTAAGCCCATTTAGTTAATTAAAAATTTCAAAACTGATAATTTTCAGTTCTAAAATTTACATTAAAAATTGTCCACTAAGGGCGCCTGGGTGGCTCAGTTGGTTGAGCAACTGCCTTTGGCTCAGGTCATGATCCCGGAGTCCTGGGATCGAGTCCCATATCGGACTCCCGGCTCTGCGGGAAGTCTGCTTCTCTCTCTGACTTTCTCCCCTCTCATTCTCACTCTCTCGCTCTCTAATAAATAAATAAATAAATAAAAATCTTAAAAAAAAAAATTGTCCACTGAGATCCTCCATCAGTTTAGTTATTTGGATCATGTATCTTTACGTCTTTGAATGTGTTTATATTGATAGCTTTAAAGTCCTTGTCTGCTAATTTCAACATCCGAGTCATTTTGGAGTCTATTTCTATTGACTTCTTTTTCTTTACTCCTTGAAAATAGATCACATTGTTCCTGCTTCTTTGAATGTCTAATAATTTTTTACTACATGTTAGACATTGTGGATGATACATTATAGACATTCTCAATTCAGTTATCTTCATCTAAAGGGTGTCAGTTTTTGTTCTAACAGGTGGATAAAAGGCTGTCTGACCACCTTGAAATTGTAGACCCTTGGTGTTATACCTTATTAGAATAATGCCAAGGTGTTTACTGATCTCTGACTTGGTGGAACTCAAGCTCTAAAGTATCTTGCATTGGGCACAGGGAAACTCTGCTTAGTTCATTTAGCCTTCCTGCTATTTTTTTTTTTTTCTGCTGAGTTTCTTGCGGTGTACATGAGCCACCTTTCCTCCGTGGGTATTCTGTTTAGGGGTTATATTAAGAGTGTATATTAAAGTGTTTGGGGCTCCTTCCTGTAACTCACCTGTTTCCAAGATTTCCTCTCTCAGTTCCCGATTGCTCTAATAATCTTGAACTCCATCCTCCTATACTTCAAACCAAAAAGACTATGGCATTTTTGCTCAAGTTTTAGCCACGATGCACCACAGAGACTCACCTGGGCTTGGAGCGGGAGACTACGGGGTTCTTCAGAGGAAAAAGCTGTATAAAAGTGGGTCTTACTCATTGTGTTTTCTTCTAAGGGTAAATTCCCTCTAGTTTCTGCCTGCTTTTCAGCACTCTTCAGTGCTTTTTTCCCCCTCTTTCTTTTTGGAATTTAAGGTGTTGCTGGATCATGTCATCTGAATGTACTTTTTTTTGAAAATTCCCACAGCATGTTGTACCTTTATAGTTCTTTATGTACATGATTTTTCTCCTAGTTATTGATTGCCGCGTTCTTGATAACTCCAAAACTTAGTAGTTTAAAACAGCCATTTTATTATGCTTACGGTTTACCATGGGTCAGGAATTGGTAAAGGGCACAGCCGGGATGGTGTCTCTGCTCCATATGTCTGGGGCTTCACTGGGTAAAGCCGGAAGTCTGGGTACCAGGCGGGGTGCGGTAACTGGAACAGCAGTCACCCAAAAGTGGCTACTCATGCCTCTGGCAGGGGAGGCCAGCTGTTGGCCAGGAACTGTGGGCCAGAACACCTGGACGTGGTCTCCTCACAGCACTGTGACCTTGGATTTTTACATGGCAACCCAGAACTCTGGTACCCGCGTTCCAGAGAATCAGCTACAAGTTGCACTGCCTTTTACCATCTAGTCCTAGAAGTTGTATGGCAAAAGTTACATAGCATCCCTTCCGCTACTCTGTTGCTTAGCTGGTTTTTACAGTTGGCCTGAATTCAAGGGGAGGGACATAGATTGATTTCTCAGTGAAGGGGAAGTGCCAAAGAATTTGCAGACACATTTTAAAACCATTAGGCTCATTTAGTAAATTGCAAGCTCCCCCTTATGTCCCAACACAGTCCTACGTACATGTCAATAGGTATTCATCAAAGTATTTAATTTTTCTTCTTAACTCTAGGTTTGGACCGAAGGCAGATTTCTGTTTAAAATAAAGGAAAAGATATTTCACTTCTTAAAAACATTTCCTCAGAATGATTACTTTTTGTCTTTTTAGTTGTAGAATACTGAGTTTAATGAAAAATCCATGCTTACGGGGTGAAAATGGCAGGCTTCCTCGATAATTTCCGTTGGCCAGAATGCGAATGTATTGACTGGAGTGAGAGGAGAAACGCTGTGGCTTCTGTGGTGGCGGGCATATTGGTAAGTGGAAAAGCCAGGTTGGTGACATTGCTGCCTCATGCTTTGCCCTGAAAATTAATGTCAGTTCCTTTGGACCATGGATACCCTTTCAGAACTGTTTATTTCACTGTTACTTTGTATGAATAATTAGAGTTCCAGATATGACTGAACAAAACATGTATAAATTTGTTAAGCTTAATATCTTTTCTTTAGCTCAAGTGATAATACAATTATCATAAGCAGTAGCATTTTTTTAAAAGATTTTATTTATTCATCTGACAGAGAGAGAGAGACACAAGTAGGCAGAGAGGCAGGCAGAGAGAGAGGGGGAAGCAGGCTCCCCGCTGAGCAGAGAGCCTGATGCGGGGCTCGATCCCAGGACCCTGAGATCGTAACCCAAACCAAAGGCAGAGGCTTAATCCACTGAGCCACCCAGCGTGTAGCATTTTTAAGTTAATGATACAATATGTTTAAGTCCTGTAAGCTCATCAGAGGCTCAGAATTTGATAACCAATAGTGTCATGACTCAGCGAGATTCATGATGTGTAGACAGCAGTACGGACCCAAGGCTGCATTAGAACTGAAGCCCCGCAGTGCTCTAGGGAAGGGACACCAGCCCCCCGGCCCAGCGACAGCTCTGAGGGGGAGTGAGTCTGTGGAGGCAACTCTTGCCTTATCTTCTTCCTAACATTTTTTTGTTTTTCAGCTTTTTATAATAAAACATGTTGAGCATATACAGTCAACAAAAAGAGAATGGTGTAGGGAGCCCTGCTCACCCCGTGTCCCTACAGCCCAGCTTCAGAACAAATCAGGACCAGTCTTTTTTTTTTTTTTTAAATATTTTATTTATTTATTTGACAGAGAGAAAGAGAGAGAGAGATCACAAGTAGGCAGAGAGGCAGGCAGAGAGAGAGAGAAGGGAAGCAGGCTTCCTGCTGAGCAGAGAACCCGGTGCGGGACTCGATCCCAGGACCCTGAGATCATGACCTGAGCTGAAGGCAGAGGCTTTAACCCACTGAGCCACCCCGGCGCCCCAATCAGGACCAGTCTTGCTTTAGCGGTCCATCATCCACTCCCTGCCCTCACTGCATTTCTGAAGCAGGTTTCAGGATCGATTTCAGTTAAAGAATGTATCTCTTTCAGTATACAGTTCTATACCTGAAGTCCAGTAGGAAAAAGAAAAGGTAACCCAGAGCAGGAATTAAAGATAATTGTGAGGCTTCTAATTTTTTTTGCCTCTTTGTGGTCATCTCACCTGCACTTAATTTGTCCATGAGGTGCTTTAGCTGCTTCTCTGTCTTTGCAGTTTAGTTTACATAGAAATGTACCATTTTACAAACTCATGTTCGGTCAGTTACACGGTATTTAATCAAGCTGCATAATTGATTACAGCTATGGCAGACTTAGATAGTTTTGGAGACCTGACAGCTGACCCTTGGTAAGCATGCAGTGCATTTGTGGACGCAGAAGTTGGTATTGAAAAGGAACGTTCTCTAGAGAGAATGAAACACGTCAGGTAGTAGGGAGACGGTTAGCTGGAGGTTAGTTAAGAAAACTTCAGGGGCGCCTGGGCGGCTCAGTCGATTAAGCATCCGACTCTTGATACCAACTCAGGTCATGATCTCAGGGTCGTGAGATCAGGCCCTGTGTTGGGCTCTGTGCTCGGCCAGGAGTCTGCTTGAGATTCTCTCTGTTCCTTCTGCCTCTCCCCCTGCTCTTGCGTGCGTGCACGCTCTCTCTCTCAAATAAATAAAATCTTTTTAAAAAGAGAGAATTTCAGTGCCTGTAATTATGGTGGGCCAAAGAAGCAGATAATTCATTCTAGGTCACACATTTTTTATCTTGCATTAAGATCAAAACTTCAGAATCTTACACAGATTTGAGTAGGTAGGTTCACCTCAGATGCTATCAAGAGTAGGTAAACCGGAGATTCTTATTTTTTATAGTTCCACATCCAGAACTCAAACGAGAAATACATTATGTTTCATTTATGTGGTCTGGAGAAATACAGGAATATTAAAGAGCAAGTAACTCCATGCTGAGCCAAGGGTTAGTGTTATTTTAATGACTTGGGCTCTTGCGCAAGTTTTTTACAGGGTGGTGGATAATGATCGACGCCGCCGTCGTGTACCCGAAGCCAGAGCAGCTGAACCACGCCTTTCACACGTGTGGCGTGTTCTCCACCTTGGCTTTCTTCATGTGAGTGTGAAGTGATTCTTAATTCAAGGTCATGTTCCAAAAGACATATTTGCCTTATAATTTAATGCTATCTGGAATAACCTTTTAATTTAATTCTTTAAATTAAAGAATTTTAATTTGGTGGATTCTTTAACGTGATAAATATGTATATTTTCCCCATTTTATTATTTTTTTTTTATGAAGAACAAGTATTGAATTTGGTCACGTATCTTTTTGGCATCTGCAAAGATGATCACATGATTTTTCTTCTCACACTATGGTTAAACTGGTCAGTCCCTGTATTTTATCTGTCCGAAGTTTATTTTTTATATTTGAATATCTCTGAATATGAGGGTGCTTCTTTTTTTTTTTTGAAGATTTTATTTATTTGACAGAACACAAGCAGGTGGAGCAGCAGAGGGAGAGAGAGAAGCAGGCTCTCCACTGAGTAGAGAGCCTGACACCCGGGTGCTCCACAACTGATATTTTTTTCTTTCTTGGTAAAAAAAAAAATATTCATGCATCTTAAAAAATCAGTGGCATCTTAGATTTTTTTTTAAAGATTTTATTTATTTATTTGACAGAGAGAGAGATCACAAGGAGGCAGAGAGGCAGGCAGAGGGAGAGGGGGAAGCAGGCTCCCCGCTGAGCAGAGAGCCCGATGCGGGGCTCGATCCCAGGACCCTGAGATCATGACCTGAACCAAAGGCAGAGGCTTTGACCCACTGAGCCACCCAGACACCCCTTATTTATTTTAAAGATTTTATTTATTTATTTGACAGAGAGAGAGAGACAGCGAGAGCAGGAACACAAGCAAGGGGAGTGGGAGAGGGAGAGGCAGGCTTCCTGCCGAGCAGGGAGCCTGATACAGGGCTCGATCCCAGGACCCTGGGATCATGACCTGAGCCAAAGGCAGACTGATACATCCAGGTGCCCCTAATTTTTTTTTTTAATGCGTTGTTTGACTGTTTGCCAGTAGCTGGGGAAAGGGCAGGATTGGCCTTTAATGAGATTGGTCTATGACTTTTCTTTTTTATTGAATCATTTTTGGTTTTATCTGTTAAATCTCATAAAAGAGTTTGGAAACTTTCTGTGAATATCTTTTATTAATTTTAAAGACTATGTTAAAACATTAAGATTATGGAATTTCCTTATACTGTGAAGAGTTATAAAAGTTAAATTGTGCAGGTGCCTGGGTGGCTCAGTCTGTTAAGTTCCGGACTCTTGATTTTTGGCTTAGGTCATGATCTCAGGGTCGTGAAATTGAGCCACCTGTTGGAGCCCATCATGGAGCCTGCTTAAGATTCTCTCTCCTTACCCCCCTGCCCCTCTGCATCCCGAGCTCATACACTCTCTCTCTCTAAAAATAAATAAATAAAATATTTCAAAAAAAGTTAAATTGTAGAGGATGGAACTACTTACATCCATTAAGGATGCTGAGAAGAGGCTACATCTCTACTATAAATGCATCTTGCGCTAACAAAAATGGCAAGAGAGGCTGGGTAAAGTGGGCCTTTTTTATTATATAGAGATCAAATGTGTGACTTTGAGAAATGGATCAGAGAAAATCACTTGACTTTTAACACAGAGAGGAACTTAACTCTTGATTGTAATGAGAACCTTAAAATACGATGACCACTCTGAGTCACCCGTGTATAAATGTAAAACAGGCAAAGAAATCAGAAAATCGGCCTCTCTGTTGTAATCTTTGGAGACAAGTGATAGTAATTTCTTTCTTTTTTTTTTTTAAAGATTTCATTTATTTCTTTGACAGAGAGGAACACAGCTAGAGAGGAAACACAAGCAGGGGGAGAGGGAGAACCAGGCTCCCCGCGGAGCAGGGGCTCGAACCCAGGGGCTCGATGTGGGGCTCGAATCCAGGACCCCAGGATCATGACCTGAGCCAAAGGCAGACGCTCAACGACTGAGCCACCCAGGGATAGTAATTTCTTAAAATTAAGGGTGTTTCTTGGGTGTAGTTTAGGTAAAAAGTCCTGTAACATTTCTATCCACTAGGATATCTGTTAAATTAAAAGATATGTTCAGTTATTCAAATACTGACTCTAATTAGGTTTCTCTTTAAATGATATGTAAATATCTGCAACTGGTTTAGCAGCACGTGAGCTTATGAGATGATTTTGTGTTGTTCCAGGATAAATGCTGTGTCCAATGCTCAGGTGCGGGGGGACAGCTATGAAAGCGGCTGTTTGGGAAGAACAGGTAAAGGCACTTGGAGTTTTAACGTGCGCCGGCAGAGGGAGATTTGCCAGCAGGAGGAAAAAAGTCTCAATATAGGACTAGTTAGGGTTAGATAGCATTTTTTTATTAACTTGAAAAAATGTTTGGTGTTACTTAAATCCTTAACAAAGTTCAAGTTACCACCGGAAGTACTATTTTAGTCATGTTTTAACTGCTTATCATCTATAAGTAAAAATCAGTGGCTCTTAGATTCCAGGTTCTTCCTCCTGCAAAGCTAATGATGGTTTTAGGATTTAATTAATCAACTATTCAATTTAGTCATGGAATTACTTAGAAGCTCCCCTAGTTTAGTTTGCGGGTGTTAGTTTCTTTAGCCAGCAGAAAGATGATTGTCCTTTTTTCTCCTCCCAAGTGGGGCTTAACCCCTTTTAGTTGTTTGTTGTTTTTAAAATCTTCATTCAGTTCGTTGTTATAGCAGGTGTATGCAAATATGTGACTGTCTTTGAAATGCATACCAGGTGTTAGGTTTACAGTGTTTCCAGTGTTCTGCATTCTTAAGACAGCTGCAGAAATGAGCAAAATGATAAAGCCTGTTCTTCATGCAGGTGCTCGAGTTTGGCTCTTCATTGGTTTCATGTTGATGTTTGGGTCACTTATTGCTTCCATGTGGATTCTTTTTGGTGCATATGTTACCCAAAGTAAGTATTTTTTCCTCCTTTATTTCACAGAGACTCAGATACACCTTTTACGTTTAACTTAGAGACTCAGTTATGTCTTTTACATTTAGCTTAATCCGTCACCTCCACCCAGAGTAAAATTTAGTGTAACTGTTCAAATTAGCTTGAAGTTACATAAGTTGGGGTCCTTGGGTGCAGTGGGATAGCCTGGTTGCAGAATTTAAGCCCCCAACAAGACCCGGTAACTCTCGGCCATCTCTAGAGTGTGTGATTTCCTTCCTTACCCTGGGGAGCCAGGCTTTATACTAGACTTCCGTTTACTGAGGGTTGTTAAGTGGTAAAGTGAGAAACCTGTGCAGACCTCTGTCCCTTATACGTAATTCTCAAATCCACAAAGTGCTGAAAGTCAGGTTTTTCATAATGAGCTTGGCAGCAAAACCTGACCTAAGTTGACAAAGGGGGACTCCTGTGGTCTTTATTCCATTGAGTAAGTATTCACATGTTTTCTTGCTGGAATGTGGTTGTATTTGATTGTGGATGCTGGCCCAAACAGAGCTGGGGTGCTCCATAATATTTATGGCCCTGTGTCAACCATTCTTAAGTGTGAAAATTTTTGAATTCCAAAACATACTTTCAGTGATTTCCACTTAGGGGTGTGAACCCCGATATCTTTCCTCTGGTGCCTCCTCTCTCCAGCTTAGCCTGGAATTTTTCAGGCATAGGTGCAGGGGAGGTTTTTAGGAGTGAGACTGAGTATGTGTGTGTAGCCTTCATGCGGAAACTTGATGCTGCACCGCTCAGTGGCGTGAGCTCGGCGTGCACCCTTCCAAGTGGCTGCTCCAGGCCCATAGCTTTCCTCCAGGGTGGGGTCACAAGGCAGGACCCAGTCCCGGAAGAACCGTTTCTCTCCCTTCACTCCAAAGACAGGAGTCTGTTTCAGATAGCACGCAATGCCACTTACTCATCTTCTGACCCCTCTACCCCCAGAATCTCTTTGTCACTCTGCTAAACACCTCTCCTTGTCCTTACCCACAGTCGACCTTTTAATACTCTTGATAGGACCCTTTCAGTTCCTAGTTCGATCTTTGGAAGGTTTTCTCTTTCACTTGGTGTAAAATAAGTCAGTATAACCCTGCTCATCAAGTATATCTAAAGTGTTATTTTAGGGGCGCCTGGCTGGCTCAGTCGGGAGGATGTGCAACTCTTGATCTCAGGGTTATGAGTTGGAAGCCCCACATGGATGTGAAGATTACTTTAAAATAAAGTGTTATTTTAGTTTGTTAAAAATACTAGTGGAGTACACAGTTCTAGTATGAAGCTCATGTAAAGGAAAGTGCCTTTTTTTTTTTTAAGGTTTTATTTATTTATTTGACAGAGAGAGAGAGCACAAGCAGAGGGAGTGGTAGGCAGAGGGAGGGGGAGAAGCAAGCTCCCCACTAAGCAGAGAGCCAGATGTGGGGCTCGATCCCAGAACCCTGGGATCATGACCTGGCCAAAGGCAGAGGCTTTAACCTGCTTTAACCCACTAAGCCACTCAGGCATCCCTCCAGTAGCATTTTTCACAGAAATAGAACAAATGATGCTTAACTGACTGAGCCACCTAGGCACCCCTGAAAGTGCTTTTTTAAAAACAGCTTTATTGAGATGTAATTTGCATATCAAGTAATTTACCCATTTAAAGTGTATGTTTCAGCATGTTTAGTATATTTAGAATTGTACTACCATCACATAATTCAATTTTATTTTATTTTTTAAAAGATTTTATTTATTTGAGAGAAGGAGAGTACAAGTAGGGTAAGGGGCAGAGGGACAAGCAGACTCCGCACTGAGCGGGGAACCCACCGTGGGGCTTGATCCCAGGATCCTGAGATCATGATCTGAGCCAGGTGCCCCACACAATCCAATTTTAGAACATTTTATCACCCCAAAAGAAACCCCTTACCCATTAGCAGTCACTTCCCATTACCTTTCTCCACCAGCCCTTGGCAACCACTAATCTACTTTCTGTCTTTGTAGATTTGCTTATTTCTTATAAATGGAATCATATAGGGAAGTGTGTTGTAAGCTCACTCTATCGCTGATTCTTAAGCGCTATTACTGATTTCCTTAGAAAGTCTGTTTAGTTACTTCAAGCAACAGGTGAAACTTTCTAGTTTCTGTTATGAAAATGGGTATAAATGATCTTTTCTGGACGTTGTATAGGGAAGTATTAAGTTTGTAAAGGTTGGGTACTCATTGGTTGTATTTTAATTTTTAAAGAACTAGTACACATTGAGATATTTCTCAATTATGGATTTCACCTTTGTATTCTACAGCAGTGCTCATTATATATACTTTTCTGTTTATAAACTGAATATGCTTTTACTTCAGAGGGCATATCTAACACGTATTTCAGATCTTTTGCTGTACAGATCTTCTTGACCTGTTACTAGTTATAATAGCAGCTAACATTTACATAGCACTTTGTGGGCCAAGTACTGTTCTAAGCACTGTGCGTGGTTGTACATTCCTCACACTCTGTGGGGTAAGTGCTGTTATGATGCCCATTTTACAGATGAGGAAATGAAGGGCATAGTAAGGTTCAACAATTTGCCCGTGGTCATACATTTAGTCACTTGGTAGAGGGAGGATTCACATCCAGGGATCTGGCTCAGACTTGGAGCTCTTGATCATGCTGTTATATTGGTTGCTATGACATAAAAAGCTAAAAACTGAAGGTTTTTTTTTCCCCACCAGGTCTAATATTTTTAATGGACAGTTAAAAATCCACAAAAATTTAAATAGTTTCCATTTTTTTTTTTTTCTTTTCCTTTGAAGATAGTAACTGTTTCTTCCAGGGGAGGCTCAGTGAGAGAACATGATGATGGATTAAAATGATCCTTTGTGTATCTGTTAGATTTGCACAATAAGACTCCCGAATTCATGAAAGGAAATAAGTGTACAGACTATTAAATCATCAGGAATTTAATGTGTACCTTTCTAACATTTTGTTTGTCTATACAGTAGGTTCCCCGCTCTTATCCGCAAGGGTTACGTACCAAGACCCCCCATGGATGTCTGAAACCATGGATAGTACTGAACCCTATCTATACTATGATTTCTCCATACATAAGGACTTATGATAAAGTTTAAGTTATAAATTAGGCACAAGAGATTAACCACAGTGACTAATAATACAATAGAACAATTATAATAGTATACTGTAATAAGTTATGTGACTGTGGTTTCCCTCTCAAAATACCTTGTTACCATACTCACCCTTCTTGTTCTGGTGATGACGTGAGATGATAACATGTCTGTGTGATGAGATGAAGGGAGGTGAGTGACCTAGGCATGTGACTTACCCTTAGGCTACCGCCGACCTTCTGATGATACAACAGAGGGAGGATCGTCTGCTTTTGCAGGCGGTTGACCGCGGATTAGTGAAACCGCGGAAGGCGGACCACGGATAAAGGGGAGAGCACTGAATTGACCATGAACAGTAAAGGGAGGAGCCGCTGTTTCCTCGGAGTTCTGGCTCAGCTACAAGCATAACAATTACTTTAGACAAAAAAAAAAAAACAACCCTATGAAGTTCACTGTCTTTTATCCAGAGTGAGAACAATCCTTTGTTTTGGGAGAACGAGATTGACGTTTTCTTCCTTCAATTTCATTACAGACTTCTTAGCATTAATGAATAATAGCTGTAGTTTCTAACATACAGAGCATGTCATTATGAGTGGCATAGTACTTTGTCACTGCTGCCTTTTGCCTTGTGTAATCTTCTAATGCGTTTTACTTTGTGCAGATACCGATGTTTATCCAGGACTAGCTGTGTTTTTTCAAAATGCACTTATATTTTTTAGGTAAGTTGCCTAATTTTCTTTCTTCCTTTCTTTGTTTCTTTGTTTCTTTCTTTCTCTCTCTTCCTCTCTCTCCTTCCTTCCTCCCTTTCTCTCTCTTTCTCTCTCTTTCTCTCCTTCCTTCCTCTCTCTCTCTCTCTCTCTCTCTTTTCTTTTCTTTTTTTATGCAAAATGGTGGTTTTATTAAAGCAAGGGGACAGGACCAGTGAGCAGTTGCCTAATTTCTTAACCATACCTGAAACATTTACAAAGAAGTATCACTTCATTATAAGAGCAGCATATAGAATGTATAAATCCCTTGAATTAGTTACAACGTATGGAACTTTGAAAAGGTGAAAATTCCACTATTGTATAAAGGTAGACATAAACCATTTAATTGGGGCCCTGCTATGACCTAAGAGCTCAGCTGGATGATTTATATATGTTCCCTTTTCAAGTCCCATGTAATTGTCTTAAATATACCTGCTACTTACGGACTAGGTGGTGTTCCCGTTTTATAGATGAGGAAATAAGGCTCAGAGCCTACTTAAAGACAAGTAATTGCAGAGCTGGGACTTGAACTCAGACTACTTCATTAGCCTGTTAAAAAACCATATCAGATACCTTTATTAGAAAAAAGAAAAAACAAATCAGACTTAATACATATTATGCATGTCATATACAAAACTTGGTTAGGAAATTGGGTTTTTTTATTATGTTTTTAAGAAAACTAAAAGTAAATATAAAAATAAAACAATATTAGAAGTATTTCTTAGGGGCAGTCTTCTGAAAAAACAAACAAACAAACACCCTAAAATGAAGCTTGTGGAGCGCCTGGGTAGCTCAGTTGGTTAAGCATTAGGCTCTTGATTTCCACTCCGGTCATGATCTCAGGTTTGTGAGTTTGTGCCCTACATTGGAGCCTTCTAAATAAATAAAAAAATATGAAGCTCGAATCCTATGCTTTTCAGAATGAATGTCTTTTAATGTAAAGGGAGGTATTTTAGGCATCCATTTATAAATGTATATCCCCCCTCAACCTTACAGAATCATTAAGATCTAAGCCTTGAAGAACTCCGTTTCTGTCACGGTTTTTAAGCAATCTGATTATGGTGCTTGCTTTGGCCGCACATGGATTACGCGCTCCGATTATGATGTGCTGTGACGTAGTTTTCTGCATGTTCGTTCTCTTCGGAGTTCATTGGGTTTCTTGGATCTGTGTGTTTAGTTTTCATCAAATTTGGAATCTTTTCACCCTTGTTTCTTCAAAGATCTTTTCTGTTCATCCCGCTGCCCTTGGGGTCCAGGCACATGTATACTGGGCTGCTTGAGTCATCCCCCACCCCCGAGTGCTTCGTTCTTCTTTTGTTTTTGTTTTCTCTCTCTGTTTCATTTGGGACACTTGCTATGTGATATTTAAGGTCACTTGTCTCTTCTGCAGTGCCCACTCTCGGTCCCATCCAGTGTACCTGTCCTCTCAGACGTGTGCGTTTCATCTCCGTTTGCTGGTTTTTCCGTATTTCTCCGTAACATGCTCATCCTCTCCTCCACCTTCTTGAACATATGACGTATGTTTATAACCATTTCTGGTTATATCGTGTCAGTTCTGAGTCTGTTCCTGTTGTTTCTATTTTCTCTTCATTTGGGGTCTTTTTCCTCCCGTTTGCTTCCTTGCAATCAGCTGCCAGGGGGTTGGAGTTTTTGGCATTCCTGTAAACATTTTTGAGCTTTGTTCTGGGTGCACTTAGGTCGCTTGGAAACAGTTTGATCCTTTTGAGTCTTGCCTGGAAGCCTTTGAGGGCAGAACTCGAGCAGCTCTAGTCTAGGACGGGTGCGCCCCCTTGCTAAGGCTGTGCCCTTCCTGTGCCCTGGGTCCTGAGGTGTCGTCCCACTCCGGTAGGGAGACTGTGAAGTCTTCCCAGCCCTGTGACAGCTCTGGGAGTTGTTCCTTCCCTTTCCTTGTGAAGTTTCTTCGCGTTCGTCTGCTCATCAGTACTCAGCAGAAGACTCAGGGGAGCTGCTGGGCATCTCCTGAGCTCCCTCTCTAGCTGTCTGTTCTCTTCCTCACAGACTCCAGCCCCTTTGACCTCCCTGAACTCTCAGCTCCATTCCCTCAGTTCGGGGGGACCACGGGGCCCTGCCCTCTTCCTGTGCCGTGGCCTGGACGTTCGTGGCTTTGAAGCTGATGGCGTCTGCTGTCTTGTGATTGTGTTTCTTGGCTTGTGACCAACAGCCTTCTGGGGATACAATTAAATTTTTCTGAAGACATCTTAGGCACTGTTTATTTATTTTTTAAAAAGATTTTTATTTATTCATTTGACCGGGAGTGGGAGGAGAGCACAAGTACTGGGAGCAGCAGGCAGAGGGAGAGGGAGAAGCAGACCCCCTCTGAGCAAGGAGCCCAGTGCGGGGCTCGATCCCAGGACCCTGGGATCATAATACTGAGCCACCCAGGCGCCCCAGGGACTGTTTAGAAATCAAATGGAAATTGAGATTCAGCCCTTTGTGGGGGTAGATGCGACTGCATGACTGACAGCTGGATGAACAGAAACCTTGCGCATAGGAAGGCCTGCGCTCCTGCGGACTGGCCGCCGCGCCAGCCAGCCTGGCGCTCTGCTCGGAGCCCGGAGAGGTAGCCCGCCCGCCGTGGGCCTCCTCTCAGTCCCAGGGTGCCGCTCCTGCGTCTCTGGCCTCTCTGCCTCTGCTCCTTTGTAGCTGGCCCTCCCACCCCTGGCCACTCACTTTTGAAGTTTCTTAAGGCTCCAGTCCGGGCCTCTTCTCCCTTCCAAGTGAGCCCCTTTATGCTCAGGCCTTGGATTACTGCATGTATGCTGATGAGTCATAGAGGTCTGTCTCCACGTCTGAACCGCGTGTGCGGTTGCCCACTTATCTTGGGCGGCTGACACTTCAAATCCAGCACATCCAACATGCCCACAGCCCAATTTCTGGTCCCAGCGGGCGCCGCCTTCTGCCCCGCCCCCCGCGCCCGTACTCTGCTAGGATCATCCCCTCTCTTCTTTTAGATCTCAGTTTAGCCACCACTTCCTCGGGAGGACCTTCCTGACCTCTCTGACTCGGCGGATCTTTCTATTGCCCTCTCTTGGCACCAGGTGGTGCATCACCTTGACAGAACTTTTTTGCTATTGAAATTTGATTGTCTCCCTCAGGCTCTCAGCTCTATTCATGAGCACCGTTGGCCTTGTTTTGACTCCTCCATTCCTAGCACTTAGCTGGGAGCCTGTGGCCTGGCCAGGCCTCCAGGTACAGTCATTATATGGTTATTGCAGCATGGTCTGTTTTCAGATTCTTCAGTTATTGTAGAAACCCAGAGTTAAAGGGGCTCTAATGCTGTCGCTAGGAGAAGTCCCCCTTTTCCTTACAGGTTTCCTATCTGATAACTTCCCAGGCTTTATGAAAGCATATTTAATCAAGCGTAGCCATCAAGGTCAACAAACTGCTGTAGGAAACACGCACATTCGCACCACCACTGCGGTCTTTATGTGTAGAAATTGATACAGAGCAATCAGGGAGCCACCTGTCAAAGCATATTTAGAAAAGGAATTCTTTGTTGCTCATTCCCATGCATTGTTTCCTCATGACTTATTTTCATATCTTTCTAGCACTCTGATCTACAAGTTCGGAAGAACCGAAGAGCTGTGGACCTGAGGGCACTTCTTAGATCACATTTCCTTTTGTTATATTTGTAGATAAGTTTTTCTCTCTCAACATAATTTACACATTGCCAAATGGGATAGATTGTACATGAAATGTTTTGTTTCTTTACACTTTTATGCTCTGAGTTTTGAAATAGTTTTATGAAGTTTCTGTCCTTTTTTAAAATCATTGAATAGATTGTTAATATGTACATAATACAGAACTATATAGATGGGATGATGAGTATCAGTTTTTTATTCCTGAAGACTTAAAGCTTGATCTATTCCCTGAGCCAGGGTTGTATCTTCATGTCATTTTAGAGCTAACTGTTTTGTTTTAGTATCTTTAATTTCTGAAGATGTACGAAAAACAAAAACCCACACACAAAGACACAAAAACACATCTCCATGTATCTGAAGTAAGTAAGCACTGAGCCACGAAGAAGGGTATGTCAGCAAGTTGTAATTTATTTTGGCTTAACAATGAGATTTTTTTAAAGGAAAAATGTTCTTATGTATTAAAGAAGTGGACTTTTATATGAAGATTTTTTAAATGCCTGAAGGACTAGTTTGAAAGCCTCTTTTAAAAACAATTTCTCTAACATGACTCTATTCCAGAGGGGATAATGCGCGGTCAGATATGCTCGGTTTTCTATGGCTAACGTGAAAAGGTTGTGAGGCAACTCAGCAATGTGCTTCTTGTGAAAGCAGTGCCCGCGATCCGTCTGCTGCGGTTTCGGTGGTAGGCTGTCATTAGCTGACGTTACAAAATTCAGCATCAAGCAAGTTTGAGACAACTGCAGTTGAGAAGCATGAACCACACAACAAAAACTGGAATAATTTGTTTCAAGATAAAGCCCTTCTTCCCAAAGGGAATTATTATGACCTAGCGAAAAATTAGGCTTTTCTTCCACTTAGTTACCAACTGCAGGTGTCTCTTTACGCTAGCTCTCAAACTTTGGGTGAATTCTGCCTGCAAAATATACCTTTAACCCGAAAATCCATCATTCCGGCCAAAACCTTCTTTTGCTGAGTTTGAAACACTGTTTGTGCACCATGTGTATTCCTACGAGAGACGAGCCGTCAAAGGGATGGTTGGGTGCTTGTTGCTACTTTTGCTTTCCTTTGTTATACAGGCTTTGTGTTGCACTTTTTTTCCTCCAGAGGGATTTTTTAGCACCTTTTGTTGTAAGACAGAATAATAGCAGTGGTATTAATATGCAGGTCCTAATGCAAGCCTTATCTTGCTCTACCCTCTCTGCTCTCTGAGAGGGTCTGCGGCGCACAGAGAATGAAGCGACTGTGGAACGCTGTGCCTTTGCCTCGACACCTTCTTGTTTAACGCCGCCTTCCTTTGTTGTTGTTTTTCCCTCCAAATGTCAGTAAACTTTGTCTTGCCTCCAATAACTTGTAAGACTAATTACTGGTGGCTGCTCCCTTGTAACGTGTTGCAATAAATATTACTTCTCACGGATTCCAGTATTGTGAAATCATTTGGAGAAAATGAGCCATAAAAATTGGCCTGCTGTTCATTTTCAGGTATTCAAGTGGACCTGGTCACAGAAGCAGTTTATCTTTGTGACCTAAAGAGAAATACGTGTTACTCAGACTTGTAAAATGCTGGTATGAAGGCTAGCGAAGGGCGTGCCAGAACACCGGCTGAAATAGTAGCTGTTTTCTCTCTTCTTGATTCTGCCGTGAATTTATTTTGTAATTATGAGCAAATCACTTAGTTTTCCTCTGTTTGCTCACTTAAAAAGCGGGGGGGGGGGGCGGGGGGCGGGGGATAATGTTTGTATCCACCCTTACAGATATTGTGAATAAGAAAAGATGGAGCCCTTCATAATCATTTAAAAATACGTGTGTGTTTGGGGGGGCGGTGCCTGGGTGGCCCAGTCAAGCATCCGACTCTTGTTTTTGGCTCAGGTCATGATCTCAGGGTCACGAGATCGAGCCCTGCATTGGCCTCCATGCTCCGTGGCGATGGCTTTAGATTCTTTCTCCCTCCCCTTCCCCCACTTACTCCTCCCTGCTCGTACGTTCTCTCTCTCTTTAAAGTAAATAAAATCTTAAAAAAAAAAAAAAATACGTGGGATTCCCTTAATAGAAAGCTCTCCCCATTACACAGGTTCAATAGCTACAGAATCTGAGTGTCTTGGTTTTTGTATGTGGACCAGTATTACCAGAGCTTTCTATTTCATTACACTGTTTCTGAGATCCTTGTATTCCTTGTGGGGTTGCCACTATGAAAAAACAGAGGCTAAATTTTTCCATTGTATAAATTTTGATGTGTCGCAATGTAATGAAGTAGCAAGGTTAGAGAGGGAAAGATTGAAGTTACCGAGCCATGTAACATTTGCTGCTTGAGCAAGAACCCCACCCTGTTGGACATTGAACTCAGGTTCTCAGCATTTTTCCACAATGGAAGGCTTTTCAATCATAACGTCAACTTCATTGTCCCATTTTAGATTTCATTACTTCTAATGAAATAACCTCAGCCAGTCTTATAAATTAATCCTAATTTTTCCTGCACTCTTTTGTCCACACGCGCTCATTTTGATTCTGTTTAAAGTTTATAAGACTTTGGGGCTACTTTTAGACAATCTCAAGTAACAGCCTTTTAAATGCCGAGGGAGAAACATCTGATGCTAATTTTATTCTCTAAACAATTAGTCGCATTTTGTGGTTAACTGTGCATGCAGTTAGGTGAGAACAGTGTCTTCAGTGTATCTGTTCAGACAGGAAGAACAAGTAGAAACTACTCAAGGTAGAAATTGTCTGAGTTACTTTGTTGATTGTTTTTCTTATTTCTTGGAGGGAAAACAGCTGAATAGCCTGGAGTCACTGATAGGTTCAGGGCTTTTCTGAAGGGTTATGGAGGACAATCAGGGTGTGCTTGCTTAATCCTGGAGGAGGTCTTCACCTTGAGGGAACTGTGGCAAGTTTTGTTTTGCTTTCACAACCCATTCCCATTTTCCTAAAAATAGTCTTTATGATAGTTCCATTTTATTAAAAATAAGCTGTTATATTTTCTTTGCTATCTAGACAGCCTTTACTTTTCTTAGCATCCCACCCGCTCAGTTTCATTATAAAAAGCTCAAATATTTTCTCCACCCTTCTTTTCTCTTTCCCTCCATACCTTCAACACAGGCTTTCCAAATGCAATTTTCATTGTTCAAGATAGGTGTGTGGGTTTTTTTTTTTTTTTAAGATTTCATTTATTTATTTGTCAGAGAGAGCACAAGCAGGGGGAGCAGCAGGCAGAGGGAGAAGCAGGCTCCCCACTGAGCCAGGAGCCTGATGCGGGGCTCGATCCCAGGACCCCAGGCTCATGACCTGAGCCAAAGGCAGACGCTTCACGGACTGAGCCACCCATGTGTCCCAAGGTAGGTGGGTTCTGTGAAGTCTCCCCAATGCTGAATTAGCGGATGGTGCCTGCTGGGGGAGATACAGGGTTAGGTTAGGTTAGCCTCTGCCGCGTTTTCTTCAAAACCATCGATGTGTAACCTTGCTTCATATGTGTCTCTGTTGAAAAACACCTTATTTAATATCACCGATTCGTTAACCTTGAGCTCAGAAAGGCACTATCACTGATTCCTGAAGGAAGCTTCTCTGGCCCCGGTGGTCTCTCCGGAAGGCCCATCCCGGCCTGCTCGTGCTCGGGAACACAAAGGAGCACTCCAGCCCTGTGCTGGGGCCAGTTCACGCGGCGACATCAGCAGGACCCTCGAACAGGAGAGACGTGGAGGTAAATCGAGTGTGGAAAGGGCCCTCGGTCACAGCATGAGCGCCGAAGCCTCGAAAGGCAGAGCTCCCTGGGCTCCTCTCGGCTGGGATCACGCCGGGCAGGGGACTCCGTGCGGGCCAACGGCCTGACAGTGCCCGAGTACTGATGGGAGAGCGACAGATCAGTATTGTCCGGTCCCACTGTAAGCAGTCCCACTTACAAATTACGAACATCGGCTGTAGCCACAGGGCGCCCCATTGCCCTCGTTTTCCTCCCACACCATTTTCTTTCCCCACCATCATTCCTCTCGGCTCATTTCCTCGCTCCGGGCCCCACCGCCGGTGTCCCGTGTCAGGACCCTGCTTCTTCAGGCCGTTTCCCTGCTCCACACCGAGCTGACATTGACCGAGAACGTTGTTTGTGGTAGAATCTGCAGCCAGCCTCACCCACACGGGCCCTGCACTCAGAGGGCAGGGAGAAACCGAAGAAAGGGGCTACTCCAGGCTGCCAAGGGGCAAGGGTTTTTAAAAATTATTTTAGGGAGAGTTGGAGCACAGGAGCACGGGGCGGGGCAGAGGGCGAGAGAATCTCAGGCAGACTCCCCTCTCAGTGCAGAGTCCCACTGGGGGCTCGATCCCACCCCCCTGAGATCATGAAAATGGAGAGTTGGCGGCCCAACCAGCGAAATCCCCCAGGCGCCCCCAGGTGGCAGGGGTAATAAGCAAGGGAACTTGCACAGGAGGCCGGAGGCTCCTCTGGGGCAGCAGCAGGATGAATGGAGCCCTGTACCCGCCCTAATAGCAAATCTTGAGAGTGGATCAAGGGGCCCTAAGCAGGTTCAGTCATATATGCCGCACAGGTGTTCTCAACACCGCGTCCCCAGCTCCAGGCCATGTCCTTGGAGCAGCCTCTGGGCGCGGGAAAGGCAGAGGGAACACACATTCCAAAGACAAGGGAGGAGGGGACGAGCCGGGGGCCAGTGCAGGGGGCCAGCTCCCGAGTCACCCGACAGCCCCAGCTTTTCAATGACCTTCCCCAAGACACTGTGTCCTATATGTTCTCATTTCGCTCTCAATTTGGAGGTGGGACCTTCTAGCTGAAGAGGTTAAGTAACCTGCCCGCGGATTGGGGTCACGGGCACAGCTCGGGCAGTTTGCTCCTGAGTGCGGGGCCCTGCTCTTCCCTCAGCCCGCATTCCCCATGCTGCCCTACAACACTGGTGTTCTTGAGAAAAACAGGTGTGGTGGGCAAAGAAGGCGTGGGAATCCTTGGGCTGAACCAGGTTAAAACATTTTTCTTCCTGTGAAGTTTTTTCTTTTTAAAGATTTTATTTATTTATTTGAGAGAGAGCGAGAGCACAAGCCCCTGCAGGTGAGCAGGGGGGAGGGGCCGAGGGAGAAAGACAAGCGGACTCCACACTGAGCTGGGAGCCCGAGGTGGGGCTCGATCCCATGACCCAGAGATCACAACCTGAGAGGAAACCAAGAGTTGAGGACGGAGAAAGGAGGAGGAGTATTTCCAGTGGCACTGCTCCTAGAGACTTCTGGTTTGGGAGTTGGGGTTCTTGGGGAACCGTTTATATTTAGGTTGGTTTACTTCTCCCTATCTGGCCCCGCCCCATATTAGCTCTGTGCTCCCAAGGCTGTTTACCCCCCGGGAGTGTTTGAGAAAGAACACAGATGCCTAGCTTGGTCCCTGGAAGCAGTGCTGTGCTAAGAGCGGGTCCTTACCTCTCTTGGAGGGCCTGGCCTGAAGGGAGGGATGTTTCCTTCCTCTGTCAATGGATTTTTAGCCTCTTGGCACAAGGGGGCGTGCCACCTTCAAGAAACACCGCCCGGAGTCCCTTGGTTTTTGATTCCTTTCCTGGCGGCCCACGCTTGTGTCTTTGTAGCGGTTCAAACACAGTTGATGTCGTTTTGCATAGGGTTTTCGGGTGATAATCTGTGCCTCTTGAAGGTATTTTCAATTTCTACAAGAAGGTGCGGTGGGGGGCTTCCAGACCCGCAGGGATGATGCAGAGAGTTTTTGATTTGGTAGCACTTGTTCCAAGGGTCAGAAAGCGTTCGGGATGATGGTAAGTGTATTTCCCTCCATTCTGAAAGTTGTGAACTTCTTTTTGTTTAATTTTTTTATTGTGATTGATTTATTTATTTTTAAAGATTTTATTTATTAGAGAGAGAGAGCGCACAAGCAGGGAGAGCAGCAGGCTGAGGGAGAAGCAGGCTCTTTGCTGAGCAGGGAGCCCGATGCGGGGCTCGATCCCAGGACCCTGGGATCTTGACCTGAGCCCAAGGCAGATGCTTCACCGACTGAGTCACCCAGGCGCCCCAATTTAGGGAATTCCTATACAACCTTCGGATTCTCCAAATATAAATATTTTACTGCATTTACTTTAGTCTATTTTTTTTTTCTGAGATGTTTGAGCATGTGCTGCAGGGGTGATACATTTCCCCCTTGAATATTTCTGTGTATATTTCCCCAAGTCCTAAGGGCTATACACACATTACCAAGGTCAGGAGGTTAAGGCTGATACAGCCCTAGTCACTGTACCCAAATGTTGCCAGTTGCCCCATTTATGTGCTTCATAGAAAAGGAAGACAGGCGTTTTCCTGTTCTAGAACCCAATCCCTGAGCACACAGCGCTCCTGCTTATGGGTCCCCTTAGGGGCCCTCGGCCTGAACAATTCTTCAGCCTTTGTCTTTTGTGAACTGAGCATTTTTGAAGACGGCAGACCAGTTCGTGGTTTTGTAGAATGGCCCTCGGTTTAAGTCTGTGTGTGTTCGCTCACGATTGTAGGTTATGCATTTTAGCAGGAATACGACAGAGGCCACGTTTGCTAAGTTTCAGTACCGCTATTAGCAGCCATTGAAACTGCTCGAGGCTGCTCTATTTTTCTCCTTTGTAATCAACTTAAGGTAACCTGTGGGGACAGAGACTGATTAACTTAACGGATCAAATAGAACAAACTCAGATTTGTTTCCTAACAGCATTATGTGGAGACGATTGAAAGTAGGTGGCCCTGGGACAGGGCAGATGGGATATACATTTGTGTGTAGTGACTTATAACCCTCCCCTTACATATATAAATGCTTCTCATCCGCTTGTAGAGAAATCCAGATGCGGAGGTGGGGGTGGTGAGAGAGGAAGGGGGTCCAGCTGCACCCTGAAATCTGCTAATTTTCTGTCCCTTACATCCCAGTTTCTCTTGGGCCAGAGCCCTGCATTTTCATCGTATATGAAATTTGTGATAGTATTTCATTATAAAACGGAACATTCTCATAGACAGTGTCTGGAAAACAGTAGAAGGAAATCACGTTACCATCTAAAGTCTACTGGAGGCATTTGGTGTATACTAAGTCTTATTTGTTTTTGAAGATTTTATTTGACCGAGAGCACAAGCAGGGGGAGGGGCAGAGGGAGAGGGAGAAGCAGGCTTCCCATCCAGCAGGGAGCCCGACATGGGGCTCAATCCCAGGACCCTAGGATCATGCCCTGAGCTGAAGCCAGATGCTTCACCCACTGAGCCACCCCGGTGCCCCTGGTGTATAATAAGTTTTAAATCTGATGTTGCAGGTTGATACAGAAACTTCACCGTTACTTTTGACAGTCTTTCGTAAGAAAATTCCAAGTCTCAGAGGAACTGGATGCACGTTTGGAACGTCAGGGGCTTACAAATCAGGATTATTAGTATTTGCTGTGTACTTTTGTGTCCTGTGTATGTACATGGGACTGCTGGGGTTGTGCACTGTACGACATCTCAAGTGTGTATATATAGCCTTGACTTTGGTACGTAGTCACTGGTGCGGGGCTGGCCGCTTACGACGTATTTGGGGGACCCTGGAGGTACCCACAGTCACACAAAGGTTCACAGCAACATTTCAAAAGGAACTAGTTAAGAAACATAATGGTGTAAGTGATTCGTTGAATGGCATGGGACTGGAAGAGATTATGCTGAGTGAAATAAGTCAAACGGAGAGAGTCAGTTATCTTATGGTCCCACTTACGTGTGGAGCATAAGGAAAAACATGGAGGGCATTGTGAGAAGGAAGGGAAGGGTGAATGGGGGGAAATCGGAGGGGGCGATGAACCATGAGAGACTGTGGACTCTGAGCAACAAACTGAGGGTTTGGGAGAGGTGGGGGGGTTGGGCGAGCCTGGTGGTGGGTATTGAGGAGGGCACGTATTGCATGGAGCACTGGGTGTGGTGCATGAACAATCTTGTAACACTGAAAAAATAAACATATTTGGGGAAAAAAAAATCTGTGGCCTTGAAAGCAAAATGTCTTGAAAGTTGGATGTCTAATTCACACAAATATAGGCCACAGGTGGCCTGGTTCCAATGAACCCATCATCTCTGGGTGCCCTATTCTTGGCAGAGTGCCCACGTGGCTCTCCATAGATTTCCTACTAAATTCGGCCTCCAGCCCACTCTAGGACACGGTCCATAATGTGCTTTGTGGAATACAGGCAAGAATTAAATCCCTCTTCTCCCAGATAACATGGAAGCCCCGAATTAAGAGAATCCCAGCATCAGATGGCTTCTTGCAGGGACTTCGTATACACTTAAATAATGGGAATGGGTCTATTTACCACCCGTATAGCGAACACTTTATTGTAGAGATCAAGGGGCATCAAATACTCTTGGGAAAGGGGCACACGGTAAATATTTTAGGCTCCGTAGGCCTCCTCACTTCTGCTGAGCAAAATCAGCCAGCCATGCATGGTCCGGCCATGAGTGAGCATCACTGGTTTCCAATAAAAGTTTATTTACAGACACTGAAATTTAAATTCCATGTACTTTTCATGTGTGATGAAATACTGTTCTTTCGAGTCCCCCTCCCCCGACTGTTTAAAGGTGTAGGAACTATTCTTAACTACGAATACGGGGAGCAGGCTGGCTTTGCCGAATGGCTTGCAGTTTGCCCTGTTGTAAATGATTGATAAGATTGCTTCTGACTCATTTTATGGTTAGGTTCTTCACTTGACTAGAATGAAGTCCCAAGTTAGTATAAGTATGAATTCCATTGACTAGCCCTTCATGTTACAAAGCAGAACCAGGTGTTTTTGGGGGAAGATATATAGAAAAGCTGAATCTCCCTCCACTAATTCCTGTCCTTTGCCCCCGGATCATAGGCAAGCCCCAGGCCTCCTCGGGGTGTTTACCGAGTCAGGATGGGGAAGTAGGTTTGGGGCTATGGGCACCCTCTCCCCTCTGCTGCAGTGACGTTGGAGAGCCTGGCCCCACACAGGCCCCTGGGAGCGAGCAGTGCTTGCTTAGAAAGTCAGCCCCAAGGCCAATTCCTCACCAGCGACACAGGCCCCAAAGGAGACAGAGAAGGTGGTCCCATCAATGAGTGCTAGAAGCTTCTTCTTCCTACAGTCACTGCCTCCTCTTCCCAGTGAGGTTTGGCCCCCGGGAGGGGCTTCTCTGTAAAGCAGACCTTACAGCAAGTGTATCCCTCGGGATATGTGTGTGTGTGTGTGTGTGTGTGTGTGTGTGTGTTGGGGGAGGGGACATGCAGCTACATGTCCATTTCCTAAATGCTAAGAGTCATAGAAATGGATTTTTAATCCAAAGCCTTTGAACCGAAGAACCTGTCAATACTTACATGATCAGAAGACATGCGTGCCCAGTGGGCATCGCCGTTGACCGTTAGCGAAGTCTCTTTACTGCCTACAGGCCCCTGCCTTGGTCACGACATGAGTCATTACGGGCGACGTGCTCATGCAGCTTCTGCAAGTGCCCTTTATACCTCCCCAAGGAATCAAGGGACACACGGAGACAGTTTTCGCGGAGTGGCCCTGAGGCCTTGGGAGCTCTACTGGGTGTTACTTAAGAAAACAGAAATTTAGAGAGAGGAATTTTAAATGGTCGAAACTTCGCAGAAGATAAAGGCCAAAATCAAGAAAGTGAAGGGGAAATCAGAAACTTCACATTGACTTTTAAAAAGTTAATTAGTCTTTTATTCCTAACTTGGAGACAAAAAAAAAAAGCTTAAATCACTAGGAAACTATTTACAGGACTAATCACATTTTAAGCTGGGCGACTGGATATGAAGAAGGGCCTGGGGACAGGTGACATGACCTGCCCAAGGGGCCACATCAAGGAGGGGACCTCGTGTCCTGGCTGCTGACGAACAAAGTGTCAGAGGCGTTTTAGTGTTGAAGAGAAATCTTAATCTTTCGGGGATATCTCTGTAGAATCATTCTGGAACCATGTATGATTAGAAAACTCTTAGTTTAAAGAAAAAAAACAATAAGCTTGTTGCCCCCATGAGACTCGTTAGGTCTTCCCAGGCACTAACGGGCCTTTTGGGGACAGGAATAGGGAATACCGGGCTCCATAAAGTCCTGACAGGAACATCAGCAGCTTCCTGGGCTCAGAGCCCTCACCCCACAGGCTGGCAGACCGGACCACAGTTTTGGGTCAAAGTGCTTCGGAGAACATCTTCTTGCTCCTTCTCTGGAAACAAAATGACGGACACAGAGTCCCAGGCATCATCCGTTGTTGATGTGTCCTTGTCCAGGGCCTCTAAGATAGGTTGGCTCGGGTCCTTCAAATACTTGAAAAGGTTGAAAACCAACAGCGTCATTAGCTTCTCAGTTCAACATGGCGGACCTTCTACCTGACGTTGAGGTGGCACCGTCCTGAGGGAACTCAGCGGTACCTTCCTATGTGGACCACCACCGAGACAACTTCTCAAACAAGAACACCCCTCCCATCAGTAGTCACCTTAACGGGAATCCCAGGGCCAACCGAGCTCACACCATAGCTCGGGAAAAGCACGTTGCGACTTCCTGCCCCTGGTGCAGGCTTGGGGACTGTTCTCCCTGAAGCGGCTCTGGGATTCTCACTTTCCAGGGAGGGAGGACTAGGGGCCTCCAGTTCACCCCTCATGGGGGAAAAGAGGGAAAGTTCGCCCGTGTTTTCCTCAGCCCCTCCACCCAGCGGTCAGCCCCTTCCACCTCACACGACACACACACCAAGCAGAGAAGCAAGGAGAGACGGAGGCGGCCTCAGGGCGGCCCACCTGCCCTTTCCCCCGGCCTCTGCTCGGGGCTGAGCCATCACTTCGATGCTCAGGGACCCAGAAACTCCCGCCTCGCCCTCAGACCGGCCGAGAGACGCGGAAACACGCAGTGAGCCCAGAGCTGACTGACAAGAGGAACATAAACCAACCTTGGGCGCTTCTGAAACCTCGAAAATATAAGTGAAACCTGATTCGTTATTCTCGTGTAACCTCAGTGCCCTTTGATATCTATTTTTCACACTTTCCCAGGAAAGTGAACTGAAAGACTCTGTTTTAGATCTAAAGCCCCAAAGGAACAGCTAGTGGCAAATTCACCTCGCAGGGCCCTGCTGGTGGTTCTATTGTGAGAGACATTCATGCAGGCAAGATTCTGACTCCGCTGAGGGCTGTTACTGTGTGAATATATTAACCAGCGAAGGCTTTTTTGTTTTTTTGTTTTTGTGTGTGTGTGTGGTAACACTTAATGTGAGTTCTACCCTCCTAACAAATTTTTCAGTGCACAAGGTACTACTAACTCTAGGCCCGACGGTACACAGATCTCCAGAACTTACTCATCCCGCATAACTGGACCTTCACGCCCACTGAACAGCATCCCCCTGGGTCCCTGTCCCCTGGCCCCCGCCAACCACATTCTACTCCTGCTTCTATGAGGCGGACTATTCTAGATGCCTCATGTGAGTGGGATCTGTCTGGAGGTTTCTAGTGGGGAACTGCACAGGTAATTTGTGTTTTGTCTGGGTACTTTGAATACCTCGTGACGGAGGAAGGAAGATGAGGGACTTGAGCTCTTTCTAGAAGCCCCACTCTTTCTCTCCGGACTTGGACCTTATGTAACACCTATTCCTTCCAGGTGTAACAAAGGAAGATTCTGTTTCCAGTACCTTTATCCCAATTTTACTGCTAATAAACCTCCAGAAATAAATACTTTTAAATAATCTTCCATCAATTCCTTAGAGGGCTGGGCCACCTCACGGAGCCTGGGTGTTGGTTGGGGGGCGGGGGGCTGCTACGCAGGAAATCAACTTCCCACACGACCCTGTCTACCCGTCTTCCTCGGGTCTTTCAAAATACTAGTGACATCCAGTGAGCTCTCAGAGTGGAA
The DNA here is from genome assembly GCA_028533885.1 of Nasua narica. NCBI lineage: Eukaryota > Metazoa > Chordata > Mammalia > Carnivora > Procyonidae > Nasua > Nasua narica. The sequence goes on along the minus strand of CM052799.1, from coordinate 186,239,341 downwards.
GGCTCTGTGCTCACAGCCCTGGGTACGTTCCCTCTAGAATCCTTCTAAGTGCACAGCTCATGCCCTAGATCCCTGTCTCCACTGCCTTCCCACCCTCTGCCAGGCGTCCTGGGGGCTTGTTCCTCAGGCGATCTCTTGGCCATGCCACGCCACCTTTTCCACCAACCTCATGTCATTAAAAAAAATTGTTTCAAGTTGTGGTAAAATACACACAACATAGAATTTTCACCTGAACCACTTTTGAGTGGTATAAAATACATTCGCACAGTTGTATAAACCCTCACCACCATCTCCGGAACCGTTTTAATTTTGCAAAACTAGAACTCTGTCCCCATTAAACACGAACCCCCTTCCCCCTCCCCACCCAGACCCCCGCACCCACCAGTCTACTTTCAGTCTCTGTGAATCTGACTCTTCGAAGTACCTCAGGTAAGTGGACTCACACAGAATCTGTCGTTTTGTGACTGGCTGGTTTCACCTAGCATCATATCCTCAGGGTTCACCTGTGTTGTTGCATGAGTCAGAACCCCCTTTTTACAGCCGAGTAACATTCCACTGTGTGGCTAGACCACATTTTGTGGTTCATCCACTGACAGAAACTTAAGTTGCTTCCAGCATTTGGCTGTTGTGAATACTGTTGCTATGAACACAAGCGTATAAATAACCCTGTACCACTTTTTTTCCCCCCCAAGGAGGCTCCACAGCCAGTGTGGAACTCACAACCATGAGATCAAGACCTGAACCGAGATCAGGAGTCGGATGCTCAACCAACTGAGCCACCCAGCGCCTCTACCCTGAACCACTTTTGACTCCACACTCTGTGTCCGTGGCTTTGTCCACTGCCGTACCCCCAGGCGTTACTAGGGGGCCACGGAGGGCTGACTGACACGTCGCCCACTGGATGTGTGCAACGTACCTCTTCGATTTGGGACGGGATGCTTGGCGGAGAGTGAAACCAGTATTTTATCAGGCCTTTGTATTTCAGCACCAGGAAGAAACAGGCCCCCGCCAGCACCACCAGTGACAGAAAGACTCCCACAGTGATGACGATGACTTGTTGAAGCTTGGTAGTGGCTTAAAAAAGATGACACGAGAGTGAACAAGAGGCCCATCCCACACATGACACAAACACCAGGTCAGTCTTCATCTGCTTCGATAGTGTCCATGTCCTCGTGAGATGGACACACACTGTCCCTCCCCTGCCCAGCCTCGCGGGCTCCAGCGCGTAACTAGTAAAAGCAACCCTAAAATCGAGCAGTGTTAGCTGTCTGGCGGTGTCACTGCCGTAGATCTCAGCACGAGCTGGTTAGATCTCCTTGCCCGCTGGCTTCGCGTCCCTTCTCTCTGGGTCTCCCCACTCCCATCGCCCTACACCTTGTAAGCCAGCCTGGGTTTCACTACTCGGGGAGGATTCTCGTCCCAGCTCCCAAAGGATGTAAGAAAGCCGTATGTTACCATCCATCGTTGTGTTGTAGCAAGTTATGTTGCTTAAGCGTCCGGGTCTAGAGGTGTTGCAGGATGTCCAAAACAGATGCGCCTTCACTTGTAAACAGTATTCTCTTAAAGGTTTCAAGTCATCCAACACAATGGAGTTGCTCCTGAAAGGACCTTTAACCTGCGTAAAAACCGCCAACAGGCACATATGAAAATGACCCAGAGAGATGTGGTCGAGCCACTTGTAGCTCTTCCGGTGTTTCCTCAAATCCCCAGGGAACACCGTCACCAAAGAAGAAGGAGATTCTGTTTTGAGAAAGTCACGGGCTTGCAGTGGACACATTTTATGTGTGAAAGCTGGGGAACCGTGTGGAGAAAGACGCCGAGGCCTTCAGACCTGTCTTTCTGGCTCTGAGGCTTCAGAGGGCCTGCCGAAGCCACAGGAAGTCTGACCCTGGAATTCAGCAGATCCCCATGTTGGGGATGAAATTTTCTCCTTAAGTGAGGCACCTGGGTGGCTCAGTCGGTTAAGCATTGGACTCTTGGTTTCAGCTCAGGTCATGAGCTCAGGGTGGTGAGATCGAGCCCCGCATCATGCTCAGGGGGGGGGTTTGCTCGTCCCTCTCCCTCCCCGCTCCTGCACTCTCTCTCTCTCTCTAAAATACCTACATAAATAAATAAAACCTTAAAAAATAATAAAATTGCTTCAATGCCCAGTGTGTTTACTTTAAAATCACTATTTTGTACTTCACAGTTGATGTATTCTAGATCCTTTAAGCTAGCCAACGAACAGAGGAAAAAAAAATCATGGTGGGAAATAACGTTCCTTTCATTCCGAGTCTGGTTTTAGTTTTAACTGAAATGTGCTGATGCTTCTAACAGAGTTTTGGTCCACATGATCTTAGCGAGTTATGTAATCGGGACACAGCTGGATCCCAGATTCTGGAGGATTCTCTCTCCTCCCCTCAGCCTACCCCTGCTGCTGCCCCCCTTCCCCTGGATCCCTCTAGTCAGTGGCTTCTCGCTCTCTTGGACAAAGTCGCCATTGTCCCACAGGGAAAGGAGGGAAGGATGTACGATGGCAGCATAGGATTTCTTATAAGGGGACGGCTTTCCTATCTGGAGATGTGGTAGAAAAACGCTGCAGCCATTTGAAATGGTGGTATAACATCTGCTCAGTGACATGGAGATGAAGCTGCTATAGTGCTGACTGAAATCGGGTAGATTATTCGAGAGTATGTCGAGAGCATCCTATTTTTAAAAATATAAAGTAATCGCATTACTTAGGAATAGTAGGATCACAGATGATTTTTTTTCCTTCTGTTTAATGCTAAGGGACCGCCAGGGCAGAGGAGAAAAATTTTGCTCGTGATGCCACATAAGACAATTTTTAAAAAGATTTATTTATTTATTTGAGTGAGTGCACGCCCGAGAGAGAGAGAGCGAGCGAGCGAGCACGCGTGCGCACAAGTGCGGTGGGGGAGGGGCAGAGGGAGAGAATTGCAAGGAGATTCCCCGTTGAGCGTGGAGCCCTACTAGGGCTCAATCCCCCCGACCCAGAGATCACTACCTGAGCCCAGACGCCGGCGCCTAACCGACTGCACCATCCAGGCGCCCCACCACAAGAAGCAATTTTAAGTACAAATTTCCTCTGGGGTTTATTTCAGCCACCAGTTGGCATTTCTAGAATTTAGAATCAATGACTGCAGAGACCTGAGACCGCTGTCCTTGGAGGGCCTGTTTGCAAGGCTAACCGTAGCCGGCACCGGGGAACTTGGAATCTGGAAATGCCCCCGCCATTCCCTAACTAATATCAGCGGCTTATGGTAAAAACAATGTTTTCTAGCCTGCACGCCTGCTCTCTTTCTAGGAGTCTGAATTTTGATCTGTGCTAAGAAGAGGCCTGTATTTCCAGTAAAACCCCTGGGCACTGAGTCTCTGATAGCTTCCCTGGTAGACAACATTTCACATGTTGTCACAGTTTGTTGTTGGAGGAATTAAGTGTGTCCTGTCCTGAGTCTTTCGGGAGAAGGTTCTTGGAAGCTTGTGTCTGGCTTCCTCTGGAGTTTGGCCCATGTGCCTCTCCCCTTTGCTGATTTTGCTTTGTGTCTTTCTTCTGTAATAAACCATAGCCCTGAATAAACCATATGCCAAGTCCCGTGGGTCCTTCCAGCAAATCTAGGGGCTGGTCTTGGAGACACAGACTCACAGCTGGAATGGAGATATTTTGGTGGCTCTCACACTCACTTGAGCCCTAGAATCTTTGTTCCCACAAGTCCAAAGTATAGCTGCTCTGATGGGAAGGGGGAAGGGGAATCCCTTGTGGAATCTTCCAGGCCTTCTCTATTCCAGCTGACCAGACCTTGACCTCTTGATTCAGGGAAATGGTTAGTTCCTTTTTCTCTTATATAAGAGACTATTCTTCAGTGAGTTTTGCCTTCCTCAATATTTTAAGATTCACCATAAAGAAATGGGGAGGAAGTACAAATGTGAACTATGTGGGAGAAGACATGCAGACCATGGGGGCGCCTGGGTGGCTCAGTCGGTTAGGCATCTGCCTTGAGCTCAGGTCATGCTCCTGGGGCCCTAGGATCGAGCCCTGTGTGGGGCTCTCTGCTCGGCGGGGAGCCTGCTTCCCCCCTCCCTCTGCTCCTCCCCTTGCTTATGCGCATGCTCTCTCTGACAAATAAATAAATAAAATCTTAAAAAAAGAAAAGAAAAACTTCACGGCATGGACTCTGGGCTCAGATGTCCCTGTGCCGATGTGCTAGCTGTCAGCTGCTGACCTTGGGCAACTTACTCAACCAGCTGGTTTCCTTCTCTGTGACACGGCTCGGGACAAAGCTGAAATGTGTATCTAAAATGCCGGGCCCAACGCAAAGAAAGCATAAACATATGCTCTTATCCTTATAAAAAACTATAATCATTTCATAATACACATGAGTCCAAACCATTATGTGGTACCCCTTAAACTTATACAGTGATGAATGTCAGTTATATCACAATAAAACCAGAAAACAAAACAAAACAAAACAAAACAGTAATAATACTATTGAGTTTGGGAAACCTGGAAGCTCACATAGATAATGAAACCTCCTGACACGCAGCTTGGACAATGAGGCACGCGGACGACTGAAGGCCAGCACCTTCCCTCATATTACGGAGGGCTGACCAGGCCCTGCTGGCCTGATGCATCTGCCAGCCCCATGGCCCCTCCTGCGTTTCTGACAGACCCCAGCACTTGCAGTTCCCCAGACATCCCGAACCTTCCCACACCCTCTGTCCTCTTCCCTAGAAGGTGCTCTCTCCTCCCAGCAGACTTTTCACCTGTTCACATATGCTCTCCTTGCCAATCATCCAAACCAGAGCAATTTATATAAACCTTGCAGACTGCAGGGGTAGACTCTTTGTTGTAGAAACAGGCCTTCTAGAACCTTCTCCACACTTTAGAGTGCCCCAGGGGCTCTGTGCGCACCCCAAACAATGGGATTAGCGTGTGGTCAGGCAGAGTGGGGTCTTCAGAGCCACGTGGCAGAAGGGAAGGCTCGGCATAGGGAGCAGAATCTCGGGTCTTGAGGGGAAGGATTAAACCTGGTTCAGGGCTTAGACTCTAAGGCCACATTGGGACGCTCTGTCCTCCTTTGTCCAGTTTCAAGTTGATTTTTTTTTTTTTTTTGCTGTATCAGAAAGTCCAAAGGAAAGAAAATCAAAACAAAGTAGAAAAATGCTCTTGCCTTTTGGATTCCTGCCTTTTCCCAGTAATGGACATAGTACTGGAAAGTGCCGATTTGGGAAATGACGTCAAAGGGAGAGGAGAACCTGATGATCAGGGAACCTTCTCCGGGCGTCACCCAGATGTTCTCAGGAGGTCCAACGGTAGCTGAAATAGAGTAACGAACACACACACAATATATATATATATATATATATATATATATATATACATATATACATATATACACACACACACACGCACACACACACGTACATATATATGCATACACACATATATGTTTTATATATAATGCAACATACCTTTTTTAATTTTATATTTTAATTTGAATTCAGTTAATTAACATATAGTGTATTACTAGTTTCAGAGGTAGAGGTCAGTGATTCATCAGTTGCCTACAACACCTGGTGCTCATTACGTCACGCGCCCTCCTTCACACCCTTCCCCCAGTTACCCCATCCACCAACCCCCCTCCCCTCCAGCAACCCTCAGTTTGTTTCCTAGAGTTCAGAGTCTCTTACGGTTTGTCTCCCTCTCTGATTTCATCTTGTTTTATTTTCTCCTCTCACACATAATTATATATACATGGCGTGTACACACACACACACACACACACACACATTTATAAATGCAGTGAGGTCGCATTCCAGCACATCAGACTCCCAGAGACTGCTCTGGGCACAAGCCTCACGTGAAAGGCCACGGGGCAGGAAGCCCAGCGGGGCCACAGTGCGGCACCAGGGGCTTCTCATCATCAGTGACAGGAGGGCCCTTGCAGCCGTCCATGTGGTGGCCCAGAGCCAGTCTCTTCACCCCCCTCCACTCAGCTTCCATGCACAGTGAGATCCACAAGAAGCTGGTATAGGAGCCTCCCAGGCTGAAAAGCCCCATGAGCCAGTATCTCTTACGACAGCGCTGCGGGAAGTTTCCAGAGTCCCCCTGAGGGCCACACGTAGTTACAAGAATTGCTTCACTCAGCCGAAGACACAGCTCCCTCAAAGGCATTTAAGAGGCCCCAAGGGAGGTGCAGCTTATCAATGAGGGGTCATTTTGCCGCAAGCGATGCTGCCTAGGAACGTGGTGAACAGCCACCGGGACCAGGTTTCCAGAGAAATAGATTAGATTTTCAGCCAGAGGAGGAGAGGATTTTGCTACCCTTATCTACCACCTAGCTCCTTTGCAGATTTCTGTTAAATACACATTCGTGCTTCCCTACAAATAAACAAAAATAAACTCAAGTGGTATATATGAACAGACTATGTTTAAATATAGTAACCGGAGAGATGCTGCCATCGGAAGTCTGTTTGTTGAAGCTTTTCAGAGAGTTCTCGGGACCATGAAGCACATCGAAGGAAGGGTTCCCGCTTGTACGAAACAAGCACTCAGACGGAGTGTAGCTCGGGTCCTGCGAGTTCCGAGAGGCCCATCCGTGCACCGTCTACACGTGCAGCCGATCAGATCGCTGTGGCCAGTCGTGTGTTCGAGACCGTTCATGCCTTCCACACTCCCGCCTGGGCTCTCCTGGCTGGGCAAGGCCCTGGCATCTGGTTGGGCCCCCCTACTCTGGGCGAAAGGGGCCGGTCTCTGCAGGGTCTGCAGCCTGCCCTCTGGTGTCATGGGCTGTGGGGGAGGGACTAGGCCTAGACAGAGACTGCGCCAGCCTGGTCCCCCTCACCATGGCCAGGCCCAAGTCAGCCGATTAGCTGCAAGTGGCCAGAAGCTTTTGTGAAACCTGCTCACGGACGCTGATCAGCAGGGCCCGGCCGCCCGCCTCAGGCCTCTTGCCTCCATAGGACACGTTCTCTAGACTTTCCTGTGACTTACACACGGGAGTGGGCCTGGAAGCCAGGGTGCCAGCCGCGATCGGTCACTTCCTTCCCTGGCAGGTCAGGGTGGAGAGAGCTGCCCTTCCCAGAGTTCTGGATCCAGGATCTGGTACGAAGTGACAGGTGCCCAGAAGTTTTGATATGGGTTTCTTGGGTCTGATGTACAGTGTGAATAAATGCTTGCAGCTCTTAGCCCTTTTCCATCAATGAAGCACTTTTTGAGGGGGAAAGAGCCTGTCTTTTGAGGGAGAGACAACCCGCCTTCTCTCGACACATTGAAGGGAGTCTTGATTATCCGGAGGTAACTGCTGACAGCAGCTTCCACGGTCTCAGCTCTCACTGTAAAGCAGGCAATGTGGAATGACACATGTCCACACAGCTCTGCGAACCAGCCGCAGAAGGTCATCTTCATTCCCACAGGGAGAAACGGAGACCTGGACGTCACCGCAGTTGCCCAGAGTCCTAGCCAGTAAGGGGCAGAGCTGGGATTTGAACCTGGGTCGACGGGACACCCCAGCCTGCCCCCGGCTGCCATCTCCTCCTCCCTGCGCACACTCTCGGTAAAGCATCCTCGTGTTGGTTACGTGCCCCAAGTGCACAAGTGCCGGACCCAGCGATGGGCTCTGAGGACAAGTCTGCCTCTGACTTTGCAAGTGAGGGGCAGGGGATGACTGCCCAGTCGGGAGCCGCGCGGGAACACTGCTGCCGGCTCAGGCCGGGAGGACGGGGAGCCGCTGATGGCTGGCACCAGACCAGCGACTTTCCCAGCAGGCCCTGCTTCCATCCCCGTTCCTCTTCTTCAGGGCCTGGGCCAGGGCCCACCATTACTTTTTCTTTCTTTTTCTCTTAACTAATTCCCACCTAGGTGACATTTCGTAGCTCAGATGTGTGCTGGTTCTCTATGCAAGGGCAGACGACTCGTCCGCAGTTAATGCCGGGTTGGCGGGTACCGCACTGTCTTCTCTCCATCCCCGCGCCATCTGGCGCGAGCTGCCCATTGATTTTCCTAGTTTCCTATGGCGGACAATCTCGGACACGCAGGAAGGAGAGGGAAGATCATGTCCTCATGTCCTCATCCCCCAACTTTTACCCACCTTGAGGTCATGGTCAATTTTGTTTCTTCATCCACCTTGCCCTCCGCCCTCCCACGCTCTGAATTATTTTAAACAAATCCCAAACATCACATCATTTCATGTGTAAATACTCCAGTACTTGTCTCTAAAGGCTAGGATCCCCCCTTCCTTTAAAAACATAAAATACCATTATAGGACCTAAGATAAGCTAACAAAAATTGCTTATTAGACCATCAAATAGCTAGACAGTGACAACACTCACTCGACTGTCTTCCACCTCTGTTTAATTTGTCTGAATCAGGCTCTCGTACTTTATGTTTGTCTAAACCATTAACACTGAAGACACCTGGGACACAGCTGACCATGGAAATAAATCATGGAAGGAACGAATGTACAAACTAGTATCTGTCTGTTCTTATGCCCCCTTCCGATTTCTGGGAGCACATCTGCTCATCCAAGCAAGCTTTACGGCATATCCACCACGTTCCAGGCACTGTTCAAGGCTGAATGAAAGTCTTTCTTAAACATAAAGGAAGTTGTGCCAGAAGGGACGAGGGTGATCAGTGAAGCCAGTACGTCCCAGCCAGCCCAGAGGTCAGCGAGCGTTTTTGGTAAAGCGTCCTGGTAAATCAGGCTTCGTGGGCCAGACAATCCCTGTTGCAACTGCTCCACTCTACTGCAGTAGCCTGAAAGCATCCATAGGTCATACATTATTAAAAGACGGTGAAACTGTGTTCTAATAAAGCTTTATTTACAACAACAGGTTGGCGGGCCGGATGTGGCCAAGAGCCCCTGGTCTTAGCAAATCACACTCCTCTAGTGCCAGCCTCCATGCTCAGTACTTGGGTTCGACCATCATACCCACCTGTTCGCTGGCTGTGCGGGGTGAGACAGGACTGGGGTGCGTGGAGTCCGCACGGCTCAGTGAGGAGTAAAGTGAAGAAAGCCTAAATGATAAAGAAGTTCTCTTACCATTCCAACAGTACAGGAACCAAGGCACCATCAGCCAGGGGGAAACCAGGTCGTCCACCTTAGCTCGGACGCGTAAAGAGATGTTGAAATGTGGTGGGAAACCCTTTGAGAGGCTGGTTGGGGTGAAGTTACACTCCGGCTTGGTGATGTTCATACAGTTCGCACCTATGTCGTTTGCGTCGTACCACCAACTGCCAGAGGCGCTGCAAAGGAAAAAAGGCTTTACTTCGTGGATTTCGCTCTTCAGTCACATCCAGCAGTTTCCCCAGAGCCTTTTTTTTTTTTTTTTAAAGCAGCTTTCCTGAGATACAATTTGCGGACCAGAGAATCCACCCCAGTGGAAGTGTACAACCAACGACTTTCAGGAGATGCGTGGCGTTATGCAACCATCACCACGATCAACGATCAACGTTAGGACATTTTTATCATCCCCCAAAGAAACCCCGTACCTATTAGCACTCACTCCCCACGGTGCCCTAACCCCCCCAAGCCCTAGGCGACCATTAACTGTCTACTCTCAGTTTCTAAGGATTTGCCTCCTCTGGACACTTCCTGTAAATGTGCGCATACACGGCATGGTCTTTTCTGATTGGCTCCTTCCACGTAGCGTGCTTTCAGACGTGATGCGTGCTGTGACGTCAGTACGTCATCCCTTCGGATGTCCTGGTAAGATCCCCGCATATGCTTATAGGGGATTTTGTTTCTCCATTCACCTGTTTATGGACAGGTCGGTTGTTCCCACTTTTTGGCTGTTGTGAGTAATGCTAAGAAACATTCCCATGCACGTTTCTTTGGGGCCATAACTTTCAGTTCTCTGGGGTAAATATCTAGGGGTGGAACTGAGGGCAGATACGGTAACTTATTTTTATAACTGCCTTCCGAAGCCAGGGCACCATTTTACATTCCCACCTGCAACGCATGAGGGTTCCGATTTCTCCACATCCTCACCAACACTTGTCATTATGCCTTTTTTTATTATAGCCATCCCAGTGGCTGTGCTGTGGTATGTCCCTGTGGTTTTAAATTTGCATTTCTCTGATGAATATTGATGTTGGGCATCTTTTTATGTATTTATTGGCCATTTGTATATGTTCTTTGGAGAACTATCTACTCAGACCCTTTCTCTGTATTTTAACTGGGTTGTCCTTTTAACGGTTAAGTTGTAAGGGTTCTTTATATATTTTAGATGCAAGTCTCTTCTCAGATTTTCCCCGTTCAGTCCTGCAACTGATTTTAATTCTTCAGGCTCAGTCCCTGCAGCCGACATCTTAGGAAAGCTACAGTGTTCCTACAAACCCCACTCATGCTTCCTGCTAGTGTCAAGTTCCTTTTACCCTATAGCTGCCTATTTAAAGTTGGTGTCACCCATATGAAAACCCCACTAAACACAAGGCCACATATTCTTGTAAATGACTAGGCATTCCCCAGAGTCCCAATGGCACAACGTCACACGGGGCTCTGCTTTCCAGCGCTGACTTCTGTCCAAGGTTTTCCTTAAGGAAAACCAGGGAGGTGGCTGCTAGAGACCTCAGTGGGGGGCAGTAGGCAGTGTGCTCTGTGGAGACAGGCTAAGCCCCCCGCGGCTGCTCTGGCGTAGAAATCGAGGCCGGGGGAGACAGAAGAGACGAGGCTGGGAATCACTGCCAGGGTCTTATGCACACCACGCATGCTTCTAAGCTACCCTGACCCTGACTAGAAACTCTCCCAGCAAAATGGCAAGTGGTAAGATGAAGGCCACTTCAAGATGTGCACGTCCACGGCTTCCATGGAAGATGCCTGCCATACTCATATTGCCACCAAGCCCCGGAGCCAGACCCTCCTGGGGAGAGGGGTCCCCGAGCACAGGCACCACCCCCCTGGCTTAGATTGGGGGTATGCTTCAGAAGGGGTAAATGATCTTTAAAAAGTAACATAAATATTTAGAGATACTCTAACCTTCTCCCCGGCAGATCCCAGCTGCTGAACTTGGGCAAAAGGCTCCCCACATTTCAAAGGTCATTTCCCCATTTACCAGGGAATGGACCACTCCTGTTCCCTATCCCCCCCCCCCCCCAACACACACACTTGGCCCTATCTCAGAACTTTTGAAAAATGGTTCTCCACAAATGGGCCTAAAGGGGGACAAACCATCCAAATTTAAATGACAGCTGACACAAGACAGCAGTTTCAGGGGGAAGAGCGGAAAAGGAAGCTGCATTTGGGAGGCCGCATCTCTGTTTCTTTGCAAAAGGGAGAAACAAAGGGATGTTGACTGCACTTCAATGAGTGCAGCCTGGAGAGCGCGCACCACCGCCAGACTTTGGCCTCTGTTGGGAGGGTGGTTTGAGTCTCACCCCGAGAGTCACGCTGGTTCCCCCTCACCTTGTGTCCAGCACGGACTGCCTCTGTCCCTGAATTCATCTCATTTTGAAAGCAGCCCTCATCATGAGAGGGCACAGGGCATAATGGCTGAACACGTGGACTCTGGGGCCAGATTACCTGGGTTCATATCCCAGTTACTTTACTCCTCTGTTCCTTAGTCCCCTTATCTATAAAATGGGGATAAATGATGGTATTTGCCTCCCCGAGGGACCACGAAGTTTCAACCAGCCGACATTAGCAAAGTGCCTGAGCCAGGACCTGGGGCCCAGAAAGCACCATGTAAATCACTTGTCCCACACCTGGGCAACTATGGACTTCACTGCTCAGTCTCAGTCAGATCACTTTCAAAAATGGCAAGTGTCCCCTCTGACCCAGCAATTCCTCTGCTACAAACGTAAGAACACAATCAGACGATTTATGTACAAGGACATAGGCTGGTGACCGTCTACACCCGTGAGTGGGGCAGTGCTGCATTTATCATGTGTGATGCATCCTCTAATAAAATGAGCAGTAAAAATGTTTACAGAGGTTTGGTTGAAAAAAAAAAAAAGGAAGCAGGACCCAAAGGTGTAACCCCAGTTTTGTTTCATTTTTACGCACACATGGGCACAATTTCAAACCAAGTGCATGCATTTAGAAAAAAAAGTCTAGGGGCACCTGACTGGCTCAGTCATTAAGCGTCTGCCTTCAGCTCGGGTCCTGGGATGAGCCTGCATCCGGCTCTCTGCTGGGCAGGAGGCCTCCTTCTCCCTCTCCCATTTCCCCTGCTTGTGTGCTCTCATTGTCTCTCTCTCTCTCTGTCAAATAAATAAATAAAATCTTAAAAAAAAAAAAAGAAAAAAGTCTAGAGAGAAATATGCCAGAAGGAGAATAGGGATTATTCTTGGGCTATAGAGCACTAGGTTGTTTTAATTTTATTCTTTCTACTTTTCTGGGTATTCTAGCCTTTTTGTAAAGAACACATGTTGCTGTTAAAAATCAGAAAAAAAAAGAAATAAAAAATGTTTTCAGAAGACTGGGCTGGCTAGGTCAAGTTTTTTTAAAGTGAAATCTCCAGAATTTTTAATGTTGGCACTAACTGGGGAAAAAAAAAAAAAATGAAACACTGTGAGTCAAACCCAGCCCTAAGGCCACACTCTCTGCAACCCCTGATTTAAACTTGAAAATCTCCCACAGTACTCAGTGTAATTTTGGCTTGGGCTACTGTACTACCAGAAAACAGGCACCTTCATTTCTAATTACAGTAATGCTTTACTGTAGAGAAACAGGATGGAAGAGTTTTAAGTCCCACAAGCCTCAAAATGAGATTATTTCATGTCACTAAAATGTCCCCAAACATGTAAAAGTCTCTTAAAAACAAAACAAGAGCAAAGGCCCTCCTCTCATCAAATCTGCGACTGGAAAAGAAAACAAGACCAGCCCGGGTTTCAGTTTCTTGTTACCCCTCAATTTTTCCAAAGAAGGACGTTCACATTCACCCCATCCTCTGTTTCTTTTTACCAGAAAAGAACTATCCTGAAAAGATATCCTGAAAAGTTCTTCTATCCTGAAAAGAACACCTCCAAAATGCTTTCCAAAAAGGAAACGAAGTATAAACATGTTAATCTGGGAAAGGAAAGCGTCAAAGGCTTTAAAAATATTTCCACTATCTCCTGGTGCTCTGTCGACCCACAGATGTACTTCCCCCTTCAAGGCTAAGGAATGCTAGTCAGGATACCAGCTGTGACTTCCTGTCACCGAAATCTTGTTTAGCTCTACGACATCATGTTTACTGAATGCGGAGTAGGGCCAGCTTCGTGGGCCCCGAGCCGGGGCCCAAAGCCCCACCCTGAGGAGGCATTCAGTTTGATGCGTGGCTGCTGCCATCTTGAAATTCTCGGTAATTTTGAACAAGGGGCCTCGCACCATTTTCATTTTGTGCTGGGACCCACAAATTATGTAGCTGGTCCTTGTGGACGGGGCTGCTTAACTATAGATTACTGGTACTTACTTGAGGAACAGCTAAATGTGATTCAGAGATAACCCCTAAACCCTGGTTTAGAGTCGATTCTTATTTTTATTTTTTTTAAAGATTTTATTTTATTGATTTGACAGAGAGAGATTACAAGTAGGCAGAGAGGCAGGCAGAGAGAGAGGGGGAAGCAGGCTCCCTGCTGAGCAGAGAGCCTGATGTGGGCCTCGATCCCAGGACCCTGGGATCATGACCTGAGCTGAAGGCAGCTGCTTAACCGACTGAGCCACCCTTGTTCTTGACCTTCCCTGTTCTTGACCACAGATACGGTCAAAATTTTACACCGTTGCAACCGCTACCAGATTATCCTTTTTAATAGTTCCCGAATGTTCGACTACTAGTTAACATGACACAATTTGGCATTTTTCTGCTGATGGGCATGCATGTATACTTCAATGTGTATCTATCTTTATGAATATGAATATTTTTTTCTTTCTTCTTTTGTCTTTTTTTTTTTTAAAGATTTTATTTATTTGAGAGATAGAGCGTGTGTGGGTGAGAGGGAGAGGGAGAGGGAGAGAGAATCTAAAGCAGATTCCACACTGAGCGCAGAGCCCAACGCGGGGCTTGATCCCACAACCAGGAGATCATGACCTGAGCCAAAACAGGAGTCCAATGCTTAAGCGACCGAGCCACCTGGGCGCTCCATTTCTTTTTCTTTTTCTGATGGGGTTGTATCACCCGTGTAGGGGGAAAGTAATGTAGGCACTTCTGTGACTCTAGCTGTCCAGCGGGTGACCCTGCTGGTGGAGGGCTGGGCTAACTCACCCTCGACCAGCACGATCTCCATCAACCACACTCTCCCAAGCACGCGGCGTTACCGTGTCTTTACATTTTGCGTAACTGGTAATACAAAATGACTTGGCCAATAATTTTGACTTCGTCTTCTCTTAACCTATGCAACGAGGTAAACACGTAACGACTGAGGACTTCAGTTCTGCCTTACTTTTTCCCATGTGTTTTTCTGTTGCACACTGAGGGAGGAGAAACTGTGAAAGGGGGTGAGAGAGAGAATGAGAGGCCGCCGAATGCGTGAAATGGAAAACCCCTTCTAGAGATCGAGAACTAGTAGCAATTAAGTGAATACATTCCTTAGTAGTCCAAACCTGGCCTGTAAAGTTCGATAAACCAGATTTTTCAAACTTGAGGAAGATGAAGGCTACAAGGTGCCTCCTGCCCTTTCAAGACAGGAAGCTCTCTTCTACACACCTCTCCTGAACCCAAAGAGCGAGCAGTCTCCCCCCGCAGCTAAGAAGCCCGGTGGGTGGGCAGCCCAGTCTCTGAACGAGCGCCATCTAAGCCTTCACATGAGTGGGAGGTTGTGAAATCTCTGTCCTTGGAGATTTTAAAAGTACAAGAGAAATATCTGCTTCCCGTGGATTTGCCGGCAGTCCTGCCAAGAGGCAGGCCCGAGCTGCTGGCCCTGGGGCTCCCCGCACCCCTCCCCGCAAGGACTCCAACAGAAGGATCCGGCTTACTATTTGAACTGCACCTGGTAGACCACCGGGCTGGTGTCATTGCTCAGGGACCCCGGCTCCCAGGTCAGAACCTGCTCGGTGTTGTACAGGTGAAGCTTCGGGTTTCGAGGAGCTGGCAGCTGGGAGAGAGAGTCTTGAAAGGGGCAGGGAAGAGAAGGGGGCGGAGGGGAGAGAGAAAGGGGGAGGGTTGGGAGAGAAAAATCGGATTACAACAAGATTTAAATGCACATCATCACCCCAATCACACAACTCCGTTTTCGTCCAAGTGCAGAAATGGTCATTCCCTGAGGCATGGCCCCTCGCCCCTGCCTTGGACTAAATACGGTACCAGCGACACCGTCAGTGGAAGGAAAGAGAGGCGTGGGGCCCGCAGATTCCGGTTCCTAGGACCGGGGCCGGGTGCCGGAGTCTGGCCTGACCGAAATGCATGTTCTGTCTCAAATAAGCACGGGCGGCCGTGAACTTGAGAGTCTCGGCCTCACTGTCTTCAGGAACGAGGGGTGCACCACCGTGCAGCCCGGAAGTGAACACTGAATTGGTGGCCACGTGACATGTGTTCGCCCCGACGAGCCTTAGTTCCAGACGCGCAATGGTACCAAGGGAGTGTCTGGTAAACCTGCACACACGCATGCACACACGTGCTCGCCCCAAACCAGGTGTGCAACGCCCAAAGGCACCCGGAGGGTGAGAAACGTCCTTTGGGCTTCGTAAGGGTTGCGGTGCTCCTCAAGGACCCCCAGTAACACAGTCGCCAAGGTCCCGCTTAAAGTGCAGACCCCCAGGCCACCCCCCAGACCAGGAAATCCACATTTTTCAACAAGCTTCGCAGCTGATTCTCAGGCACGGTGAAGGCTGAGGGCTACAAACAGCCGAATAACACCCCCCTGGGGAGCCACGGCCAGGGTCAGTGCCCCCCTCCTGGGGTGACCTGGAAGGCACAACCCACCACCCCCCCCAGCAGGTACTTCCCAGCACTGGGCTGGGACCACAAGTGCCTGGAGGCTCTTCTCTTGCAAGAAAACACAATCGGGCAGAGACTTTCTCTGAGATGGAAAGATGAGTGACCAACGCCCAGGAGGGGGAAAGAAAAGTTTTGGAAAACATGCTGTTCCAGAATTCAGAGCAGGAAATTAAACTGTATGTTTTTGGTAAACGCATCCCATCTCCAAGAATGGGGTCTGCCTGGCTCTTCTTCTGAAAGGCGTGTTACCAAGAGTCTGTGGCCACTTGTTTACCTCCAGAATGCCCGCTGTCTCCACGGCCCTGAGCTCAGGCGGGCCTCCGTTCCAGAATAATCCTTATTCAACCGGCTAACTGTCACTTCTGCCAATTTGCATGAGGGCCAAAGGCAGGCAGGCTGGGGCTGCGAGGAGGGAGGCTCTGCTGGGCAGGCCCATCTCCCCACTGTGGCTGCTGTGCGTGGCCCACAGACCCAGGAGCACAGCTGAGGACTGGAGGCCTGCTCCCGGGAGCACCGGGCAGCGCCCCCCGCCCCGGGGGAGGACTTCCTTAGGGCCCAGCGCTCGTCAGTCTCAGAGACCCCCTTTCGGGTTCCTGTATCAGTTTCCTATGGATGCTGAGAAGAAGTAGCACTGATTCAGGGTCTTAAATCAACCCAACTTGATCGCTTATAGTTCTGGAGATGAGAAGCTTGAAACTGGTCTCCCTGGGCTGATGTCCGGGTGTTGGCAGGGCTGGGTTCCTTCTGGAAGCTCTGGGACAGAAATGGCTCCTTGCCTCCTCCAGCTTCTAGAAGCAGCTCACATTTTTTGGCTCTGACTCCTTCCCCCGGCAGCAGTGGGCTGATTCCTTCTCTCTGTTCTTTCTTTTTTTTTGGTTTTTGTTTTTGTTTTTTAGTGATTGCCCATTTATTTATTTTTCTTAAATTTTTTTTTGAAGATTTAGTCATTTATTTTCGAGAGAGAGAGAGCACGAGCAGGCGGGGCAGAAGGATAGGAGAGAGAAACCCAAGCAGACTCTGCACTGAGCCCGGAGCCTGACATGGGTTTGATCCCAAGACCCCTGAGATCACGACCGGAGCCAAAATCAAGAGTCAGACACTTAACCGACTGAGCCACCCGGGTACCACTTTTTAAATCTTTATTTAAGTTCTAGTTAGTTAACATACAGTGCAATACTGCTTTCGGGAGTAGAATCCGGTGATTCATCACTTACATATAACACTCAGTGCTCGTCACGACAAGTGCCCTCCTTAATGCCCATCCCCCACCGAGCCCATCCCCCATCCACCTCCCTCCATCAACCCTCGGTTTGTTCTCCATTGTTGAGAGTCTCCAATGGTTTGGTTTTTCTCTCTCTCCTTTTTTCTTCCCTTGTGTTCATCTGTTTTGTTTCTTCAATTCCACATGAGTGAAATCCTATCATATTTGTCTTTCTCTGTCTTAACTACGCTTAGCATCACACACTCCGGCTAGATCCACATTGTTGCAAAGGGCAAGATGTCATTCTTTTGGATGGCGGAGTGATATTCCATTGCCCACTTAGACTACCCATCAGTCGGTGGACATTGGGACTCTTTGTACAGTTTGGTTATTGCTGCTAATGCTGCTATATACACTGGGGGGCCTGTGCCCATCACCATCTGTATTTTCGTAGCCTTTGGCTAAATACCTAGTGGTGCAATTGCTGGACCACAGGGTAGTTCTATTTTTAAATAAAAAAAAAGTTATCTATCTATCTATCTATCTATCTATCTATCTATCTATCTATGTATGTATTTATTTATTGGAGAGAGAGATGGAGAGAGCGAGCAGAGGAACAGGGAGAGAGAGAGAATCCCAAGCAGACTCTGTGCAGCACAGAGCCCAACTCGGGGCTTGATCTCACGACCCTGAAATCATGACTTGAGCCAAAATCAAGAGTTGGATGCTCAACTGACTGAGTCACTCAGATGCCCTTTTATTTTTAACTTTCTGAGGAATCTCGGTACTGTTCTCCAGAGTGGCCGCACCGGCTTGCATTCCCATCAGCAGTGTAGGAGAGTTCCCCTTTCTCTGCATCCTCGCCGAATCTGTCATTTCCTGTGTTGTTAATATTAGCCATTCTGTCTGACGGGTGTGAGGTGGTAGCTCATTGTGGTTTTGATTTGTGTTTCCCTGATGAGGGGTGATGATGAGCATCTTTTCATGTGTCTGTTGGCCATTTGGATGTCTTTGGGAAAATGTCTGTTCATGTCTTCTGCCCATTTCTTGACTGGATTATTTGTTTTTGGGGCATTGAGTTTGATAACTTCTTTTTTTTTTTTTAAAGATTTTATTTATTCATTTAACAGAGAGAGAACATAATGCAGGCAGAGAGGCAGGCAGAGGCAGAGAGAGGAGCAGGCTCCCTGCGGAGCAAGGAGCCCGATGCGGGACTCGATCCCAAGACGCCAGGATCATGACCAGAGCCAAAGGCAGTTGCTTAACCAACTGAGCCACCCAGGCGTCCCAAGTTTGATAACTTCTTTATAGATTTTGGATACTAGCCTTTTATCTGATATGTCGTTTGCAAATACCTTCTCCCATTCCAGAGGCTGCCTTTTGGTTTTGTGGACTGCTTCCTTTGCGTGCAGGAGCTTTTTATCTTGATGAGGTCCCAAAAGTTCATTTTTGCTTTTGTTTCCCTTGCCTTTGAAGACGTGTCTAGCAAGCAGTTGCTGCTGCTGAGGTCAAAGAGGTTGCCACCTGTGTTCTCCTGTAGGATTTTGATGGATTCCTGTCTCACATTTAGGTCTTTCATCCATTTTGAGTTTATCTTTGTGTACGGTGTGAGAAAGCGGTCCGGTTTCATTCTTCTGCATGTGGCTGTCTAGTTTCCCCAGCACCATGCCATGTGTTGAAGAGACCTGGCCGGTTCCTTCTCATGCTGTCACCAATCTGGTCTGACTCTCTTGCTTCCCTCTTCCATCTTTCGAGGACTCTTGTGATGACACTGGGCCCGCAAAGCCCTATCATCTGGGGTTATCTCGCCATCCGAGGATCCCTGGTCACACCTGCAAGGTCCCATTTGCCACTTGAAGTCACGCAGCCACAGGTTCCAGGGCTTAGGATGTGGACATCTTGGGGGACCATCATTTTGCCTGCCACACTGCCCTTCACTATGCCCCCATCTCTGGGGAGCAGCCACCTCCTGGCGCCCCGATCTCCAAGATCCAGACAGTCAGCTAAGGAAGGAAGCACCGAGGGCCCGGGCAAGAAGGGCGGGCATCCACCCCAACTGGCAGGTGGGCCAGAAGCAAGGCTTCCCCGTAAACATGGAATCTCCAGCTGGGCCCTCTACGTTCTTCAGCTTTTCTTTTTCTGACATGTGGGGAGCTGACCCACAGTTTTACTCTAACATTTGACTTTCCTGGAATCCCCTGTCTTACCACATTCAAAGATGATAACAAGTCTTAAAACCGAGAGTTTCACAATAAAGCACCCAAGACTGCCCACTCATTAGCAACTGCCTCGCCACACTGCCCTCCGCACCTCTCAGAAGGCCCGTCCTTGAACTGTCTCAACCCTGCACCACGGCCCCCATGGGGCCCTCCTTGTTCCTGGGAAACTCAGAGCCTGCCCTGCAGCTCCTTCTCTGGAACCTTCTTTCCCATTATGCCACAACTCTCTCCCCTACTCCCTTCAGGTCTCTGCTCTCACCAGAGTGGTTTCCTGTGTAAAATGCCAAGGGCACGGGAGTCCTTGTCCCTGCCTGACTTGTCCTTGTGGTGCTTGTTCACCACCTGGGTCCTTTGTTTACACCACGGTGCTTAGGAGCATGGATTCCTGAACTTGAAAGCCCGAGCTCAAAGCTGCAGGGTCCTTAGGACCTTGGGCAAGTTGTTTAACTTCTTCGTGCCTCAGCTGTCACATCTGTAAAATGGGTACAGTACAGGCTTCGCGGTGTCATTATGAGAACGAGTTAGTTTTACGTGTGGGGCTGAGGACAGGGCGAGCACCTCACAATCCGTGCCTCTCCGCACTGCTAGCGGTTTATGGACAGTCCCCCTGACCACGAGAGTGCAGAGCTCCGGGAAGGCTGGGCGTTGTTGGATTTGGGGACTGCTTTACCCCACCCCCTGCCTGCGACTCACAGCCACAGAGCCTGCCGACACCCCAGCTGAGCCTCGGTCTCCTCCTGAATCATGGAACGATGCCCTCTCTCCAGGAGCTGGGATGAGGGGCAAGCGCAAGACAGCAGATGAAGGGCAAATTAGACACAGCCATCTGAGTAAATTTCGAAGACGTGACTATTTCGGGGTGTTCCGATTCCTCATGGTGCGGCTGCCTGCCCAGGCGGCGGGCAGCACCCAGTCGCCCAGACCCTGCCCTCAGGGACCCGCAAAGGGGTGCCGAGCCCCGTGTCGATGGTCTGACCCTGATGTAGGCAGAAGGGTGCCCCCCTCCAAAGATGTCTGTGTCCTGTGAATATATTAGGTTACATGGCAAAGGGGAACTGAGGTTGCAGATGGAATTTAGGTTCCTCATCAAGAGACCTTAAAATAGGGAGCTTATGCAGAAGTAGCTGGGTGGACCCAATGTCATCACAACGGTGTTTCTCTGGCAGCTGGAGAAGGCAAGGCAACGATTCTCCCCCTAGAACCTCCAGCAAAGAATGCGTCCCTACGGACCTTCATTTTCATCCAATGGAACCAGCATCTGACTTCTGGCCTCCAGAGCTGTCAAATAACACATTCTCTTGTCGTGTCAAGGCACTGCGTGTTGTTTGAAGGCACCGAATTGGTGGTGATTTGTTACGACAACAAGAACGAATACGGTCCCTGGAGGTGGACACCGGGGCTTTAATGACACCCTGGCTCTCACGGGATAAAAGCTCATAGTAACAGTAGGGTGTACAAAGTCCCACTCTCCCCCTCCGTGCTCTGTGGGGCGATCACTCATAAACTACTCATGGTAAGGAGAGAGAACATAGGGACCACCTGTGTGAAGACTGTTCTCTGCCTCCCACAACTCCAGCTCCTCCTCTCTCCCTTCCTACCCTGCCCATGACCTTGGATCCCTGCTGGATCTGGGCATTTGAGACTTTATGCGTATTGAAGAATAGGCTATCCTGGGTCTCAAAAGGACAGTTTGGTTAACATCACACACAGAGGGGCGCCTCGGTGGCTCAGTCAGTTAAGTGTCTGCCTTCGGCTCGGGTCATGATCTCAGGGTCCTGGGATCGAATCCCACACGGAGCTCCCTGCTCAGCGGGGAGTCTGCTACTCCCTCTTCCTCTATCCCTCGCCCACCCCCACTCATGCTCTCTCTCTCTCTCTCCCTCGCTCTATTTGTCTCAAATACAATAAATAAAATCTTTTTTAAAAAACCCCACAATCACACACAGATAATAAAATAAAGTACATTAAAATAAATTCACACTAAAATGAATCATCTAATCTTGACATCCAAAGACGCTTCAGGATCTTTCCATGGATGGGGTGTTATGATGAACATCAGTGACCTTGCAGGTGAGGAGAAGTCCAAAAATATTCCCTGAACCCTCAGCCATAACCAGGAAGTTGCTCTGGTTAGTCAATCCTAGACATCAGCTTATTTACCCAGACCATTCACCTCCTCCTATAAAGCTCAGTTTTGTTTCCTTGAGAGTAGATGGGGCTATTCCCTACTCGAAAAGAATGGTGGAGAAAATAAAGACAGAGAATGTTTATAAAACCTTGTCTGAACTAGAAGAGTGGCCTAATAAATGCTATCAGCATCATTTTTAGTTTGCCCCAAAACATGCTGGCAGCTTAGTAGTTTCAACCATTGAAGTGATGGGCAAGCAAGAGTCACTCACTGCAGTAGTGTCCGGGTGGCTCAGTCAGTTAAGCATCCGACTTGTGATTTTGGCTCAGGGCACCATCTCAGGGTTGTGAGATCGAGTCCCATGGTGGCTCCGTGCTCAGCAGGGAGGCTGCTTCTCTGGTTCTCTTTCCCTCTGCCCCTCCCCGCCCCCACGCTCTCTGGCAAATAGATAAATCTTAAAAGAAAAGAGTTACTTAATGCCCATTCATTTGCAATGGTTCCTGTTGTTGGGTATTTACTATCTTTCTCAGTGGTCTCTCCGTGCATCAGAAGCTTTGGATGGTCAAGCCAGCAAGTCCTGGCAATAAAATTCTATGGCACAAGTGCTTTTCCAATCTGCTGCAAAACTAAGCAGCAGGTACAAATACAGAGAGAAGCCTCAATTCTTCAACGTTCAGATAAATGGCCAGAGAGACAGTTGATTTACTGCACTTCAGTGGAGTCGATCAATTTTTATTTATTTATTTATAAAAGATTATTTATTTATTTGACAGAGAGAGACAGTGAGAGAGGAACACAAGCAAAGGGAGTGGGAGAGGGAAAACCAGGCCTCCCGTGGAGCACAGAGTCCCACATGGGGGGGCTCGATCTCAGAACCCTGGGATCATGACCTGAGTGGAAGGCAGACCCTCAATGACTGAGCCACCCCGGCACCCCGATTAATTATTAATCTAAAGCAAATGGCCACTGCTTAAAGCATTACTACTGAGGGGAGCAAAATATGCCACCCCCAAAAAATGTCACTTTGGCATGTTGATTTTTTTGGGGGGCATGTTTATTATTTGGAAAGTTACTTAAAAAACAGTCAGTGCAAGAAGGACACTCTGACTCCTTTATCCCCCTAAAAGCAGGAATTAAATCTCTCCTGGAGGAGGGTAAAGGGCATCTTTACTCAGAGATAGGGAATTCAAGGCTGAGAAGGCTGCATAAACAAACTTTGTTACTTCCTCATTAATTTGCGACCCCAAACTCAAACCCCCTTGTTTGGTTAAATCTCTGCAAATCATCGTTTCTGTATCTAAAAGGTATGAAAGCTGCCTGCTTTGGTCGCTTTTTCGAGACTCTTATTTTTATAAGCTCCTATAGGTACAAAATTAAATCTTTTTTTCTCCTGTTACTCTGTCTCATGTCAACTTAATTATTAGACCAGTCGAAGAACCCAGAAGGCAAGAAAGGAAAAGTTTTCCTCCCCTACTCTACAATTTAGATCAGGTCCAATATTTTACATATGTTATCCTTAAAACAACTCTAAGGGGTAGATATTATAAGTTTTCCTTTTTAAAAACTTGTTTCCAATACTTATTTTTTCCAGACCATAAAAGCAATTTCATGATTACTGGAGGACACTTGTGAATTATGAAAAAGCATGGAATTTTTTTTATTGTTATTGTTAATAGTTCCACTCTGTGCTTTGACTAACATTGTTTCTCTTAAAGATATCCCGGTTAGTTTTTTTTTAATGGTCTATTATAAAAAAAATTTCAAGTAGTTACAAAAGAGACTAGTATAACATGGTGCTATTTTTCAAAGGATCTATGATGAGGGACAGTTTATTTCCTTCTTCTTCTTCTTCTTCTTCTTCTTTTTTCGGGGGGAGGGGAGCAACAGAGGGAGAAGGAGAAACTCTTTTTTTTCCTAAAGATTTTATTTATTTATTTGACAGACAGAGAGAGACAGTGAGAGAGAGAACACAAGCAGGGGGAGTGGGAGAGAGAGAAGCAGGCCTCCTTCCAAGCAGGGAGCCCCGAGTGGGGGCTCCATACCGGGACCCTAGGATCATGACCTGAGCCAAAGGCAGACGCTTAACGACTGAGCCAACCAGGTGCCCTGTGAGAGAGAGAGAAAGAAAGAGAGAGAGAAAGAATCTTAAACTGGCTCCATGCCCACTGGAGCTGATATGGGACTTGATCTCATGACTTGAGCTGAAATCAGGAGTCCGATGCTTAACCAAATGAGCCACCCAGGTGCCCCCACACCAGGTTATTTCTCATGCATCACACAGACCCAAACTTCGGTAGAAGACAATAAAAAATATTAGAAAGAGGGGCATGGTCTTAGGTGTTGGGCAGTGTCAGACTGCAAAGTTTCTAAATACTTCTCTCCCAGCCGCACTCACAGCAGAGAGGTTATGAATGCTGCACAGACCCCTTCCCCCCCACTAGTGAGGGGCAGCATTAGTATAAAGTAACCAGCACTAAGCCCATCACCCAGCTCAGGCAGTTACTAACATTTTGCCAAAGCCCAGATCCCAACTGAAGGAGGCCCAGGGAGGGCACAACAGAGGTTGCTCAAGACCCGAAGCTGGGGAGGGGTGAAGTCAGGATTCAAATCCATCTGTCTCAACGGAAAACAACCATTTGGCTCACAGTGCACAGCCTCATATGCAAGGCTCCCCTTATCAAGGACCTATGGAATTTAAGGGCCTCTCTAAGTGATGCTGGCAGAAGAAACTGACCTAACCCACACCCTGAGCTTCACACGGGCGAAAACTTTTAACTTCTTGAGACTATTTAAGAGCTCAACCTACCGACAGTCTGTCCCCCGGAAAGAACCAGCAAAACACCTTCCACACTGTGGTCTTTTCTTTTCTTGGAGTTTTTAGATTCGGCTGTTAAGTATAAGTAGAGTCAGAGGGGAGGAGGAGGCTGACCCAGGGAAGGGTCTCTCTGGATGGGAGCTGAGCTGGGATTAAAAGTCTGGTTCTGGGGACTCCCTGCCGCCAGTCGAGTCGGGGTCGGGGCACTTCTGAGTCCTGCCCTGAGCGCTGCCCACCCCCCTATCTGTCCGACCCTGGGAAAAGAAGCATCTGGGCTCTCAAACTATCAAACACACCCCAGCCACAGTCAGACTGAGTCACATTTCCAGCCTGTGGCTGACTTCGGCCGGCCGTACGCAGCTGCAAGGAAGGAAGAAGGCCTGGGCCTCTCTTCTAACTCAGGCCTCTGGGGAAGCAGGGGCTGCGGTCAGCCCGGCCAGGATGAGGAGCCTGCGGCCGGCAGAAGTCGAACCCCTCTCCCGAACCCCGCATTCGCTTTTCCTTTGTTCACGCCCAGAGGTTCGCGGTGCGGTTCGCGGACCTCGGCCGCACTCGGCGGCGGGAGGCGGCGGCGCGGGGCTGGGAGACGAGGGGCGGCAGTGTGGCCCGAGTCCCGCAGGGGCAGAGGCGGCGTCTCCCGCCTCGGGGGGACGACCCGGGGCCAGGTCGCCAGGAAGGGCGACGGCCGTCCCGCGGCTGCTCCGGTGCCAGGGGACGGCGCGCAATTCCCGGCCGTCCAGCCCCCGCCCCGCCCCCGCGTCGGGCTTCGCGCAAGCCCCCTCCTCCACTGGGGGCTCCCCGAGGACCCCCCACCCGCTCGCGGCTCCCCTGGGGTCGCCCCCCGCTGCGGACGACGCTTCCCCGGGCCCGCCTTACCTGCCGGGGGCTCGGCGACACCGCGGGCGCCGAGCAGCCGCGGCGGCAGCAGCAGCAGCAGCAGCAGCGACAGGAGCGACAGCGGCGGCGGCGGGGGCCGCATGGCCCGGGGCTTTGGCGCCGCAGGCTCGGCGGCTGCTCTGGGGGCGGCCCGGCCCCGGCGCGGGGTCCGCCGTGCGGCTCACGTCGCCGCCCGGGCGGCCATGGCGAGCGCAGGGCGCGCGGGGCCCGCCCCTTCCCGAGCGGCGGCGACGCGGCCGCGAGCGGCGGGACAGCCCGGCTCGGTCGCCGCGCCCAGGCCGGCCCCTCCCGGCGCCCGCGCCCCGCCCCGCAGGCCGCGGGACTTTCCCGGAGCCCCGACCCGCGCGGCCCCCCCTCCATCCCCCGCGGCCTGCGGCGCCCGGCGCGGCCCGGGGCCCGGGGCTCTGCGGCCGGCCTCCCCGAGCGCGGAGCGGGTGCCTGGGCCCGGCACGGACCGGGGGCCGAACGGGACCCCCGCCAGACGCCCACCTTCCGGGGCTCGCCGCCCTTCTGGGAAGACCCCCGAAGCCCCAGGCCCGGGGGTGCCTCGTGGCGAGCGGAGCCTCCGCGCCCGCCCCACCCCGACCCGCGCCCCATCATCCGCTCTTCTGCAGCTGCTCCCAGATGCGGGGGGCCACACGATTCCTCCCTCAGTTTAGACTTTGCTTCCTCAGCCGCTAAAGTACACATGACGCTTTTAATCCTTTTTTGAAACCAGGCTTAAGGGTACGGTGGTTAGAAAGGGCCTGGGTGAAGGAAGGTGTGGGGCTTCGGGGGACAGTGCGCACCGGGCACCGCGGAGGGCAAGACAGCAAGGTCCCACATTTCGGGATGGTGTGTGGGCCTCCTCTGCGCAGGGAAGTGAATGAGGAAGTAACCTCAGGCGCTGGGGGAGTGGAGTGGAGTGGGGTGCGGTGGCGTGGGCGGGGTGGGGGCGGGAGGCCTACCCTCCCGGCCTGAGCCGCTCTCGGGATCTGGGTCTTCTGGGTTCTCCCATGATGGGCCCTAAACCCAGCTGTGCAGGGAAGAAAAGGGGCCAAGACGGGAATGAATGGGCCACACCAAGAGTTAAAGAATAGGGTCATCAAGGTCCAGTTAAGAGAGCCACTTGGCAACATAGTATTTGACAACATAGGGCTTTACTTTTGGACTTCTTACATTTTATTTACTTAATTTTTTTTTTTTAAATTGTGAAGTATCTGTGCACCCAATGTGGGGCTTACAACCCTGAGATCAAGAGTCTCCTCCCACTATACCGACTGAGCCAGCCAGGCGGCCCCAACTTATTTTTATTATTATTATTATTTTGTAGAACTCTTGAAATTGGTCACTGTTGTAAAAACTGTGATGAAACACCGAGCGGTTATCTGAATGATGCTTTGAGTGAGTTTTTCCAGGCACAGAGACATGTTTATATGTTAAGTGGAAAAAGCAGTATGTAAGTCAGAATCCTCGCGCGTTGAAAATGATTGGAGGAATCATGCGGAAATACATGCAGTAGGTAATGGGATTATGAATGGTGACGGTTTTCTTTTTTTATACTCCCCCTCCCCCAAACAAGGGCATATTTTACTTTCATAATCAAGAAAAAAAGTCATCTTAAAGAAAAGGACAGACACGCATCCATCTCCGCCAAGGTCAGGGAGCGCTTGTGATTTCCCCGGATGTAAGGTTCTCAGAGGAAAGGAAAATGGTTTTTTTTCGGGGGGAGGGAGATGGTAACAAGCCCCCCCAACCCCCCCAGGGAATACTTGTTTATTCCAAGCTGGACAATCTCCTTCCGGAGCTCTTCCCTGCTAAAACTTAGAGGGTTTATATTTTCCTTACTGAAGTCCGGGACAGAGTAAAGGAGTTTTGCCCAGTTTGCTGCTGAGCCGGGCACCTTAAATACACAACATCCCCAAAGCAATTAATTGCCAAGCATGCTCCATCACCGTGGAAAGGCCAATTCTCAGTGCCTGGCCCTTGCCTTCCCTGCTTCTCCTGGCTGGAAGACTTGGACTTTTGAACTAATCGCTAGGTGACTCTGACTTCACCGAGCTCCTCTACCTAAAGAGAACAAGAAGCCAGTCCTGGTCATTTCTTGGGAATGATGTCTAAGCATCCACTACCATTTGTCTGATTCCACATAGAGCCCCCAGGCCATCATGCAACTCCAGGATTACTGCATAAAACACGTGCGTGTGTTTCTTTCTGAAACTTCTCCCTTCGGGAGGCAGATTAACTGTGAAACTACAGAAAGCTGAAGCCCAGCTCCCTCACCACCCCCCCCTTGCACAACCTCTTCCTCGGTCATGGAAAGGGCTGCCCCCACCGTGTTTGCATGGTCATAGGCTTCTCTGAAATCTGCAAAGTCAGAGATTTTAGCCACAGTTGTTAGGATCTCTGTCTCTTCTCTCTCTGACTTCTCCTTTAATGCGCTTCTCCTACAGGGTGGTGGTTTTTTGGTTTTGTTTTGAGAAATGTCTTGATACCGCATCTCACCAACAAACGGTCAGTTTTCAAAAGAAACTTCTAAACTGCCAGTAATGAACACTTTGATAAATCATTCTAGAAGAAAGACTGAATTAACTTTCTGTTCTTGATACGGCACCTATTACCGAAGGTTGTCATAGGTAGAGGCGAAGATTAAAGACGTACATTAAAGGGTATTAGAGAGTCAGAGAGTTAATTAATACAGGTGTTTTGTTTTTCTGAATTTTGCAATGTTAGTGGTAGTTGGCAGCTTTAAAAAAGTTGTAACTTGTGATTTATTTTCTCATTGTAAGTAAATACTTTTGTATCTAATTTTATATTCTTAGTTGTGTAGTCTTTATTTTTTTTAAAGATTTTATTTATTTATTTGAGAGAGGGAGTGAGAACATGGGGGATGGGTAGAGGGAGAGGGAGAAGCAGGCTCTGTGCTGCACAGGGAGCCCCACGTGGGACTCGATCCCAGGTCCTTGAGATCATGACCTGAGCTGAAGGCAGACACTTAACCCACGGACCCCCCCGGGCACCCCAGCTGTGTATTCTTTAATAATATTATATAATTAATGTAATAATTAATATAAATAATATATCAATATAGAAATAGTTATACAAATAAAATCAAAATATGTAAATATAAATAATATAATAATTAATAACATTATATAAACTTCAGCCTTACGGAACCCAAATTCCTCCTTCTGTCTCCATTTATTTGCTACCTTCTAACCGGTTAATCTTCCTGAAACATTTTCCTTATGCTAAGAACCTGGAGGTGCTCCCCTCATCTCTCCCTCAGGAGGGTAGCCGGAGGATGGCAGAAAGAAGCCAATATTGGCTGATGGTGGTGGGGGGGGGGCTGCTCCACGTCTATCACTCAGTCCCCCCAGTTAAGGGGTTATAACTCCCATGTCACAGAGGAGGAGACTGTGGCCCAGAGAATTAAGTAACTTGCCCTGCGGTGGCTTCGTGCTGGGTCAGTTTAGCAGAGCTGTAACCTGTAACTGCCTTTCCTGGAATTCCCCTTCATGCGCAGTTTCGAGTTAGCACGGGTGAGAAAGGATATTTTTGTACAAGATTGAGAAAGTGCTGCCATATTCCTTCACTCCCAGGAGGCTGGGGCAGGGCACCGGGGCATTGTTGCAGTTCCTAGCATGGTGGCTTACCTGCTGTCACCCCGCCTGGCAGGGACCAGGGGCCGGCCCGAGGCTCCGCCAGCTCCTGCTGGATCTGCTGTACCACCTCCGCGTCTCCTGGGCCAGGAGCGCGTGAGCTCCGCGACAAAGGGCACCGGCATTTCCTGCCGGACACCTGTGCTGTCGTCCAAGGTGGAGGCTGGGAGACGGAGAGAGACGGACTGACGGCAGTTCCAGCTTAGCTCGTCCCTGTGACCCCAACCTTCCCAGACACACGGGGCGGCTAACCCCCGCGACTGCCCAGGATCAAACTCAGGTCACCCACACCCTGCACACCCCCCACTTCGAGGACCCAAACCTGACTGAACACACCCCCAGATTTCACAGCCGACAAGCGGTGGTGGAGGTTCTTGGCCAGTCCTACCTGCAGAGCCCCTTGCAGCGCACCCCAACTTGTCGCCCTGCCACCTCCGTCTCCCTATCGCCAGGCCTGGCTTTGCCGGCCACATCGTCCTTTCTGCGACTCCCTGACGAGACCCACCAGTCCGTCCATCCGTCCTCCGGTGATGAACTTCCCGAGGGAAGACACCGCACTCCTCTTCTGATGCTCTCTGCCCTGCTTCCTTCACCTCTCACCTCTTCCCCTGTGCATACCCGAAACTCTAAAACTCCATCTCTGGCTGGAGCTTCCGCTCCCTGAGAACTTGGTTGCCCTCCCTGACCACTGCCTTCTTCTGTTCGATACCAGCCTGCGTCAGCCTTGACCTCCACTGAGGCAGTTGCCCCCACAGTGCAGGTGGGTGAATGTCTTCCATGGATTCAAACAGACCAGTAAGAACCCTGAGCCCCCGAAGCAGGCCCCGAGCACGGCTAAGTGGAGCCTCGATTGGTCACTTGGAGTCCTCCGTTTGGAGAAAAGCCAGCATCAAGGGCAGAGTGATCGGCATAGAAGTACAAGGACGAATTCCCCCCAGGGCTCCAGGGCCTGGGGCCTGTCTTCTCACCGTGTCTGTCATGGGGGGGCCCCTTGCCTCTTCCTGCAAATTTGCATTTCCGGTTCCCCCCTTCCAGTGAGGCCCCATAAAACCTCATTACAAAAAAATACAGACTCTCTTCTCCTTTGCCCCCTTCTGTGAGGGACCCTTGCAAGACGAACTATCACAGAGGAGGGCGACAGGGCGACGTTATGGATTCCATTCGTCTGTGAAGCAGGGGATGGGGAGTATCTAGAGATTTGGCAGAGAGAAGACGAAATTTTATGGGTCCTTTTAATCTTTTTGAAAAGCGAAGACACACCTGTGTTTAGGTGCATTGCCAACACTTTCCCACTTCTGACCCTGGTGAGTCTCTTGGAAAAGCCCCAGCAACTCCAGGCCAAGGGCCTGGGGCTTAGGGGAGCTGCCAGCATGGACTGAAAGGGGTGGGGTTCAGATTTCTTCATGGGTTCTCAGGGCAGGTTTGTGTAATGAGGACTCTCCGGTTTTGTAATTTAGAGAAACTCAATCTGATCCCTGTTTCCTAGAAGGATTAAGATTGTATCACTATCCTTTGGTGTTTACATTCGCCATTGGGGTCCTGTAGGCTTCTGGGGAAAACCTGGTGGGTGGGTCATAAGAGGCGAAAAAGGTTTAGGCCAGGCCGTTGCTATAAAAAAAACTGACTTCATCCGGGAGGTGTTGGGGGAGGCGTCGGGTGAATTACCAGCAGTAAACTGGGAGTGTTGCCCACACCCTCCGATAAGACTAGGCACCATTTATTGAGACCTTGTCCTATGTCATCCCTCCATCCTCATAACCAGCATATGCTTATCCTGTTTTCTGACTATACCTTTTGAACACCCTTGGTATAGCTGGGTCATTTTCAGCCTTATGAATAAGCCCCCTTCCAGAAGATGCAAATTCCCAGCCTCTCTTAGAGCCATGTTACTTAGCCTGAGCCAAACCCCTTTCCACTGTCCACCTTCTCTGGGTCAGAAACCACAGAAGTGTTTGCCTGCAAGAACCACCAGGAGTTCCCCTTAGACCCCAATTCTTCAATTTTTCATGAGGGAAATCATATAGTCAAGATCATTTTATGTTATATATCCCTAAAAGTAAAAAAGCGTTTATTTTCTTCTCCTGGGCAAACACATCTATATGACTATCCTTTCAGATGTATTCTTTACCTTGTTCGTGATTATTCCCCTTGTTTTCAAAACCTATATTTGAAGCTTCACGAAGCCCTGGAGAAATCGCTCATTTGCCCCCAGGAAGGTTTCTCAAGTGAGTTAGAATATCCAGTTTCTTTCCTTGTGGTTGGAATCGTAACCTGCAGTGGAGCAGTGTGGTTCAGCCATCACAAATGTGGACTGATGACTTCTGAGTGATGGAAAGCAAGAACTGTACTACCCAGGATTTCATTCATGCAGGGGGATTAGGTTGCTATAATCCAAGCACAGACTTTTTGAAATGTAACTATTGTTCTTTCCTTTTTTTTTTTTTTTTTTAGCCCTATGTGGGGCTCAGTCCCAGGACCCTGGGATCATGAGCTGAGCCGAAGGCAGACGCTTAATGACTGAGCCACCCGGGCACTCCACTATTGCTCTTTCCTAAACAATCACCATGAAATGAGAGGAGCATCCATCAAATAGAAGCCCTGGGACTCTTCACTTCCATTTTTAAAACCTTTGTTTTATAAGCTCTGTTTTACACATGGATGTAGCCAGAGAGCAGGACCCCTGAGAACAGTATTTAAGTTCTCACAGTTCTGGGGCTGGAAGTCCGAGATCAGGATGCTAGCGTGGTCCATGTCTGATGACAGTCCTCTTCCTGGCTTGCAGGAAGGTCACCAATGCTATCATAAAGACCCTATCCTTATGACCTCATTTAACCTAATCACCTTCCAAAGAACCTACCTCCAAACATTATCACAATGGAGGTTAGGGCTTTGACATATGAATTATAACACCCCCTCCAAAATACACACACACACACACACACACGAAAGGAAAACCATTATTCTCCCAGGTAAATGAACCTAGGGTATACATTTAACAAGAGGTTCAAATACACATTTTGCAAACACAAAGAATAACAATAATCAAATGAACATACATGTTCCAAAGAAAAAGATGCAAATAGAGGTTTTGAAAACAAGTTCTCGCTTTCTCTCTCCAATCTCTGCTTCCACATCTCCTTCTCTTTGTTTTTTTTTAATTGAGATATAATTGATATGTAACATACATTAGTTTCAGGTGTAAAACGTGATGATTTGATGTCTCAATATAATGAGAAATGATCAGGGCACCTGGGTGGCTCAGTTGGTTAAGCATGTGCCTTTGGTCATGATCCCTGGTTCTTGGGCTCCCTGCTCAGTGGTGAGTCTGCTTATCCCTCTTCCCCTCCCTCCACCCTACTTGTGCTCTTTGTCAAAAAATAATCCTCAAAAAAATAATGAGAAATGATTTCCACAATAAATCTAGTAACATCTGTCACCATGCAAAGTTATAAATTTATTTTTCTTGTGATGAGAACTTTTAAGATGTACTCTCTCAGCCACTTGCAAGCAAATATACAGGACAGTATTGTTAACTATAGTCACCACACTGTGCATTACATCCTTAAAGCTTATTATTTTATAACTGGTTGTTTGTACCCTTTGATTACCTTCACCTACCTTGACCCTCACCCACACCTCTGGCAACCACCAATCTGTTCTCTGTATCTATGAGTCTAGATACTAGATCTATGAGTCCAGTTGTGTCTTGGATCCCACATATAAATGAGATCATACGGTATTCATATTTCTCTCTCTGACTTATTTCACTTGGCATAAGGCCCTCAAGGTCCATCCATGTTTTATGGAGGCTTCCTCATGTGGGCATGATCAATCGTTAACTTCCTTTTCAACCCTGCACCCTTCTTAAGAGAAAATTCCAAGCTTCTAATCATGCCTTGTTCTATCTGGTGATCAACTCTGATCCAGGAGCCACCCAAGATTACCAACTCAGAGTTACCTCATCGGAACAAAAGACACTCCCATCACCCGGGAAATTACCAGGGCTTTAGGAACTGTATGCCAGGAACCAGGAGCAGAGACCACCATGTGTTTTCCATTATCTCACAGTAAGGAAGAGGAGGAAAGATCAGCAATCAGCAGGTTCCTTCATTTAATTCCTTCCTCTCCACAGACAATTCTTTCTGGCTACACATTCCCTTTGAAAAGACTCCTGCCAAAGTTAAGACTTCCAGAAGAAGCTGGTGTGTGGTGTAATTTATGCCAATTACTTGGGTCAACACACCGGCTTAGCAGGAGCGCTCCCTATGAAACAGCAGCTGAATCCTATTTCTCAATAATAAAAAAATGAATGCTGCACCTCATTCTCTAGAATTCTAAGGCAGCTTAGAATAACAAATACACTGTATGGCTGCTTGTTCCATATGTTTTTTTTTTAATGTAAAGATTTATAAATAAGAAAGAATACATGGTCCAAAATTTTAGCTATAGAATTTTAGGCTAGGGCAAAAATATGAGTCTAGGAAATTAAGACAGAGCGTGTCATGGTGGGGAGTCAGTCTGTCCACATGTAGTCCCACAAAAAGTCCTACTCATGTTCTAAAATCCGCTTTCTAGCAACCAAAATACAAACCAGGCTACTTAATGTCCACAGGTGCACTGGTATCTGAAGGAAGAGAAAGGCAGTTAAAAGCACATGTACTTTGGGGCGCCCGGGGGCCCAGTCAGTTAAGCAACTGCCTTCGCTCCGGTTACGAGCCTGGGGTCCT
The DNA here is from genome assembly GCA_028533885.1 of Nasua narica. Classification (NCBI taxonomy): domain Eukaryota; kingdom Metazoa; phylum Chordata; class Mammalia; order Carnivora; family Procyonidae; genus Nasua; species Nasua narica. Next base: position 186,205,864 of record CM052799.1, on the reverse strand, counting down.
GGGATCGAGCCCTGCCTTGGACTCCCTTCTCCCTTCTCGACAGTCTGCTTCTCCCGTTCCCTCTATCCCTCCCTCCCACCTGTGCGCTCTCTCTCAAATAACTAAATAAAATCTTAAAAAGAAAAAAACCCATGCATTTTGCTTTCAATCTGACTCCTGTTCTAGACAACGGCTACTTTTGCCTTGCTTGGCCCTAGCCTGTGGGCTAACTTACAGGGGGACTGAAACACTTGCAAGCCTTCATTACTGTTTTTGTCTTTGCTCTAACAGCAGTATCTGCTCATTGTGGTGAATCTAGAATATAGAAAAATAGTAAGGAAAAGGGTGCCTGAGTGGTTCAGTGGGTTGGGTGACCTCCTTCGGCTGGGGTTGGGATCCCAGAGTCCCTGGATCGAGTCCCACATTGGGGGACTCAGCAGGGGGTCTGCTTCTCTCTCTGACCCTACCCCCCCCCCCACGCTCTCTCTCTCAAATAATAAAATCTTAAAAGAAAATAAAGAAGAGAAAAAATTCCCTCATAATCTTATAAACCCCAGGCAACCAAAGCTTGCATCTTCAAACGCCTAAATTCTTGAGCAGTGGTAAATTGGCAAGGTGGCAGCATGACTCCTCACTTTGTGGGAAGGTTGTAGAAACCACATTCACGATGGGCTAGAAGGGAATCCTGCTACTTACATGCTCGTGTTTCATAACGATGTAAAAATCAGGCTGTCTATAGTGGCAGGCTATCCCACAGACACAGTCTTGACTTTGCAAAGCCCCATGACTCAGACCTGGGGAAAAAGATGTGGGATGCCTCAGGTTCACTGTTGAGCAACCCTCCAGCCATCCGAGGCTCCCACCTGCAGCTCACAGCCCCACCACCCTCTGCCTCAGGAGAGCCTCCTGGCCGGCCTTGACCTTCCCCAGACATGCAGTCACCTGCTGGGATTGTCCCAAACACCCGGGGACCCAGGGAAAGCGGCAAATACCTCCTTATTGCCTCCCCCAAATGTACAGGGGAGTCTATGCAAACGAAACCCCAGAACCTTCCCTGGCCCATCTCAGACCCAGAGATACTCTTTGCTTCCCAAACAAGAGGACATTACTCATCGATTCAGGAAGTGAATTAGTCCTAACGCACTTTGACTCAAAGGAAGGCAATTCTAGGAAATCTGTTATGCTCATCCAAGTATTGAAAGATGAGGATCCATTTACCTTTTCCATTCCTCAACAAAATTTTTTGGGACAAATATTAACTGACTACTCACTCATGACCCATACAGTGTCCTAGACACTTTAGCTACAGCCCGGACCAAAGCATTATAACTATATTTAAACTTCAACATACTCTCAGACTTCAGAAATTTAATAATCACCTACCAAGGGGGAAAAAAGCCATTTAAACAGGAAATCAGACAGACTAAGGGGCAAAAATTACTGAAAAGATTCTGCACTTCCTGACGCAGATAGAGCTTTTCATCAGCAGGAAGTGTATATTTTAAAAAGATGGGCCCCGCTGTGCATTGCCTTCGCAACCCTCAGAAACGAGAACTGTCGAATCATTTTTGCTGGTCAAGGAGATCAAATCCGACTCCCTGCCCACCTTCCCAGGACTCTCCAGTGTTTGGACAAACTCGGGAAATGGAGAAAGGGCTTGCAGGCGCTGAGCCCGCCCGTAAGCACAGCCGAGACGCTCATCAGTCCCGTCAAAGGGGGTGGATTAGCCTGGCCTCCCATCCCTAGCGGGTCCACATGCATCCTGCCTTCACCTCCTGTCCCTCAAGGATCTGGGATCTCCATCTGCAGCGTCCTGGGACGGTGGGGGGAGGGGCAGGGCGCTCGTTCCCTGCTCCCCAGGCTCTTCTTCTGCAAGCGCTCCCCCCCTCCCCCCGTTCCCTTCCCCCAAATGCCACAGCGTTAACTTGGCAAAACAGGAGAGACTGTTTCTATTCCGTGAATTAAATTCCTCTTTGGCCCCTTCACTTGAAAGCAGATTCATCTCATTTCCAAGAACCAAAACACCAACCTTCCGCTCAAGCCGGCTTTTAGAAATGGTTTGTCACTGGTAGGTAAAGGACCCCGCAGGTGACAATGGAAAAGAACGAGGGATGATGGTAAAACCAATTAGGAGGGGAAAGTAGGACTAGGAAGTGAAATGTGATTTGTTGTTACTTAAAAAAGAAATGGTGACAAAAGAGCTGTTGCGGGGCACCTGGGTGGCTCAGTCGGTTGGGCGTCAGACTCTTCATATACATTCGGGTCATGATCTCAGGTCCTGGGATCGAGACCCACCTTGGCTCTGTGTTCATCGGGAGTCAGCTTGGGTATTTTTTCTCTCCCTCTGCCCAGCCCCTCTCTAACATAAACTAATACATCTTTTTTTTTTTTTTTTTTTGAGATTTTATTTATTTGACAGAGAGAGAGAGAGCAAACAAGCAAAGGGAGCTGCAGGCAGAGAGAGGTGGAGACACAGACTCCCTGCTGAGAGGGGGCCTGACATGGGGCTCCATCCTGAGCCTGACATGGGGATCATGACCTGAGCAGAAGGCAGATCCTCAAACAACTGAGCCACCCAGGCGCCCCAAGAAATACATCTTAAGAAAAGAAAAGAGCTATTGTTTGTGCAGTATTAGGGGCATAATAAAATCTTTCGTTTAGAACATAGCACCTGTGATAAAACATGTTCTCCTTTCATAACTAATTGCCATTGGAATCTTTTTTCCTGTAAAGTTTATATTTTGGAAGATTTTCAATTGACAGGAAAGGCCCAAAGATGGTACAGAGGGTTCGGTGTACCCCTCCACCCCATTTCAGTTTCCCCGATGCTCTCACATTACTAACAGACACTTGTCAAAACCCAGGAACCAACACTGGTCCCTTTTTAAAATTTTTAAATTTTCAAAAAATTTTCTCAATGTAGTTTATTTTTTAAACATTATTTTATTTTTTTCAGTGTTCCAAGATTCATTGTTTATGCACCACACCCAGTGCTCCATGCAATATGTGCCCTCCTCAATACCCACCACCAGGCTCACCCAGTTCCCCCACCCTCTCCCCTCCAAAACTCTGTTTGTTTCTCAGTCTGCAGTCTCTCATGCTTCGTCTCCCCCTCCGATTTCCCCCAATTCACTTTTCCTTTCCTTCCCCTGATGTCCTCCATGTTATTCCTTATGCTTCACAAGTAAGTGAAACCGTATGATAATTGACTCTCTCTGCTTGACTTATTTCACTCTGCATAATCTCTTCCAGTTCCGTCCATGTTGATACAAAAGTTGGGTATTCATCTTTTACAATGGAGGCATAATATTCCATTGTATATATGGACCATATCTTCTTTATCCATTCGTCTGTTGAAGGGCATCTTGGCTCTTTCCACAGTTTGGTGATTGTGGCCATTGCTGCTGTGAATAGTGGGGTACATGTGGCCCTTCTTGTCACTACATCTGTATCTTTGGGGTAAATACCCAGTAGTGCAAGGTCAGGGTCATAGGGTAGCTCTATTTTTAATTTCTTCAGGAATCTCCACAGTTTCCCAAACAGTCCCTTGATATTAACTAAACCCCAAACTATGGATTTCTCCAGTTTCCACATTAATGTCCTTTTCCTGTTCCGGGATCCAATCCAAGATACCACAGTACCTTGCACTGGATTCTTTTTGAAGCAGCAGATCCAAGATTCCCAAAAAGGGTAGAACTAATTGTGCGTTATCCCGTTGGTACTATTGAAATCTAGACCTTCCTTTGAGTGTTGTTGGCTTTTAAAAAATAACTCAAATGAAAAGGACAAACCACTGGATCGGTCTCTTACAAGCAAGACTTGCCAGGGGAGGACTCGAATGTGCATAGCATGAATGTATGCCAATTACACCTTAATCGAGCCACACACACAAAAACCATATGTCACATTCAAACATAAGATTGCAAAATGCTTCGTCAATGATTGTCCAGGCGGGTGATCAATCTATATATTTGTGAGTCAGAGTCCACCTTTTCAAGAACTTCAATGACAGGGAATTTTAACTCTAAAGCTATTTTACCCTTAACCTGAATCGGAAATCAGACTAGGACCCATAGATTAAATGACTCCAAATCAGTGCTGGAGGCTCTGACCCCATGAGGTAGCCCCAAAGCCCGGAGGAAACTCCCGTGTCGCTTTGGGGTGGGGGATGCTAACTCCCCAGAGGTGTCTTATAGAAACTGGGGCTTAGCCTGCCTGTGGGTCAAAGGTCCCTGGAGCTGATAACAAGAGAAAATCCGCCTAGAGGCCAGAATTGTCTCCACTGAGGAATGAATATGCCCACACTTCAGGCTGCCTTTGAAGAAGCCAGTGTCACAGAATAAAACAACTAGGGCATGTAATACGTACAATACAGGTCCACAATTCTTTTTTAAAATATTTTATTTTTTTATTATTTTTTAAAGATTTTTTTTTTTTTTTTTTTTTTTTTTTTTTACATGAGAGAGCGAGCATGAGTGGGAGGGAGGGGCAGAGGCAGAGGGAGAAGCAGACTCTCTGCTGGGCAGGGAGCCTGATGTCAGACTCGAACCCAGGACCCTGGGATCATGACCTGAGCTGAAGGCAGACGCTTAACTGACTGAGCCACCCAGGTGCGCCCCCCCCAAGATTTTATTTTTAAGTAATCTCTACACCCCACATGGGGCTTGAACTCACGACCCTGAGATCAAGAGTCTCGCGCTCTGCAGACTGAGCCTGACAGGCGCCCCCAGGTCCACAATTCTAATTCAACAGCTCCAAAATCCAAAGAACTCTGGAAATCACAAATCCTTCTGTAACTCATCATCTGAATTAACATGAAGCTCTATAGAGTCTTCATTGATCACATTAAATGTGAAGTAGTTACAAGTGTCCCCCAGGAACCGTAAATGGTTTGATTCCAGGCAGCTGGCCCGCGGAGTGCGGGACACGCTGCCTTATCACCTTTCTAAACCCTGAACGGCTAAAACATTCCTGGTTCAAGGTTTCCAGGGAAGGTGCTGCATTGCCTGCGCTGATAACCGCTCCCACCTACTGAACAATCGCCCTGGGTACACAGCCCGCCTCCCCTTTGCTCGCCAGTGGCAACTCTGGAGTATGTGGTAAGTGAGTGACAGGACCCTAAGAAAGTGCCTGGAAGGCACTGGGCTGGCATGGGGGGCCCCACGGGACAGATTTCACCATGTAACTCTGAGGTTGGCTTATCCATTAACAATGTCAGAGAAAGTCCTGGAAATCCTATTGAGGATTTCAACAATTCCCCCACAAGGGAAGAGAAGTCAAATGAGAGGTATTCCAAAAGAGGGGACTCGTGTTACTCAGCCGGTGGCTTTAGGAGAATCACCCCCGTTGGAGCCAGGAAAAGAGGGAAGCAAGTTCCCAGCTGCTAAGGACATTCTCGGACCCAGAATTGGCTTAGTAGGGTAGTGAAGTTGCCTGGGCTGATGGGTCATTTGGGGGGAAAGTAGATGCTTAGGACAGGGAGGGTCTGGGCCCCTCTTTGGAGTGGAAATGGAGAGCCGTGGCCTTCATGAGCCCTGGGACACTTAATGTGGGTGACCTGTCCTTGTCCCAGGCTCCTATAGAACAGGACCAGCCCTCCTGGGCCACGTGGCAGAGGGAGGCGTGACACAGCCTGGGATGACCCCAAGGACACTGAGGTTAACACAGCGTGGGCTTCCTGACCCTACCAGACAGACCTTGGAAGCTGCAGTCAGTCACAAGGCTGGCTTAGAATTCACAGGAAAGGGGGCAATAGAGGGGAATTCGCTTCCCAGAATGATGTCTTTGGCTAACTCAGACTCCGCTGAGCTCAGGCAACTTTGTAATCTGCTTGTAATTTGTAGTCAATCCACTTAGTAAAATAGCCATCTGGTTCGCATGATATTTGATGCCATGCGGTTGATGTGAGAAGACACTTTTACCAGTGGTTAAAGCCCTTCGAATTTTTCACCCTTGACAGAGAAGACAAAGAGACATGTGGTTATTATGTTATAACCACACAGTATCAAAGGTTACTTAGCTAAGTGTGAAAGTAACAGTAAGCACTGCGAACATCAAGAAACTCAGGAAACTATTCCTCGAAGCCTTCTGATCACGTCCAGTACCACTGAAAAATCAGTGAGGTCAAGGTCCTATGTACTTGCGCGAGCTTAGAAAAAAAACCCACTGAGGTTGGCAAGAAATCAGTCCCTGTCTCATTCTGGAAACAAACGCACGCTGACAGCTCCAGTAACTTCACATCAACAAATATTAATTGAGAAACGATAAGGCAGGTGCTATTCCAAAGGGTATAAAGTGACAACCCAGACTCTCCCTCCGGGGTCTTGCAGCCCACAGGAGCCAGAAGACGGGAACACCAGTGACGCCAGGACAAGGCAGAGGACGAGGGAGGCAAAAACAATTCTTCGAAGAAGGGGGCCAGTCAGCAGGGTCAACGGCTGCCGTGGAAAGGGCAGGAGAGGTTGGACCGAAGCCCTGGGGGTATGGTGGCTGGGGACAGCAGTGGCTTTGAGAAAGCCACGTTGGTGAAGCCAAATCAAGAGGGATTAACCAGTGAGTGGGTGTGGGAAGCCGAGAGGAGTGTGGTGCACGGTGGGGCGCTGAGGAAGTGGTAGGGCCAAAGGAAATTTCTGTTGATCTTTTTATGTTAGGGAGACCTGAGCATGTGTATAGGTGAGGGGAAGGTGTCCGCAGAAGAGGGAGGAAACATAAGACGAGGCGACGGGTGATTGTTTCCATCTCTCTGCACCTGTGTGCAGACCTAGCCCAGCTCAACTTTCCTGGCTTGATGACTACTGTTTGACTTTTGTTTGTTTTATAATGAGAATTTCTTCTTCCTCGTTTCCTTCTCCTCCTCCTCTTCCACTTCCTCCTCCTTCTCTTCCTCCTTCTTCTCTTTCTTCTTCCTCTCCTCCTCCTCCTTCCTCCCCTTCCTCCTCCTCCCTCCCTCTTCCCCTTTTCTTCTTCTTCTTCTTCTTCTTCTTCTAATTAGGGAAACTCTATGCCCAACGTGGGGCTCAGACTCACGACCCCAAGACCAAGAGTCACAAGCTCTACTGCCTGAGCCAGCTGGGCGCCCCCATAATGAAAATATCTTGATATTTAACTTGTGAGGTTAAAAACAACAGCCCGGGGTGCCTGGGTGACTCAGACTGGGTGAGCTTCCAACTCTTGGTTTCAGCCCGGGTCAGGATCTCAGGGTCATGAGATCGAGCCCGGAGTCGGGCTCTGTGCTCTGTGGGGAGCCTGCTTGAGATTCTCTCTCTCCCTCTGCCCCTCTCTGTGCTCTCTCTCTCAAATAAAAAATAAAATAAAACTCTTAAAAATTTTTAAAAAATAAAAGAAAAACAATAGCCAGAACAAGCATTTGCTGAGGTCTATCTGGTTTCCGGGAAGGGTCTGGGGCAAGTCTGCGCTCAGCTCAAACCTTCGATAAACATAACAACTACCCCGTGGGATATCATTCGGCCATAGGCAGAATGAAGCACTGACCCGGGCTACGACGTGGATGAACCCTGAAAACATGCCGAGTGAAAGCAGCCGGGCACAGAAGGTTGCATATCGCGTGGTTCCATTTCCACGGGATGTCCGGAACAGGCTGACCCACGGAGACAGAAAGCAGGTTGGTTGGTGGCCGCTGGAGGCTAGGAGGAGGGCTGTGGGGAGCGACTTACTTCATGAGCCCGGGGTTTCCTTTCGGGGTGCTAAAAATATTTTGGAACTAGATACACATACTAGATGCTGTCAGTGTACTAAATGCCACTGAACTAGATGCTTCAAAATGGCTAGCTTTATCTCAACCATAATAACGAAGCCGAAGATGGTGCCACGAGCTGCCCCTTGCTGGATTCTGCGTCCCTCTCTGCAAGGATTTTTACTCCCTATCCACACACCTGTGGACGAGTCCTTAATACTTACGGGGCGGGTCCCCCACCTGGGACAGCTCCTCCAAGACTGACTTCCGGCGGCCCTCCTCCATTGTTAGCCAATGCTGTGGCTCAAATACACGTTGCCCTGGGTGTTATGCAAGACTGATGAGTCACTGAAGTCTACCTCTGAAACTCATAATATACTGTATATTCATTCATTGGATTTAAACTTAACAAATAAAATAAAACAATAAATAAAACACAACGGTCCCTCACGGTCTGGGTATGCCCAGGACCAAGGCATTTCCTCAGAGCGGGGACTTTCTGTGCTGGAACTGGGAGAGTCCCTGATTAGCTGGGATAGGTCGGTTGCCCTGTCTTGTGCTCTGAATAAAGCAGGCACGCGGAAGTCAAGGCCTGCCCAGTCCCGGGGGACAATCTCAGGCTTTCTCAGCCACGTAGCACATTACAGAGATGTGTGATGCAGCTCCTGGGTGACAGGGACAGAGGCTGGATCTTAGACTGGTGAAGCTGGCACACCCCTAGATCAGGGGCTGTCCGCAGCTTCTCCTTTTGGAGTAAGAGTTGGAGTTTCCTTTGAGGTCCATTTGGAGGTCAAGGGCTGACATTGCATAGGTATAAGGCAGCTCCCCAAGGATTATGCTGATGGTGGCGGAAGGAGCGTGGCAAGACCTTTTAGCCTGGTGCAGTCGGTGAATGAAATTCAAAGAAGCCTTCAGTTGGTCATGCAAACGGATTAATTTACAGAGATGCCAAGGAGGCTTCTTGAAAGAGCGATTGGGACTCTCTACTCCTTTGTTTTGAAGTTCAGTGTCACTGGAGTGCATCTGGATGGATGGGGGCATGGGGAGCTCAACCGAGGCTGGTGGAAGAAGGAACATCAGGTTTCTGATTCACCCTCAGGGCCGGGTGTCTGAAGGGGGCAGAACCAAGGCGGTCTGAGCCCAAGTCGTTCGGGAGGAGCGTTAGCCTGGAGGGACTGGGCCATCGATGAATTAGGGGGTGCCTGCAAAAGTGAGCAGCAAAGCACTTTTCATAATAGCCCGTCATGGAGATAGGCCAGATGCCCAACAACTTAGAAATGGGTCAACAATTTCCATTGAACAATTACCATTCAACAATGGTATATCCACCTCGCAGAAATTATTCAGCCGTTACAAATTAAAAAGAAAGAAGTGCTAATGCATCTACCATGTGGGTGAGCCTCGAAAACACTGCGCTAAATGAAAGAAATCAGTCCCGGAAGGTCAACACGTCGTATCATTCTCTTTCCGCGAAATATGCGGAGCAGGGAAATCCATAGACAGAAAATAGACGAATAGACGTGAGGGTCCAGAAGGCAGGAAATGACTACTATTGGGTACAGAAGATCACTTTCAGGGTCCCACCATGGTGTCCCCTAGGGTCGTGCAGTTTAAGCCCTGCGTGCCCATCATCCATCGGCTTCGTCGATGCTTCAAAACTAGTGAATCGGGAAGCTGTCTCTGAGGCCGGGGCAGGGTGGGGGTGCGGAGGGACCAGGCAGAAGCAGCCAGAGGAGGATCACGTGGTCCTGGTGTTCTCAAAGCCTTTAGTCCCCTTTGCCCAAATGTGGGTATTTCAGGTCACGGGGCTGGTTGTTGCCCCAGGTTTTGGTTTCCTGTCTCTTGGCAAGCTTACTGTTCGCCATCCTGTTGTGCGAAGTGGAGAGAGTCAGAGCTGGGGGCGTGGGAGCCCAGCCCCAGCCCAGCCCCGTGTCTGTGGCTCTGGCTGCAGTTTGGAAACACCTGCGTGTGTGTAAAGACTAGTAATGCTCAGGGCTTGTCCCCGGAGCCTCTGCGGTTCAGCTGGGGAGGAGGGTGTGGGGGGATGCCCCCTCCTTGACCATGCAGCCAGGGTAAGAGCCCCTCTTCTGCAGAAAACAATATCACACAATGGGTCACAGAGCATCCAGGCATAAATGGAGGGGAAGAGTGTTAGAGAGATGGGGCAGGCGATAATTAATGTCAACATTAGGTCAATTTCCTGGATTTTGTGATATCCAGGATTTTAAAAAATATTTATTTATTTGACAGAGAAAGAGCAGCAGAGGGAGAGGGACAAGCAGACTCCTTGCTCAACAGAAAGCCAGGGGGCTCGATCCCAGGACCCTGGAATCATGATCTGAGCTGAAGGCAGACGCTTAACCGACTGAGCCACCCAGGCGCCGGATATCAGGATATTTGACCCTTTTTGACATTTGTGGCTTGTGATTTTATTTTCTCCCACATATTCACGTTCGTACCTAATTTTGAATTCTATTTCTTAATGAGAGAGACTCCCAGCATTGTTGAAGGTTTGTGCCCAGTAAGACTTGGATTGCCCCTTGGCTAAAGGCTCATGTAGGTTCAGGTAAACATTTTGGTAAGAATCCTTCTAGTTTTACATCCCGTCCCTGCTTCTGTAATGCTGGGTGTCTCACATTTAGTGAAGAATCATTTAGGGTAGTGATGGCGGGACGTGTCCCGCATAAAGATCCATTTTCCCCACTGCAGTTAGTAAGTCAGCACCGAAGTAGTATGTTGTGTCTGGGCAATTATCCTATCCCCCAGCTTTTCAGGGAATGGCTTTAACATCCATCGATGAACCTTTCCTGAATCAGTTCTTCCCCTGAGAATTGCAAAATGCTCCTCTTTTGATTGTTTTCATGAATTTTGCTTTTTTTAAATCTTTTTAAAGACATTTAATTTTTTTTTAATTTTTAATTTAAAAAAATTAACATATAATATATTATTTGCTTCAAGGGCACAGGTCTGTGAATCATCAGTCTTACACAATTCAAAGCACTCCCCACAGCACATACCTCCCCCCCCAATGTCCATCTCCCAGCCAACTGAATTTTGCTTTTATTGGCTGGAATTCTTCTATGAAGAAAGCCTTCCCTCATCAATTTCACAGGTGATTTTAATGTCAACCAACCAGTTTAGAAGCACTGACCTGGTTCAAAAGATCCACCGATAGGTGAGAAATATTGAGGTTCAGGGAGGTAAAGAACTTTGCTTAAAATCACACAGTCACTAGCAATAAAAGGCTACTTTTTCTTTAAGTACCGAAAAAGAAAAATCTTTGTTTTGAAACAGCTCTGTAACAACAGAGCAGGGCATCACAGAACTGTCACTGTTTTGAATACCTGTCAACATTTCTTAGAACAAGACACAGCGTGGGAAATAGGACCAGGCTCTGGGAAACATCTGAAGGCTTTCTGTTTCAGCCAGGACCTGAATTAGCTCCCTGTTCTCTCACTGCAATTATTTAGCATGGTTCTGGAAGTTCTGACTAATAAAGATAAGAAGTAAGAAAGAGGTATTATCAGAAATAAGAATACAAAATCACCACTGTATATAGTGTATTCGTTTTTCTAGAATAGCTGTTCTCAAACCTTTTGGTGTCAGGACGCTTTACCAAACTCTTAGAATTGACTGAGGACCCCAAACAACTTTTGTCTGTGTGGGTTACATATGTAAATTAAGACCGATAAATTTTTTTAAAATGTTTACTTATTAATTAATTCAAAAGTAACAAACCAATTGCACGAAAATGAAAAATACTACATTTTTCTCAAACAAAAGAGCATTTGGTTGAGAAAGGTGGTTTTCTTTTGCCCCTTTATAAATCTCTCTAACCTCTGGTCTACTGGCCAGCTCTGTACTCACTCAGCAGATGCAATGTTCAGACAGTGCAGTTGCTAGAAAATTCCACTGCACGCTTATGAGTGAATGAGAGTGAAAAAGGCAAATAACTTTTTGGTATGACTGTGAAAATAAATAATTTCGATCTTGCAGACTCCCTGTGGTTTCTGGGACCATACTTTGAGAACTGCTGCTCTGGAACACTCAAGAGGCTCAGCTAAAAGTTTTACTAGTACCAGTTACCTTCATAAAGTGGCTGGATGAATGATAAATATAGGAAATGAGTCATTTCCCCATATACCAGCATCTCTGCAGTGTCCTGCTTCCTGTGTGTGTGTATGGGTGTCCATAGTGTGTGTGTCCTACTTTCCGTGTGTGTATGTGTGTCCATTGTGTGTGTGTGTCCTACTTCCTATGTGTGTATGCATGTCCATTGTGTGTGTGTGTCCTACTTCCTATGTGTGTATGCGTGTCCATTGTGTTATCGTTACAGCAAATCTGAAATCTCAACAATCCAGGTGTCCTTTTGGCTTCTACTGTTGGGAGGCCAGGCTTTTTAAGGATTTTGTTTCCCTCGGCATTCCTTCAAGAGCTTCTGGATGGGGAAAGAAGGGCAGACAGGATGGGAAAGGAGAAAACGAGGGTCCACACATATCATCAGAGATATGCGTGCCGCATGCAGTCCTACTATGTGATGTTCCCCCTTCCTTCAAGTTGTTTCCCCCCAACTGAGCTGCTTGCACTGCTGCAGACATCCCAGACCTTCTGGCCAGGCCTTTCAGAGAGTTTCCCCACAGTGTCTCGATGCTGCTTGATCTTCCCATGCTCCCTAGGCACCGGGGGTAGTCAGTGACTGATAGAGTTCGGCCCAACTGAAGGTTAGGAGGACCGTGTCCTAACATTTAAAGATGTTATTTATTTGGCAGAAAGAGAGAGATCACTGTCACTCTCTTTGTCACCCTGGCCCATAGCCAGACCTCTGTGTTCTTGGAGAGTTTCATGGAGAAAGCAGTACTTTTCTTCCTTCAGTTTGGTTCCCTTCTAGGAGCTGCCTTCTGAGGGGAGGATTTACACGGTTGGGCCCCTGGGCCTCATGTGAATTGCTTGTTATGAACACTTATCCAGAAAACAGTAAGAAACATTGACAAGATTGGAGAATAGAGTCAGCAGTGCCAGGAGGGCAGGAGGAGTACAAGTAAGGAGAGGGCAGGTCGATGTGAGGCTGTCCTTCAGAGCATGAAGGGAGGCCCAGTCCCTTCCAGGGGACGCGTGACTTTTTGGTTAGATCTAAAAAAGGTTTTTTTTTTTTTTAGCCCCTTCCTCCCCAAAGCTGTCGGCATTTTCAGGGTCATCCAAATTTATAGGAAAAAACTTGTGGGACTCCTGGCTGGCTCAGTCGGAAGAGCGGGTGACTCTTGTTCTCAGGGTCGTGAGTTTGAGCCCCGCGTTGGGTGGAGAGACCACTAAAAACAAACAAATAAATAAATAAAAAGTAAGAATAAACTTGTCACCTTTCTAAGCAGAAACAGAGCTGTGATTTTTTAAAGATTGTCTTCTGTGCCCATCAAGATTTTGTCTGCGGTACTCTTTTCCAACTGTCTCTGAACTTTGTCCTACTTATGTTGAAATACTGTGGAGTCTGGCTTTGTCTCAGCGCTGAAATTCTCTCTCGTTTGGATGTACTTCATGAAATAGAAATGTTTGTGTATATTAACAAGCAGGGGGTGCGGCAGGCAGAGGGAGAAGCAGGCTCCCCGCTGAGCAAGAAGCCCAACGTGGGACTCCATCCCAGGACCCTGCGATCATGACCTGAGCTGCAGGGAGACGCTTAACCATCTGAACCATTCAGGCGTCCCTGCCCAATTTATTTTCAGAACATAGCTTCGTTAGGTATAATTTGTACACCACAGAACATCCGTCTTAAGTGTATAACGCAATAATTCTTAGTAATTTTATAGAGCTGCACAACCATTATAACAATATAAAAGTTTTCATTTAACTCTTAAAAACACCTTCAGAACAATTAGTATTAGAGAGAATATGGACGTCTATTTTTTTAAACCTGAAACTTGGAAGAATTTTTGAAGTAGTGTGTGTGTGTGTGTTTTTTTTTTTTTTCTTTCAGTGGCAATAGGTCAACCTAGCCAATTGAACTCTTATTTTAATGAATCAGTCAATTGTTCACTAATTTATCAACCACATGATTAATTTTATGTACAAGCTCGGTGAGAGAGGGTATGTTGTTTGCCCAAGTTCACACAGCCAGTAGGTGGTAGAGCTGGGTTTTGAAGCCACTGTCCCTTTGAGACACTATTTAGTGCCTCATTGTAAAACTCAGCATTGTACCACATTGGCAGGAAGTACTTGATGATAATTCTACATTATTTCTTCCCATGGTCTAAGACGGTGAACTCAATAATTTCATTTTTCTTATGGCTGTTAAATTTTTGCTTTTTAAGTTCCACACTTGAAAAAATTAAGCATCCCGACCTTGGAGGAAGTGTAACTAGATACTGCATGCTTAGTCAAGGGGGACTTTTTGAAATAACAGACATTATACATTTGAGGAAGTGGGTTAACAGGCTTCAGGGCCAACTATCGACCAATGAAGATACAGAGAAATTTGCATTTCTCCACAACAGTTGTTTAAAACCAAAGGAACAATGCGACAGTGTTAGGCATCCTACGTCTGCTATTAGTCTAGGTCAGTGGTGCTTGAACTTGGTAATGAAGAGACCTGTGCAGTGTGGGACACACAATACACACGCCAGGGTTTGGTAGGATGAATGAATGCACGCAGCCTTTTTTTTTTTTTTTTTTTCAACTTCCTTTCCCTGAAATGACAAACAGCAACAGAACTGGGAAGACCCAGGCTTCAGTTCACGTATTTGTTCTTGATGCGTATCATCATAAAGAAGTGTGTTACAGGAAGGAGATACCAGTCACGGCTAGTACAAGGCCAGTTACAGAAGGAAGGTTTAGGGCACAACCCCAGTCTAGTTATAGAGGAAAACAAATATACAAGGCAGATACTTCATTTCCAATTCTTCTTCTTCTTCTTCTTTTTTTTTAAAGATGTTATTTATTTGGCAGAAAGAGAGAGATCACGAGTAGGCAGACAGGCAGACAGAGAGAGGGGGGAAGGAGTCTCCCTGCTGAGCGGAGAGCCCGATGTGGGGCTTGATCCCAGGACCCTGAGATCATGACCTGAGCCGAAGGCAGAGGCTTTAACCCACCGAGCCACCCAGGTGCCCTTCCAATTCTTCTTAAAAAAAAAAAGCAAACCTTATTTATGATTTTCCATCCAGTTATAATTTTAATGAAATCAAATGAATCCTTCCTGGTTGGGGTAAACATGTAATTGAAGCACATAAGTAATTGGTCATTTAATACTCCCAACTTCTAAAACCTATAGATTTGTTGACCACGCTGTGTACACATGGCTAGGTTCTCTGCTCCGCATATGATAATGCTGAAATCAAAGGGTTAGGGGTACCTGGGTGGCTCAGATGGTTAAGCGTCTGCCTTCGGCTCAGGTCATGATACCAGGGTCTTGGGATCGAGCCCATGATGGTCTCTCTCTGCTCACCAAGGAGCCTGCTTCTTCGTCTCCTTCTACTGCTCCCCCTGCTTGTGCTCTCTCACTCTCTCTGTCAAATAAATAAATAAAATCTAAATAATAATAATAATAAAAAAGAAATCAAAGGGTTGGTTGGACTGAGTCTTCCTCTGAAGGCTCTTGGGGAGGAAGGTCCTTTGTGATGCTTGTTCTCATTGGCAGAATTCAGCCCTTCAGGACCGAGGACCTGAGCCTTATTTACATGCTGACATCAGCCAGTGGCTACCAGTCACCCAAATTCCTTGCCTTTGGCTCCCTTGATTTTCATGCCAGCAAACAGTGTGTTGAATCCTCACGCTTCAAATTTCTGACTTCCTCTTCTGAGATGAGCCAGAGAAAACTCTAAGCTTTGAAAGGCTTGCCTGATTAGGTCAGGCCCACCCGGGTAATCTCCTTATCTCAAGGTTAGTGCTATCTAATCTAATCTAATCTAATCATGGAAGCAAAATCCATTATAGTCACAAACCTAGGGATTATACAAGCTGTTTACGCAAGGTGTGGGGGTATGAGACACCATCTCTGAGTTCTGCTGTCCACACCTGGCTTCAAGAATGATCAACTCATGGCCAGTCTTGTTTCATCTTGCTGCAGAATGGGCTTCCTGGGAAGCAGGCTCGGAGACAGAGGTTAGCTTGCAAGAAGTTTAGTGGGAGTGTTGGCAGGATCAACCCTGTGCAAGGGAGGGGAAGGACGAGAGGGCTCTGAAGCTGGGATGGTCCTTCAGAGGTATTCCGAGGTGGGGCAACCCCCTGGGGCATGGCCAAGACCTTGGATATGGGCTGCCCCAGGCAGGGGTTCACTGGGGACTCTCCCTGAAGATACAACAGGGGCAACACTTCAGCAGGTGAGGGAAAGGACTCCTCATTTCTGATCGGGTGCGTTATACTGAATGCATCGTGCTATGGTTCTGAGCCTTTCTGGTGCACCTAGTATTATTTTGAGATAGAGCCCAGATATCATATTATTTCATCTACAAACAGTTTCATATTGCGTCTTCTGCAGACATTTCACTATGTGTCATTGTAAGCAAACAGTGAGGGGCCCCCAGAAAAAAGATGAGATACAGAATTAGTGACAACAGAGAAGCCATTTTAGGGCCCCATTTGTTCCCCTTCCTCTCCTCCCCATGTGATCTGTGCCCCACCGGTCCCAGCACCTTCCTGCAGAACTTCCCAGAAGGTGTCAGAATTATAGTGAAATGCACACATCTCCGTAGTTAAGGATATCCCCCCCAACCCCGGAAGGAAGGGAACGTAAAACCATCCAGCTCTCCCAGGTCAGGAAATAGCCTAACCAGAGCAGTGATAAGAACTCCCAGGGCTATAGTAAAAGTGAGCAGACCCCGTGATCCTTGCCCAGGATACTGAGCCCAAGACCAGGTCCTGGGTCCCATTCAGTTGGCTCTTGGAGTGGGCCCAGAGCCCCTTCTGCTTGTCCCATAGTTAGTGCTGCTTCATTATCATGTTAAAATCTCTACCTGAGGAGGAGCACAGACATATTAGAACATAATGTATGTGTAGGCGTGTTTCCTTAAGACTCAAGAGTGACCGTACGCCCACCTCTATACAGGGTGACAAAACTCCCCTAACCCCAAATAAAGGGAACTCACTCACCCCCGTCCCAGGAGTTACGGCTTTGGAAGTTATTCCCTGTGAGCTCCCTATTTGCTGCAGATAAAGTGTCTTTGTGTGACGACTCCACCCGCTGTGGTCTCTACCTGCGACTCACCAAGGAGGGAACTCATGTGAGTTCTGTCACGTCTTCAAAAGCCAAGGAACCCTGATAGCATGATCTCACCCTTAAAGAAATTAGAATCTCATATGATAAAAATGCAGTTAGTGCTAAAACGTCTTGTCTCATAACTGTCCCAACTCTCCCTCCAACTCTGCATTTCTCCTCTGAAGTTTGCTTGTTTAAATCAAAATGGAAAGTCAATGGACTCTCTTTTTCCTTGCCCTTGGCTTGTTAATGAGAGCAGATCCCTTGCTCACCGGCTGGAGTGTGCTAGCTGTCGGCGTATGCTGTCATACTGCGTGTTTCTCTGTTCCTCGTGTTTCCTGTAAGTTGGTCATTGGATCTAAGATTGGATCAGATTAGGACTGTTTCTGGGGGCAAAACTTCTCCAAAGATAGTGATGCGTTCCTCTATCGTGAGGTGCAGAAGGTTGGGGAGTGATGTTGTTCTGGAATGTCGGTGAGGTCCGGAGCCCCATGGCCAAGAAAGAATTCGTGAGACGTCTTTGGTGCAAGGAGGTGATTTTATTAAAGCACGGGGACAGGACCCGTGGGCAGAAAGAGCTTCTGCTGGGGGGTTGACTGTGAGGGGTGACTGATTATATACTTGGGAGGTGAGGGAGGTTAAGGACAAAGGTAGGTGTCCAAAAGGACTTTCATCTGCTAAAGAGGACCCTCAGGATACTGGAAGTCTGACTCTTATCACATTAAGGTTGTTTTTTCTTTCTTTCTTTTAAAAGATTTTATTTATTTATTTAACAGAGAGAGAACACAAGCAGGCAGAGAGGCAGGCAGAGGCAGAGAGAGGAGCAGGCTCCCTGCAGAGCAAGGAGCCCGATGCTGGACTCGATCCCAGGACGCTGGGATCATGACCTGAGCCAAAGGCAGCTGCTCAACCAACCGAGCCACCCAGGTGTCCCAAGGTTGTTTATTCTTTAGTAGAGTGCTAACATTGAGACAGCTGGGAGCTTTCCGGGGGCATATCACACTCTGCCCATCTCAGGTCCTTCTCAATGGGCTGCAGGTCATAAAGAAACTTAATTTTGTTTCCTTTCCCTTCTGCCTCTGTTTCCTGCATCATCATGGAGGTGAGGGAGATGTGGGGGCTCCAGAAAATTGAGTGATGGGTCTCTGGAAGCTAGGCTATTGATAAGAATGCTTTTTCCTTGTCAATCACTAAGACATTGGTAAACTGATGGGGACTCCCGTCCTGCAGGACCATGACCTGAACAGAAATAAGTTTTGGTGAAGGTTCACTAGGTAGCTTCTGACCTGTAACTCAGAATTCACTAAGGGCAGTGACTCAGCAGAACTCCCCACGAGGAGTTTCCTCCCATTAGAGACTGTCCCCTCATTGTATGGAAAGCAAGGTCAGCGACCGTGTTGGACTCTGTCTCTCCATAAGGCAAGAAGTAGCACATACCTGCACTAACGGAAGGAGGAAGCTCCAGCCATTTCCTCAAGAGGTGCATTTTTTTTTTTTTAAGATTTTTACAAATTTTTTGACAGGGAGACAGTGAGACAGTGAGAGAGGGAACACGGTAGGGGGAATGGGAGAGGGAGAAGCAGGCTCCCTACTAAGCAGGGAGCCCCCTCGGGACTCAATCCCAGGACCCTGGGATCATGACCTGAGCCGAAGGCAGATGCTTAATGACTGAGCCACCCAGGTGACCCAGGAGATGCGTTTCTAATGAAATTTTACTTTTTTTTTTTAATGTTTTCCTGGGTCTTTCATAGGGCTTACTAATGTTATGAGTGAATCCTATCCCTCAATCGGCTCATGTTTTATCCACTTATTTTTAAAGTAATCTCTACATCCAGTGTGGGGCTTGAACCCCTGACCCGGACATCAAGCACCACAAGCTCCACCAAGCCAGGTGTCCCTGCAACTTTGCTTCTTACGCTTAAAAATGATGCATCAGATGTTGTGAGCTAGTTATGTTTTAAGTAAGTGTATATCACTAATAATGACCATGATAATTCAGTCCAGAAGAAAGGTGTGTTGTTGTTTTCAATCTGTAAAATAAATCTATTTATTTTTTATTTATTTATTTATTTATTTATTTATTTATTTATATAAGATTTATTGACTTATTTGAGAGACAGAGCATGCCCTTCCCTCGCTCTCTCTTAAATAAATAACATCTTTTTATTTATTCTTTTAAATTTTATTTTATTTTATTTTATTTTTTCAGTGTTTCAAGATTCATTGTTCATGCACCACCCCCAGTGCTCCATGCAATCTGTGCCCTCCCCAATACCACCACCAGGCTCACCCAACATCTTTTTAAAAAAACGTGTAAGGGAGTATATGGACTTAAAAAATTCTTTTAGGGGACACATAGGCAAAATGTTTAAAACACCACTGTCTTCCTCCATCCAACTTACCCATCCTTCTTTTCAGCCTAAACATTGGCATTTCTGTTTCTTCACTTCCTAAGAAAAATGGGGAAGTACTTCCTTTGCATTTGTACCAACAAAAGCCTGTGCGACTAACTGCATGCTTGCTTTCCAAAGAGATTTGTATGTAATAAGTCTTATAATAAAACATGTCTATACTTATATTCTGGACGGTTCAAATGATAGCAGAAAAGAGGACAGATCCCCTTTAGAGAAAGGAGGAAAGAATGTATCAGGAACCTTCAAGCCCCACAATGGGTGTAGAGATTACTTAAAATAAATAAACTTGAAATAAAATAATAAATAAAATTAAAAAAAAAAAAAGAATGTATCAGGAACCAAAGACGGAGCGGTCAGTGACTGTAAGCCTGCCCTAAATTTTTTTTTTTTTTTTTTTGCCCTAAATTTTTTTTAATTAAAATCACGACAGGGCGCCTGGGTGGCTCAGTGGGTTAAGCATCTGCCTTCCGTCCAGGTCATGATCCCAGGGTCCTGGGATTGAGCCCTGCATCGGGCTCCCTGCTCGGTGGGGAGCCTGCTTCCCCCTCTCCCTCTGTTCCCCCCCTTGCTCATACTCTCTCTCTCTCAAATAAGTAAACAAAATCAGAAAAAAAAATCATGGCACTTTTATTTCTTTGATTAGTCTTTGATCTTGGAATATCTAGGTTTGTTTCTTTTCAATCTATTTTGACTCACTGTGTGTATGATTCAGATGATTTTTCCCAAAACTGACTCTTTTAATTCACTATCAGAAAGAAATAAAATACAAAGAATCTTTCATTAAAAAAATATAATAATGTGAAGGTTTGCTCTTCAGTAAAAGCCAAAATATGGACATTTAGACTTGCAAAATTGCTACACTGTGACTGAAATCTTTTAAATAAAAAATAAACACGCAAAAATTCAAAACCTTCATTTCTAAAACATAGATAATTCTTTTTTTTTTTAAACTGTGGCACAAACGCATAGCATAACATGGACCATCTAAACCAATTTTAAATGTACAGCTCAGGGGTGTTAACTATATTCACATGGTTGTACCACAGAGCTCTGGAACATCTTCATCTTGCAAAACTGAAACTCTGTACCTATTGAAGAACAACTCTTCATCTTCCCCTCCCCGTGGTCTCTGGCAACCACCATTCTTTGTTTCTTTTTTAGTAATCTCTACACCCAATGTGGGGCTCAAAATCATGACCCCAAGATCAAGAGTCAGATGATCTAGGGACTGAGCCAACCAGGTGTCCCCTCCATTCTTTGTTTCTGTTAGTTTGCCAATTTTAGAGACATCTTAGGAATGGAATCCTAGAGTATTTTGTCTTTTTTGTCACTGCCCTATTTCACTTACTGTAATGTCCTCAAGTTACGTGCATGTTGTAGCATGTGAGGGGATTTCCTTTTTAAAGGCCGAATAATATTCCATTGCATGTGTATGTATTTTCTTCAGTTATTCATCCATCGATGCACGTTTCAGTTGCTTTTATCTCTTGACTATTGTGAATAATGCTGCAGTGAACACGAGTGTCCTCTCTGTCTCCAAGATCTTGTTTTCAATTCTATGGATATAGACATAGAAGTGGGATTACTAGATTAGGTGGTAATTCTACTTTTAATTTTTTGAGGCATCTCCATACTATTTTCCATAGCAGCTGCACCATTTTGCATCCTGCTTAAAAGAAAACCATAGCCCCCCAAATGGCATCACTTAGGTTAAGGCCCCAGGTCAGTAAACCAAGACTTAATACCTAACCAGACTACAAGTTTCAACCCTCTAGAGATATAACCTTCAGTTTGTCAACACGGGAATTTCCAGGTCAGTACTAGGAAATTTATTGATAGACCTATTCCATTCCCCATTGGTGGGCAACCTTGCTTAAAGCAACAGATTCTTTGCTAATAATTTCCTTTTTTCCACTCCCTCTCTACCTTTAAAAATTTTTCCTTTTCTGTGGTTCTTTGGAGATCCCCTCCACTTGCTAGATGGGATGCTGCCCAAACCATGAATCGATTAAGAAAGCCAACTAGATTTTTAAAGTTTACTTGTTGAATTTTTGCTATTTAACAATCCCCACCAATAGTGCGCAGGGTTCCAATTTCCTGCATCGCCATCAACGCTTGCTATCTTCTGTGGTTTTGATAGTGGCTATCCCAATGCATGTGAGGTGATATGTCATTGAGGTTTTGATTTATGTTTACCTAATGGTTAGTGATATCATGCATCTTTTTTTAATGCTCGTTTATTATTTGTATATCTTTGGAGAAATGTCAGTTAAAGTCCTTTGCCCGTTTTTTTAATCAGGTTACTATTGTTGTTGAGTTGTAGGAGTTCTTTTTTTTTTTAAGATTTTTTTGGTATCTATTTATTCATAGAGAGTGAGAGAGAATGCGGGAGAGGGAGAGAGTGCACACTAGCAAGGGGAGTGGCAGGCAGAGGGAGAAGCAGACTTCCTGCTGAGTAGAGAGCCTGATGTGGGATTCGATCCCAGGACCCTGGAATCATGACCTGAGCTGAAGGCAGACACTTAACCGACTGAGCCGCCCAGGTGTCCTGAGTTGTAGGAGTTCTTTATATATTCTGGATATTAACCTCTTAACAGATACATGATTTGCAAATATTTTTTTCCTTCTGTTGGTTGCCTTTTCACTTTGCTGATTGTTTCCTTTGATGTGCAGACATTTTTTAAGTTTGGTGTAGTTTGGGGAGTTGATTTTTGTTTTTATGACCTGTGCTTTGGGTGTCATATCCCAAAAAACCATAGCCAAATCCAATGTCATGAAGCTTTTCTCCTATGTTTTCTTCTAAAATTTTTATAGTTTCAGGTTTTGTGTTTAGGTCTTTAATCCATCATGAGTTGGTATATGGTGTAAGGTAAGGGTCCAACTTCATTTCTTTGTGTGTGGATATCCTATTTTCCCAATACCATTTACTGAAGACACTATTCTTTTCCTCTTGTGTGGTCTTGGCATCTTTGTTGAAGATTATCTGATGATGCAAGGGTTTATTTCTGGGCTCTCTATTCTGTTCCATTGGTCTCTCTGTCTGTTTTTAAGCCCAAATGCATTTTTTTTATTAACATAGTTTTATAACATGTTTTGAAGTTGGGAAGTATGAGGCCTCTAACTTTATTCTTTTTTGAGATTATTTTGCTATTTGGGGTCCCTTGAAATTCTGAATAAATTTTCAGATTTTTTTCTATTTCTGCAAAAAAAGCCTTGGGACTTGATAGGGACTGCATCAGTTTTGTAGTTCACTTTAGGTGCTATTAACCACATATGAACCACACATATTAACCACATATGAAGTCTTCCAATCCATAAACAGGATGTCTTTCCACTTATTTATATCTTCTTTAATTTCTTTCAATAATGTTTTATAATTTTTGGTATATAAACCTTTCACCTCCTTGGTTAAGTTTATTCCTAAGTATTTTATTCATTTTGATACTATCATGAATGGAATTGTTTTCTTGGATTCCTTTTCACATCATTCATTGTTCATGTATAGAAAAGTGACCAATTTTTGTGTATCGATTTTGTATCCTACAGCTTTGCTGAATTTGTTAGTCTGCCTTAAATTTAACGCTCTGGAAATTTAAGTGCTTTCATGGGGAATTTTATTTCATTTAATTTTTGCTGGATCATTTTTTGGTAATATAATAGATGACATTTTCAACCATGACTCCATAGAAAATTAAAAAAACCTTTTTTGTAGTCATGTCTTTTATTTATTCTTTCACTGCAGATATGAATTGAGTGCCTACATATTCTGGGCACCATGCTAGGATCTGGGTATATTTTAAACTCTCTGGGGAGCTCCTAAACTATAGATGTGCTGGGTGATTGAGAGGGAAGAGATAGGTGGTGAAAATGAAGGACCTAATTCATGTTCCTCCTCTATTAGAAAGCTCTCCCATGTGCCAAGCAGTTGGAAAGTACAGTGAACATTGCAAAAGTCTCAACATAGGTCTGAACAGATTGTCAATGAAATCCAAGTAGAATACTTTTCAGTAACATAAAAATTGGGCGTAAAACGAACCTTCCAAGGAAAATGTTTGAAGATACCCGGTTTCTTGGTTTGTTGAGAAAAAATTTGGAAGAGAATTTAAGTATATCTAACAAGCTAATTTGCCTACTCTTCTGGGAAAAGTCATTTTTGTTCTCTTTCATTTTCTAAAAGGGACTAACCATTGCTCCATATGGCCCCTGAGTTAACTAGTTGAATTAAGATAAAAGGAAAACATCGTACTCAAGTTCTTCCAAAACTTTCCCACATGAGTCAATTGGACTAAATATGTTAGAATATGTTCTGTAGAAAGAGAACTCATAGGTCATTTATGGAGGCCACTTACTGGGTTCAGTGGCCAAAGAAGGAAGAGGTGATACCAAACACTGTCCCCACATTGCATTCTATCCATAACTACAAGGTGCTATCTTGTATGGTCTGGGCTCTCCCTGTGGGTGGATGGGCCAGGAGATACTACTAGTCACTTTCCCTAGGTCATGTTGATTGTTCTGTAGCTTCACCTTCAGTTGCTTGCTCAACAGGTGAGTGTAAGGGCCTGAGTCACATCTTAATGAGCCATCTCAATTAACAGGGTGTGCATTGTGGTGATCATACCATGGGGCTAGGGCTATTTCCTTTCTGGTCCAACTCAGTTCCAAAGCAGGGCTTCCTTCCCATCTTCTCCAAAGCTGTTACTATGGATGTGGGGCTTCCTTCTCTATGACTCATTTACTACAAAGTTCTGCTCAGTAAGAGGCAAAGGTGCTTCTAGTTAGAGGAGATGGTGGCTAAGTATTTGCTCAACTGCTTTATCTTGCTTTCTTTTGCTTAGTAAACCCAACAACCAAACCGTTTCTGGGTCAGATCACGGTGACCAGCATGAGATTCTTACTTTTGCTTTCTTTTCCTCATTGTTCAAGATATATTCACAAACAGAACTTCAAGAAACTCCTTGTGTAACCATACTTTGAAAAAGTATCCTCTGAAGGTAACAACATCTGAGGATTCACGTGGACCCTTCTGGAAAGGATTGAGGCACACCATTAAAGTCGAGTTTCAGGGTACCTGGGTGGCTCAGTCAGTTAAGCATTTCACCCTTGATTTTGGCTCAGGTCAAGATCTCAGGATTGTGAGATCAAGCCCCGTGTTGGGCTCTGCACTGGGCATGGAGCCTGATTAAGATGCTCTCTCTCTCCCCCGCCCCTCCCTCTAATGTACACACATTCTCTCTCTCTCTCTCTTGAAAGGAAGGAAGGAAGGAAGGAAGGAAGGAAGGAAGAGAAAGAAAGAAAAGTTCCAAGCCAGTGTTTCCAGATGGCAGATTTATTTGTGGGGTCCACCAACTTTCTTTCAGAAATTAAAAAATTTGCTTTCACTTTGATAGTAAACTTAGAAGTCTGATACAGTCATATTCTGGAATCTTCAGAATGCATCTGTTGTATGTTTGTGTTTAGGATCTTCTTGGGGCACAGTAGTATTATTTTGACTATTTTCAGGTAATGGGACATAAACAAAGATCAGTTTAGTATGATCTATTTCAGCCAAGCGGTGGTCAAATAATATTAATCGTATATTGTATGATCAGACATTCATCATAGTTTGATTAAAAAACAGTAATGGCTGAATTGATTCATTGCAGGGTATGTGGTAGATAAACCATGCTGAATTCAAATATTAAATTAATGTTTTTTACTTTAGTTTTATTGTTTTACATATTTATTGTAATCATTTACAAATTGGATTTGATTTTGTTATATGAGAGCTACAAATTGAAGCTTATAATTAGTTTTAAATTCACACTTTAAATTTCACTTACTTAGGGAATATTATAATTAAAAAGTTGTCAACATTGGGAGATGCCAAAGAAGATTTTTTTTTTCCTTTAAAGGGGTCCAAACATTTCTCAAGTTTAAGGAACATCTTGCTAAATAAATAGATCTAATGACAAAAGATGGGCCCTCTTGCTCTCCTATCTTAGAATCATTGTTCTGGTGGTTCTCAACCCTGACCACACTTCAGAATCAATTAAGAAGCTTTAAAAAAATACTGTACTGTATCAGTTATGCTAATATCAGATATAGTTGTACTAATATAATAAAAAAAATAGACTTTTAAGGGGTGCCTGAGTGTCTCAGTTGGTTAAGCATCTGCCTTTGGCTCAGGTCATGATCTCAGGGTCCTGGGATCGAGCCCCGCTTCAGGCTCCCTGCTCAGCAGAGAGCCTGCTTCTCCCTCTCCTTCTGCCTCTTCCCTTCTTGTGCTCCATCTCTCATTCTCTCTCTCTCTCAAATAAATAAATAAAATATTAAATGAATAAACTTTTAAGACAAAAATTGTTACTAAAAGCAAAGAATGACATTTTATAATGATAAAAAGGTTAACCCATCAAGTAAAATAGATACTATAAGTATGTATACACGCACCAACAGAACCCCAAGATACATGAGGCAACACAGACAGAATTGAAGGGAGAAACAGACAACAATATCAAAGACTTCAATATCCCACTTTCAATGATGAATAGGATAACTATGCAGAAAATCAACAAAGAAATAGAAGACTCGAATAGCACCATAAACCAACTAGACCTAATAGGCATCTATGGAACACTAACAACAGAACACACATTCTTATCAAGTGCTTATGGAACATTCTCCAGGATGGATCATATATCGGGCCATGCAAAAAATCTCAATAAATTTCAGAGGATTGAAATCATAACAAAACATGTTCTCTGACTACAATGGAATGAATCAGAAATCAATAACAGAAGGAAATTTGGGACATTCACAAATATGCAGAAATTAAACAACATACTTGTAAACAACGGGTCGAAGAAGTAATCATAAGGGAAATTAGAAAACACTTAGAGATAAAATAAAAAGGAAAGCACAATATACCAAAACTTATGGGATGCAGCTAAGGGATCAAGGGGAAATTATAGCTGTGAATATCTATACCGAGAAAGAAGAGGGGCACCTGGGTGGTGCAGTCAGTCTTGTGTCTGACTCTTGGTGTTGACTCAAGTCATGATCTCAGGAACTTGGGATCAAGCCCCAAATTGGGCTCCACACTCAACATGGAGTCTGCTTGAGACTCTCTCCCTCTCCCTTTGCCCCTTCCCCTTCTCTCTCTCTCTTTCTCAAATAAATAAATAAATCTTAAAAAGAAAAAAAGGAAAAAGACCTGAAATCAATAACCCAACATTTCACCTTAAGAAACTAGAAGACAAAGAGCAAATTAAATCCAAAGAAACAGAAAGGAATAAAACAATGAATAATAGAGTGAAAAATAAATGAAATAGAGAATAGAAAAAGAGTAGAGAAAATCAATGAAACCAAAAGTTGATTCTTTGAGAAGATCAATAAAAATGACAAACTGTTAGCTGAAAAAAGGAGACCAAAAGTACTAAGATCAGGAATGAAAGACATTTTTATCAATTATTCAGACATAAAAGGACTATAAAGGAATACAATAAACAATCGTATGCCAAAAAAATTAGATAACCTAGATGAAATGGATAAATCCTACAAAGATGAAAACTACAAAGACTAATTAAAGAAGAAACAGAAAATATGAATAGATCTATAGTAAGCAAAAAATTGAGTTAGTAATCCAATTCCATAACAATCCAATTTCCCACAAAGAAAAGCTCACATCAGCATGGTATCACTGGTGGATTTTACCAAACATTTAAAGAAAAATTAACACCAAATTCTTCACAAACACTTCCAAAAACAGAGAAGGAAACCTTTCCCAAAGCATCCTATAAGGTCAGCATTACCCTGAGACCAAAAGTAGACAATGAGTCCAAAAACGACAGACCAATATCCTTATGAAAATGAATGCAAAAATCCTCAACAACACACCAGCAGACTGTATCCAGTCACATGTAAAAAGGATTATACACCATAATCAAGTGAGACTTATTCCAGCAATGCAGGTCCATTTAATTTACAAAAATGAATAAAGGACCAAAACAAAGATGTAAGTAGACACAGAAAAAGCAATTGACAAACATATGACATACGACACCCTTTCATGATTAAAAACACTTAACAGACTGGAAACAGAAGGAAACTTAACTCTGATAAAGGGTATCTACAAAAAGCCCCCCAGCTAACATCAGTTAATGATGAAAGACCGTAAGCTTTCTCCCTAAGACCAGGAACAAGACACTGTTCACTTTTATTCAACATTGTATTAGAAGTTATAGCGGGGGCAATTAGACAAGAAAAACAAACAAAAGATATCTGTATTGGCAAAGAAGAAATAAAACTATCTCTATTTACAGGTAATAGAGTCCTGTATATAGAAAATCCTAGGGGCACCTGGGTGGCTCATTTGGTTAAGTGTCTGCCTTCAGTTCAGGTCATGATCTAGGGTCCTGGGATCGGCTCCATGTCGGGCTCCCTGCTTAGCGGGGAATCTGCTTCTCCCTCTCCTTCTGCCTCTCCTTTCTGCTTCTGTTTTCTCTCTCT
The DNA here is from genome assembly GCA_028533885.1 of Nasua narica. Lineage (NCBI taxonomy): Eukaryota > Metazoa > Chordata > Mammalia > Carnivora > Procyonidae > Nasua > Nasua narica. The sequence continues at coordinate 186,178,113 of CM052799.1, read as the reverse complement.
TTCACACTATCTCTCACAAATAAATAAAATCTAAAATATATAGAAGATCCCAAGGAATCCACCAAAACCACTGTAAGAGCTAATAAGCTCAGTAAGGTTGCAAGATAAATGTATAAAAATTTTGCTTTTAGCTTTTGGCAGCTGTGAGGCTGGGGAGATCTCAGCCAGGCTGAGGAAGTCGAATCTCGTTGTCCTCCTACCCTTCAACTTTCCTCAAAGCCCCTCAATAAAATAGTTTGGCTCCCCTCACCTCAAAGTCTTTTTTTGTTTTGTTTTGTTTTTTGCTTCTATACACTAGCAACAAACAATTTGATAATTAAATTAAGAAAAACAATTCCATTTTCAATATCATCAAATAGAATAAAATACTTAGGAATATATTTAATCAAAGAAGTGCAAGGATTAGGCACTGAAAACTAAAAAACATTATTGACGGGTACCTGGCTGGCTCAGTCAGTAGAGCATGTGACTGTCAATCTCAGGGTCATGAATTCAAGTCCCACCGTGGGCATGTAGCCCACTTTATTTTATTTTTAAAGATTATTTATTTATTTATTTGACAGAGAGAGAGAGATCACAAGTAGGCAGAGTGGCAGGCAGAAGGGGGGGGGGTGATGCAGGCTCCCCGCTGAGCAGAAAGCCCAATGTGGGGCTCAATCCCAGGACCCTGAGATCATGACCTGAGCCGAAGGCAGAGAGTTTAACCCACTGAGCCACCCAGGCACCCCAAGATTTTATTTTTTTATTTGACAGAGAGAAAGAGATCACAAGTAGGCAGAGAGGCAGGCAGAGAGAGAAGGGGAAGCAGGCTCCTCACTGAGCAGAGAGCCCAATGTGGGGCTCGATCCCAGGACCTTGAGATCATGACCTGAGCCAAAGGCAGAGGCTTTAACCCACTGAGCCATCCAGGTGCCCCTGTAGCCCACTTTAGGTAAATTAAAAAAAAAAAAAAATTATTGAAAGAAATTAAAGAAGACCTAAAAAAAATTGGAAAGATATACTATATTCATGGATTGGAAGAGCCAATATGGCTAATATGGCACTATTTTCCCAAGTTGGTCTAGAGATTCAATGCAATCTGTACCAAATACCAGCTGGCTTTTTTTTCCCCCCAGAAACTGAAAAGCTGATCCTAAAATTCATCCTTTGTTGTCCTGTGCATTGTAGGATATTTAGTAGCATCTCTGGCCTCTACCTGCTGGATGTCAACTCTCATCAATCCTTGGGTAAAAAGAGTTTTGGAAGACAGAGGTTTGGAAGTTCTCTCATGCACAAAAGCACTGAATGGTGTGAAAATAAGGGAGGCAGCAAGAACATCTGCTACGATCAACATCTGTACCACTCAGAACCACCAGGGTCCCACATTAATTAATTTCATGCTGTAACTGATTCTTTCAGGTGATAGCTGATCACGATTAAAAAAAAGAAAGAAAACCTTATAATAGGGAAGTTAGTGGGACAGCTATAGTCTCCATAGGCCATAATAAATCCTCATTTTCTTCCTCCTCTCTCATTCTAGGAGATTCTCCTCACTCTCAGCCAGCACCTCTCCTGGTCTGGGCAGCTTGCCTGCTGGGATGACCTAGACCTTTATCCCCGAGAGGTTCGTGCCCACATACTTGGCTGTTGTCAGCTTCTGTTCCTAGAATTGCTCGTTCCTAGTCATCACGTGGCACGGAAGCACCAAAAGGGGCCCCAAGGGAATTCCCAGCATTCCAGACCCACTCTTCCTTACCCTCTTGTGTAGTTGTAACTTAACTTCCTCCTAAGAATTGGGGTGCTTTGTGGGGTCAGTGACTGAGGGACAAGGACCCGGAGGACAGGAAGGAGGGGGTGGAGAGGAGGCCGGCGTGTGGTAACCCGGATGAGGGTGTAGACTAGCAATGGGGCAGTAGGGGTGGAAATGGGAGGATTCGAGCTATTCGGGAGGTAGAATGAACAGGACTTGGTGAAGGGCTGGAGAAGGAGCAAAAAGGAAGAGTCAGAGACACCTCGCAGAGCTCTGGTCAGAGCCAAAGGTGGACCTGGGCGTCCATTTCCCGAGTGGCACACGGCAGAGTCAGCGGGGGCTGGGGAGGAGGTTTGAAAGTTCATTTATTCATCTCCGCGTATTGATGTCTTAGTCGCAGCCCTAAGGACAGTAAACGGTGGAGTCAAAGGCTGGCCTCGCCCTGGAGGAGGGCACAGTCTAGTGGACAAAAAAGAAATGTCCACAAATAAATGTAATCCAGCAGAATCAGATGTCAAGAGTATTTCTGCTTTTCGACCCACACGAGTCCTACTCCTGGACGGTGACGCGAGAAAACCACGCTAAAGAAAACGGTGAATCCACTTAAATTCAGCATGTCTCCCGACAGGCAAGGCACCCTTTGGCCTGAGGAACCGAAGACAAATGAGCACAACCCCTGACCTCAGGAAAGGTCCATTAGAAAAGATTAAACAAGCGTGAAAGTAACTGTGATATGAAACACGTGGGTCAGCGCCAGAGGAGAAATGCTAGCAGAGAGGTGGGCAGCGGGGCAGACCCCTCGGTCGAGCCTGCGCCCCCACAGGATCCAGGTGCCCCCCTCAACACCTCCTCCTGGGGGCAGAATTAGCTGGGAATTTATTTTTCTGGCTAGATAATGTTTGCAATATTAACTCTCTTAATGGTTGTTAATGTTAAGGTATTCTCTGTAGGAAACATTACTTATATTGGTTGAGGGGTCTCGGAGAGCCTAATAGTACTTTTGAAACTTCACATTAGCAGGGTTGACCGATTAAACAAACAAGGCATCCATGTGGCGCCTGGGTGGCTCAGTTGGTTAAGCGTCCACCTTCGGCTCAGGTCACAATTCCAGAGTCCTGGGATGGAGCCCCACTTGGGCTCTTAGCTCAGCAGGGAGCCTGCTTCTCCCTCTACCCCTAACCCCGCCCCCACTCATGCATGCATGTGCTCTCTCTCCCTCTCTCTTGCTGTCTCAAATAAAAAAAATCTTAAAAAGAAAAATACAGAACATCCAGTTACATGTGAATTTCAGGTAAACAAGTGAATGTTTTAGTATAAGGATGCCCCCAATATTGCATGGGACACGGACTAAAACGGTATTCGGTGTTTATCTGAAATGACAGATGGGGCACAAAGATGACCTCTACACGTTTAGGTGGTAGCAGTCATTTAGAGGATCTCAGAGAGGAAATGATACATTTTATAATAAAAGACTAGTACTAATCTTTCTATAAGTAAGATGCCAGAGTATTCAAAGTATTACACAACAATTTTTTTTCTTTTTCTTCTTCTTTTTTTTTTTTTAGTATAAGTATGAACCCATGCCATGTTTGGGAAAAAGACCTATTCATTGTTAACCTGAAATTCAAGTGTAATTCAGATTTGATGGGGTGTATTTTTATGTGTCACATCTGGCGACTGAAACCACACGCAGGCTTTAGCTGCACACTGCCCTCTCCCTGTTTCCCCACGACACGCCAGCTGGGTGAGAATCTGAGATACTAGTGAGTTGTGAACCCGAGCAGGGTGATTTGTCCTCACCTAGTGGCGGACCGGGTCAATGTTATGTACCTTCAATGCCCCGCTTAATCACTTCCGCAACATTTAGTCAGCTACAGAATCAAAAAAAAAAAAAAAGAAAAAAAGAAAAGAAAAGAAAAGAGAGAAAGTCCTTGTTTCGTCAAGCTTGCCATTTAGCAGAAGGGGCTATATCGAGGCAAATTGCTCTAAAATCTCTCCTGGGCAGCACCCTGGACGAATGTGTGGGTACCGAGGGTCACAATGATGACTTCTACGTGTTTAAGAGGTGGAGGTCTTTTTAGGAAGATTTCAGACTGGACGATGTACCTTTTTATCCTACAAAAGTCATAATCATATCTTTTTCTAACTCAAATTCCCAACTGTCAAAACATTATGAGATTTGGGACTATGCTATTTGTTGTTATATTTAAGGACTAACTCCAATCCTTTGGAAAAATGGACTATCTTTCTACTTGACAGAGGCTAGGCAAATGCTTTTCTCATTCACTGATTTTCCCCTCAGCTCCTTCCTTTCTGATGGAGCTAGGAAATTTGGGGGAGGATCGAGGGTAAGGGGCAGTCAGATTTACCAAGAGGACAGTTTAATTAAATTTTGAAGTATTTATTTATCGGGGAGCCTGGGTGGCTCAGTGGATTAAGCCTCTGCCTTTGGCTCAGGTCGTGATCTCAGGGTCCTGGGATCGAGCCCCGCATCGGGTTCTCTGCTCATCAGGGAGTCTGCTCCCTCTGCCCTTTCTGCCTGCCTCTCTGCCTACTTGTGATCTCTGTCAAATAAATAAAATCTTAACAAAAATATTTATTATTTTAGGGGGAGGGGCGGAGAGGCTCTGAAGCAGATACACCCTCCCCCACTACCTCGACCCTGAGATCATGACCTGAGCCGAAATCAAGAGTCCAATGCTAAACCGACTGAGCCACCCAGGTGCCCCAAGGACACTTTAATTTAAACCAGCAACTGAAAGCAACAATCTGCCTATTTTCTTCCTCTTCCCCAAACCTGTTTTTTTAAGCCAGACTATCTACTCTGTCAATTTTTTCTTCCTCCTTCATCAGTTACTACCTCATCCACAAGATACCCTCTGCTGGAATGTGAATCCCAAGGGGACAGGCTTCATGAAAGGTAGGAAACTGGTATATTTTTTGCATGAAATGCATCAAATTCTCTTCTTGCCGTTTTCCTCTTTGGTGGCAGAAAAGATACTCCTAGTTTTCCTCCATCGATATAAATATCCCATGATAAATCCCACATAAATTTATGTGGTCTCATACCTTGAATCTGTGGTCACCTAAACCCAAGAAAAAAATGCAATGAAAAGAAACTGGGTGTTACCGGTACTTGTTAAATAACAAGGCAGTCCGTGGGCGTCAGAGATGTATTTTTTAGTATTTACTTCCTTGTTCCTTGTGAAAAAAAAATTGGAGGAAGCTTATTAAAAACAGATCATTGAAGAGTCCCCAGCCTGAGTATCAACTGTGTTCAACATCAGAGTAAATGTGTCCAGAGAGGGGCGCCCGGGTGGCTCAGTGGGGTGAGTGGTTCGACTTGGTTTCGGCTCAGCTCATGATCTCATGGGTCATGAGACAGAGCCTCACATTAGACCCTGTGCTCAGCGGGGAGTCTGCTTGAGATTCTCTCCCTCTGCCCCTCCCCTTGCTCTCTCTCTAAAATAATAGAAATACATCTTAAAAACAAACAAAAATAAACATGTCCAGATGGCGGAAGGGATCAATTTACATGAGGGATTTGGGAGTGTCCTTAGAAATTTCTGAGTGTGTTCCAAGAAGAGTGATTTGCAAAAGGCAGGCAGTTTAGTTCAGGAGGGCAGAGCTTGCCACACCATTACAAACTTCAATCAAGGCTATGCTCTCTCCAAGTCTTAAGTTAAGGTTGTGCAAAGGCAAAGAGCAAGCGAACAAGCTCCTTGTCCGGGAGCTGTGGTTACCCAACGCTGGACATCACAACGTTGGACCCGGGCATTGGCCCCTCTGCTGCAAGCATCTCGTGAAGGCACGGGTTGTAGCGGCTTTTCTCCCTGAAAGTTGATCAAGTCTAAGCATGACAACAACAAAATCAAAGACTTCTGGCCCTGGTGTTTATTACAGAAAATTGTTCATGACAACAGGGTTTAAGACGAAAACGCAAATACAGGTTTACCGCAAAGAAACACTGGACATGTGATTATGTCCTTCTGCAACTCAACCAACACACGGACGATGGCCAGAAGCACCCATTTGGTTCAAAGTGTGGATTTCACACATTCGATAATAATTTTCCATGCACCATGAGTGAGGCCCTGCACCGCCGCGGATACTGGGGATACGGCAACGAATAAGAGAAAGTCCTTGTGCTCAGAGAGCTTCCAGTCTCGTGGGGTGGGGCGGGGGGCAGACAGATACCAGACAAAAACAACAAACACATAACATGTCAAGTAGTGGCAGGAAGGAGAGGGGAGGAAGGAAGGTTTCTGTTACATAAGAATTCTTAGGAACAAACCAGGGCTGCCTTTTAAGGTCCCAGGTGGAGAAAAAGATACAAACTCTTTATTTAAAAAATAACTTTATAGGTTGTAAATTTCTGGTCAGATTCTAAAGTTCATAGCTCTGTGCAGGGAATTAGAATCTCTACTGGTAAGTACTTTATGGCTATGCTACGGAATATGACCCACACCATGGGCCTCCCTGATCACCACTCCGCTCTGCCGGGAGCCGGGGCTGCGGGTCCAGGAAAGCACGCGGCGTGCGCCATGGAGCTATGGCTATGCCAAGGGGGAGCGGCTATGCCCAGAGTGGCTGCCTTCCACCTTTTCTTCCCCACCGACGAACCTGGGACATCAGCAGGGACAACGACAGAAATAATACTGGCCCTCGGTCGCGCTGTGTTGCTTTATCTCCCTTCCCTTGGGAGGCCACCCAAATCCCTAGACTTACTTCCTACGCAGGGTCTCCATGAATAATTTAAGAATAGACTCCAGGTAGGCCTTGGAAAAACATTATGTAATTCTTTGACTTCAGGTTTTCCTCCCACTTACATTTTCTTCCTTACCGTGAGCGTGAACTTTCTTGAGTGCCTGCAAGCAGAGGAGAAGGGACACCCACGGAGAAGGGCCCGGTTCAAACCCGGACACAGAGAAGTTACATGTCAGTTACATCTCAATAAAACTGAGAAAGGAAAAAAAAAAAACCCCAAATAACCAAGGCACAGATGAGTGACCCCCGCAGCATGTTAATAATTAAAAGCTGATTAGATGCCTTATTCTTATTTTTCACGAAAGCCACCTGCTTTCCTCCTACTGACTGATTCTACTTCTTACTCTTTCTGTCAGGAGCACTTTCTGGTCCCAAGGCTTCCTGCAGACACCGCGACCAACTTCCACATGCTACCTTACCTTATCGTAACACCTTCTCTAATTTCTCTGTCACTTCACTGACTGCACATCCGAATCAGAAGCTGCTGTCCTACGAGGTTGGGAATCAGGCTGAGAGTCAGGAAGTATTAGTGTACAGGAAAGGACGACCTGGTGTGAGTCCTAAACCGCAGAAGGGAGAGGTGACTGTGATGTGGGAGCCAAGGTTTGGGGGACATGAGGATAGGGTTCCCCTGAAAACTACAGATCACATTTCCAGCACCTGCAGATGTTTTCTAGAGTAAGCTATTTTAAGCTATTTTACAGAAAGCCAGTGGTCATAGGATCCAGCTTTTCTAAAGAAATTTCCCGAGGGCCTACGCTTCAGTGTCAAAAGTATCTAAATACCTCCTGAAAAATCAGAAAAATTCAGAAAAATCCTGAACTGTAACACTGAGAATCGAAGACGGGTGGGTGACATGGGCAGCCACAGGCACACAGTGACGGTGTCACCGACAGGAACACAGTGACTGTGTGCACTTCGCCACAAGCCGTCAGCGCAGCTGTACTTGAGACGTCATTCGAGAACATTTTCTGGATTTCACTCATTTCGTCAGACACGTCCAGCGACTGGTCTTTCAAGGCTCTGTGCACGGAAAAGAATAGAGAAAACTTCTGTCCAAGACGTAAGTGCTAGCCTGTATTTTCGGACTGGTGACCCAAAGATGCCTTCCTTCTTGAACAAGCTGGTATCCACTGCACAGTTACCGAGCAGAGCAAGAGCCCAGGCTTCAAGCGCGGCTACCCCAGAACTCCCGAGTATTCTAGAACTCGCTTCTGGTCACTCGGTTTCCTGGTGCAGGAATTCTTTGCTGAATTTGCTTCCACTGCTTTCATCTTCATTAGAATAGTTTCCCGAATCTTGACTGGTTTGGGAATTATATTTTTTGTGCTCTCCATCGGTTTGGTTAGTTTCTTCTACTGCCATGATAGTGTTTGTGTTTTCAATTATAAAACATCTTTCCGTTAGTTCCTCGGAAGTGAAAAGGAGGAGATTCCGGAGCGGTTGCTCAGAGAAATACTAATTTGAAAAGAGGGGAAGAATAGGAACAGATTGTTTAAAATAATAACAGTTTTTAGTTCCAATGGCGTCAGCTTCTTATATCCGCTACCGAGAAAACCAGGGGTACTAGTTTATATTAATAAACATATTAAAAACCAGTTAGGAGCCTATCAACTCCTATCTGATGTTTAGAATAAACCCCTCACTAGTAAGGTCCCTTGCCTCCTGGCACTATCTCGGGGGAGAGGTACATGAAGAGGACCCAAGAGGGGGCACAGGGCGCTGGTGAGTGTGGGAGATGAAGGAAAATGGGTGTGCACTGGGACTGGGGAGAGCTTCTTTTGAAACTTACCAGCAGAAAAGCACTTGCTCGAGTTCTCTTAACGGATCTGCTTAAGTTCACAGAGTTTACAGGCGCGAACATATTGTAGCTGATCAACAATTCCCCTTCGGGCCTCGCCAGCTCCAAGCGATACTCTCAAGGCAGGCAGCCTGAACCCCCGCCCCAGGTGGCCACCATCCCCAGGCTCGGTCCTGGGCTCAGGTCCTTGTCATTTAGTGCTCTCATTAGATCTGCCAACCTCACGGCGGCGGGGGCGGGGGGGCGCTGCAAACAGGAGCCTGTGAGCTGTCCCGAAAGGAGGCTCACGTTCTGTTATTTCATTTTCTGTGATGTCATCCACAGGGCGCACTGATAAGGGTGCAGTAGGTTTTGGGTGAATACCAGCCTTTCCATGATAAAACAAATGCCCAAAGCGCCAAACTGAAGAAAACTACGAGATTAAGGACAAACCTTACTAGTCCCTGTTATTTGATATTAAATGACTGTTTCTATAGCCAATTTACTGAAAGTGAAGAAAATATCCCCGTCTGTATTGTTTTCTGGATATCAAGAAAACGCATACATTGCGTGGAAATCAAACATATTTCCCATTCATTTTAAGAGAAATCCACCATTGACAAAGAAAAGCCACATACCTCATCTATAGTGGAAGGAGGTTTACTTGATGGAAAGAACACATAACCGATACATCGGAAGAGAAGTTTCATGACATAGATGACAACCGGGATGGCAAATAAGGCAGCACAAACTCCAGCTATGAGCCAGGTTTTGGAAGTATTTCCTAAAAATAAGTAAGTGATATTTAGCTTCTACATGGATCTCGACACACAAATGTTAACAATGCTGACGGTTTATGTGGATGAAATGTAGCTGTGTGAAAGGAAATAGAAAAATCTATGAAATGATACGCCCTTAGAAAGATTTCTGGTAACACGGAGCATACAGCGGTTGTAGGCAATGCCTTCCCTTTATGTCTCTCTCTCTATTCATAAGTAGGCTCCATGCCCAACACGGGACTCGAACTTGTGACGCCAAGATCAAGAGTCACACGCTTTACCAACTGAGCCAACCACAAGCATGCCTCCCACCCCTCTTTTTTTTTTAGGCAATGCATTTCCATTTAAAGAGTGGCCTGGCAAGGGAAAGGATGCAATGCTGACATTTAGCTCCCAATGTGCACACTGTTCTCGAACCCTTCTGTGATACAGAGCTAGCATAATTCATACCATTCCGTGACTAATCAGCATCTAGAAGTCAACACCGGAAACCGTAAAATACAAAATGGGACCTAACCATTCCCACAGAACAAAATTCACAATTGAACTAATGAAGTGATCCCCCATGATAATTACATTAAGAGTTATGTAAACAAAACAAAACACCTAAAGATAGTCTTTTTAAATGTTAACGAGTAATTTTTAACGCAATTAATTATGTGCGTACTGGATGAAATATGAAGCATTCAAGAACACTGAGCTGCGCGTTAAAATATTTTCTAAAACTGCAAGGCTTATTAGCCTGAAGGTCTACTTTTGATTCATGTAGCTCATGAAGAAAGTATTCTCTTTATACTTGTGTAGTAATAAGGAAATATTTTACAATTTTCGGTAAATTGAGTTATTTTTTTAAAAGTCCACTTACATTAAAAAAAAAAAAAGAGAGAGAGAGAGATAACAAAAGATTCTGACCTGGTTTTGTTTTCTCGCACACAATATCACTAAAAACACTGCTTCTATTCCGCCTTTCATCCTGAATGAGTGCCCGGGCTCTGATACAATATACAGTCAGCGGTTTCAATTTAGGAAAAGTAAAATCGGTTCTTTTCTCTAGAACTTTTCTCTATAAGAAAATAAGTAGATCATTGATAAAATTTAGTCACCTTACGGAATCAGATAGGGAATGTCAATTTCCTAAATTCTCGAGCTATTCAGTCGAAGATTGGCCTCTCCCAACCACTGAGCTGGTGTATATTTAAGAACTATACATTTGTTTTCGACAACCCGTTATAACCCAAGTCAAACTTAAAAATGCTGCTTCCAAAAAGGAATACGATATATGTTCCTAAGACAACTCTAATTTAGAAGTACCTGCTGATTTGGTTTAAATGCCATTGTATTTCCTCTGCTCAGGGGCAGGGATAGTCAGGAGTGGGGGCTTGTGTCTTAAACTGCCTGTATTATGGTCTCAGTTATGTGGCCTTAGGCAAGTTGTTTCATTGTTTCTCGGCCCTATTTCCAGATGCGTGAAATGAGGACAATTACTGCTCCTCCCTGCAGCAGTCAGCTAGGGCCACAACAACATCGTATAACAACAACAAGAATAATGGTAACAAAATAACGTCCCGCAATGTCACGTACTATAATATCCTGCGGCTCAAAACCCTTTTATTTTTCTCACTCAGCGTGTCCTGACTGTGGAGCCCATATGAGGCCGTGGGTCCTCCCCACGTCCCTCGGCCTCCTCGGCCCAGAAACCACGGATGGCATGCAGAGAAGCCCCAGGGCCAAGCTGAACCCTCCTCGAGTCACACCCACGTTCTACCGTCGGAAACCCGGTGTCAGGGAAGCAATAAGAGATACTCGTTCCAAGTGTCAGCTGAACGTTTTATTTTTTATTATTTTTCTAATAAGCATTTAAAAAAATTTATTTATCTGTCAGAGAGAGCGAGCACAAGCAGGGGGAGTGGCAGGCAAAGGGAGAGTGAGAAGCAGCCTCCCTACTAAGCAAGGAGCCCCATGTGGGACTCGATCCCAGGCCCCTGGGCTCAAGACCCGAGCCGAAGGCAGTGGCTTTAACTGACTGAGCCATCCAGGCACCCCTCTGCTGAACGTTTTAATCAATCAGGCAGTTGGGCAGGATTGTTTTGAAGAATGAGACAATTCACGTAAATTACCACCGTGCCCGATGCATAACAAGCTTTCAGTAAATATGAGTTGCTATTATGACTGTGATTACTGACAGGATAGGATGGCAGCTGAAATTATTTAATCCCTACTATCTATTTGTCAAGTGATGTGCTAAGTGTTTTCATATGTCACCACATTTTAAGATTTTTTTTTTTAATTTTTTAAATAATCTCTACATCCAACGTGGGGCTTGAACCCACAGCCCTAAGATCAAGAGCTGCATACTCTACCGACTGAGCCAGCCAGGTGCTCCTCATATTTTTTTTTATTTTATTATTTTATTTATTTTTATTTTATCTTATGTCTAAATTTTATTTAGTTAGTTAGTTTATTTTAATTAATTAATTTGACAGACAGGGAGGGAACAGAAGCAGGAGGAGAGGGAGAAGCAGGCTTCCCGCTGAGCAGGGAGCCCGATGCGGGGCTCGATCCTAGGACCCTGGGACCATGACCCGAGCCAAAGGCAGGCGCTTAACGACTGAGCCACCCAGGTGCCTGTTACCTCATTTTAAACCTCATAAACATCCTTTAAAAAAAATGGAGTTACTATGACTACCGCCACTTTAGAGAAGAGGAAACAAAATCTGAGAGGTAAAGCACCCTGCCTAAGGTGACACAATTTGGTGGCTTGAGACACAAAGATGTTTTCCTGATGAGGGACAACTGAGAACTGACGGTAATTCTCGGTGGGCTAAATTATGCTTTGGTTACAGTGTGTTCACACAGTTAAAAGGAAAGTGGCCAAGTCATTATAATTTTCTTAGATTTCCAACAGAAAATACAAGTTCCAGAAGTTATCCACCCAACTCCACAAGATCTTTCAAGGTCGATTCCTTGATTGTAATTTCACAGGGAAAAGAGATCTAGAATCATGTGGGTTATCCAATGTTGTGTACTACCTTTGTCCGTGGTTTTCAAATATTAGTGTTTAAACCTGTGTTTCTTGACTCTTTTTTTCATGACTCCCCCTGCCGAGGAGCCTTTTTAAAAGGGGACTGTTTTCAGGGCGCCTGGGTGGCTCAGTGGGTTGAGGCTCTGCCTTGGGCTCAGGTCGTGGCCTCGGGGTCCTGGGATCGAGCCCCACGTCGGGCTCTCTGCTCAGCAGGGAGCCTGCTTCCCCCTCTCTCTCTGCCAACTTCTGATCTCTTTCTCTCTGTCACATAAATAAATAAATAAAATCTTAAAAAAAAAAGAGAGAACTGTTTTTCAAATCCTTCCCCTGGCATGATATTGAACAGCAAGGAACAGGATTTTGTGTAGCAAAACTGAACTCTGGAGGCATATCTTCCTGATCTCAGGGCGCCGCAAAACCACTGGACCATTTGAGAGTCTTTTGCCCACTTGGAGGTACCCTGCCCCCAGGGGATATCTGGCCAGGTCTGGAGGTTTTCTGGTTGTCACCACTGGGGGGCAGTGCTATGGCCACCGGTGGGCAGAGATGCTGTTCAGCATCCTGTGACGCACAAGACAGCTCCCACAGTGAAGACTTAGCAAGTCTGAACATTGCCAGTGCTGAGAAACTCCGGTTTAGATTTGTGTTAAAAACACAAATTCCTGGGGCGCCTGGGTGGCTCAGTGGGTTAAGCCTCTGCCTTTGGCTTAGGTCATGATCTCAGAGTCCTGGGATCGAGCCCTGCATCGGGCTCTCTGCTAGGCAGGGAACCTGTTTCCCCACCCACCCACCTGCCTCTCTGCCTACTTGTGATCTCTTTCTGTCAAATAAATAAATAAAATCTTAAAAAAAAAAAAAAAACCAAACACAAATTCCTGAGTTCCATCTAAGATTCTTATTTGAGTAGTAAAAGGCGCAGGGATCCAAATGTTAACAACACACGGGGATGCCCAGAGGCAAGTGATCTATATCTAAGCCATAAAACAGGGAAAGATGCTAATATTCTTCCTGTTGTAAATATTGGAATTAATCATAGCCTTTGAGTTTAAAAATCTCCCTAAAATTTTAACTTCAAACTTTGCTTCCCCCAAATCCTAGTTACAACCCTACATTATACACTTATATCACATAAGTTTTTTTTTTTTTTACCTCAGCATTTGAAGTGTTTTCCCAAAATACAATTTCATAAATTAGTGGTAAGTGATAGTTCACAGGCTTGTTTTCAGACTCTTCCGGAGTGCTGATATAGACCCGCAGGGAAACATCATTAGTGGATTTCATGGTAATGACTGGAGGAAACAGGGTAACTAGGGAAAAAGTGTAAAGACACAACGTTCAACTCGGAAAAACGGTGTTAAGACTCCGTACCAAATCAGAGAAGCACTATCCGAAGTAAAAACTACTGGCTTACTTTGTAATTGAGTATCAAATTTTTCTTCGTTAGACCAAACAGATGTGGTATTTCCATCCGATGCTCGAATACGGATTAGGTAAATTCCTTTTCGGAAAGTACTTTTGGGAAAGACACACTGCGTAGTTCGGACATTTTCACAGTTTGGTATTTGTTTCCATTTACCTGAATTGTCCCCAGGAATCTTTTTTAAATAGGCACTTTTAAGACAAAAAAAAAAATTGATTACATAGTAATTCAATGAATATTTTTGAAATACCTAGGATATGCTAGACACTGTTAGGGGTTAAGGTCACAGAGGTGAACAGTCCCCACCTTCAGGAAGCTTGAAGTATAGTGCAAGAGACACGCATACAACACAAAGAGAACCAAAGCGCTTGCTCCAGGATGTGACAAGATGTCACACCAGGGCTGACCCCAGTCGGCCCACGAGAACCACGATGGAATTTCTGGAATGCTGCGAGCTAGTTTTTAAAAGCCATTATTACAAATTAAATTACATAAGCTTACAAATAAATAGACTGCATTAAAAATACTCAAAACTAGTTTTTTTTTTCAATGTATAGCTGGCAGGTCAGAAGCACAGGTGACAAACTGGATCGAAACTCATTTTGTCCTGATTATTTTCTACGTTTTATTGTGGATGCTCAAAGCTACTTATGTCTAGTGTATCTCTATGGTGGAAACGCTCTGTAACGGGGTCCTCCTGTGCATTTCTTCCCAATGCCATGGTCAGTGACATCATGTTGAAAGGGACCGCGGTAGGTGTATTTACATCATGAAAACTGGCAAGCGCTAGTTTTCATGAAGGCTTTTTTTTTTCTCCTTCTGTAAAGCCAGCTGTGAAACATATTACCCATATGCCAATGGGTAAGTGTTAAAATGGAGATACACGCCACAGCATGGTAAGAGCAAGTCTACACAGAATATGGACACTTAACGGAGCCTGAGAGGTCAAGTAAATTACTCAGAAACTAAGAGCTCAAAGCAACTCAGTTCAAGCCTGGAACTACAACAGCCTCCTAATTGGTTCCCCTGCCTTTGGCGTCTCCATGGTCCGTATACAACGTGGCGATCTTTACCCTCCTCAAATACACACCTCATGTTACGTACCCCTCACTGCGAAATTCTGAATGGTACCCCAGTGCCTACAGGAGAGTCTCTAGGCTAAGCCTCATCTTATCCTCCGTATTCCATTTTCTCTCTCATTATTCTCCAGTGCCCAAATATTCAACTGTTCTCAAGGTAGGGCTTCTCGCCTGTGGTAGGCAAAATTCCAAGATGGCCCCCAAGGGTCCTTGAGACACCCCGAGCAGAGGGTCCAGCGAAGCCAGGCCTGGTCCCCTGATCAGAAGTCACTGGGAGATAAGAGTACTCTTGAAGTTATTAAATTTGTGGTTATTCGTTACAAAGCAATAACACTCCCTTCCCCTGACCTTAACCTAATTTTCCATCTCTTTGTAGCCTGCGCTTCCCTTGTGCTGTAGCTCTGCCTAACGTGCCCTCTCGTGTCCAGTTTTAAAATACGTGATTCACAAGTGAAGGCCCTGTTCACATCTCATCTCCGTCCACATGGCTTCTTGGGTCTCTCCAGCCCCAACTACCTTTACATTTTCGATCTCTGTCACCCTTATCATTTGTAGAGCGCTCCTCAGCCCCAAAGCACCCTCGCTATGCCACCTCAGCCACCTGCTTGGGATTCCGGGAGTCGCGTGCTGTATTGCTCTTCCTTCACCATCCCTTCGGTGCTTCGTACAGTGTGCTGAGTGCCCCAGAGACTTCGAGACTGGCCACCGGAAACCCCCATCCCTCTCAAGTCCGGGGCGCCGGGACTTAGCACACTTCTGAGAGGGAAGTACACACAAAAGATTACTGCCCAGTTTCCGGGTCAGGCAGAGGTTACGGGCCTGCAGGTGCGGGAACGCGGTCCCACTGCACGACTAACACAGAAGGACCGAGAGTTCATTCAGCATGGTGGTCCTCACTTCCCTTCGCCCTCAGTTCATTTCCTGCTTCTCTCCCTCCTTGTGCTCTTCCTTTCCTGCCCTTGCTGTACCTGCCTCTGGTCCCTCTATTCCTCTGCTCTTACCCATCTCCCTCCTCCCCACAACCCGCTCTCCCTTCCACTGGATTCGCCTCTTTATTCCCTACAACTTTCCAGCCAACATGAAGTATATATGGTTCTCAACCACTTCTGTGGGGCTGAGACATTACCTGTAGTTGCTAGAACACAGTTCTGTCCGGCTTTCTTCATTTCCCACTGACGCGATCACTAAAAAATCTGTCAAAGCCCCTAACATTGTCAAGAAAATGGGAAGGCTGATTCGAAATGAATAGACAGACTGGACTGAGATCATTCCAAGAGCTCATGGAACAAGTGAGTTCTGAAGAAAAGGTCAGGGTCATGTGTCAAGTAGTCCAGATTGGGGAAATAATACACGCAGCGAGAAGCACATTAAAAAAAAATAAAATAAAAGCGCCAGTAAGTACACAAGATATTATTAAATATGCCCATATTACAACAAATGAAGAAACCAAGGCCGAAAGAGATTAAGGGATTAGCTCAGGGTCATCCAGTTAAGTGAAGGGCAGAGCAGGGACCAGAATTAAATATCGCGTTTCCAATATGATATAATCACTTCAAGCAGTCAGCCCCTGTGCCTGGAGCTGTAGGGGCTGAAGTGGAGGGAAAGGAGCCATAATAAATTGAGCAAAAGGAAATTCATGGAACAGAACTTACTGGAGCCACTGAGCTTGAAAAGTCACATTTTCATGTGCATAATCCCATTTAAGAACATAGGTTTGATTTTTGGCATCAAGTTGAATATTTTCTGGTGGAGGCAGTTTATTTTCAACTAGAAGACAAAGAATACACAGAAAGGCATCCGCTGTTACTTTAGTGAGATAAGACATGGTAAAAATTCTTTTAAAAAAATTATTTATTTTGAAAAGATTTATTTATTTATTTGTTTGTTTGTTTGTTTATTTATTTATTTATTTATTTTTTAATCAGGGGAAAGCGCGAACGCAGTCCCCCACTACCACAAATTATGCAGTCGAGTTTCCCACATTTGGGGAAATCGCAGGGGTCAGCACATCCGGAGTGCAATGGATAAGCCTCGCCCTGGGAAAACCACCTTCGTGATCATGGTATCTCCCCTGCCAGGTAAGTATGAAAAGATTTATTTTAAAAGATTATTTTGAAAAATTATTTTATTTTGAGAGATAGCGAGCACGAGTGGAGGGGAGGGGCAAAGGGAAAAGAAGCAGACTTCCCCCTGAGCAGAGAGCCCGATGCGGGGCTTGATCCCAGGACCCCAGGATCATGACCTGAGCTGAAGGCAGATGCTTAACTGAACTAGCCACCCAGGTGCCCCCCCCACCTGCTTTTTAGAAAGATTTATTTATTTGAGAGAGAGAGATACATGGCAAGAATTCTTTTTTTTTTTTAAGATTTTATTTATTTATTTGTCAGAGAGAGAGAGCACACAGACAACAGGGGGAGCAGCAGAGGGAGAGGGAGAAGCAGGTTCCCCAATGAGCAAGGAGCCCGATACGGGACTCGATCCCAGGACCCTGAGATCACGACCTAAGCGGAAGGCAGCTGCTTAACTGACTGAGCCACCCATGCGTCCCCCTGGTAAGAATTCTTAACAGCTTATCAGCATGAGAAAGAAAAGAAAAGGCTTACATGTTATCAGGAGGTAAGAGCTAAGTGAGTTACGAACAGTGTATGTTCACACAATGTGATAGTATGCAGTCATTTAGAAGAATGGGATGGGGCACCCTGGTGGCTCAGTTTGTTAAGCACCTGCCTTTAGCTCAGGTCATCATCTCAGGGTCCTGGGATTGAGCCCCACATCGGGCTCCCCACTCAGCGGGGAGTCTGCCTCCTCCTCTCCCCTGCCCTTTGTGTCTCCCCGCCTCGTGTTCTCTCTCTCTCAAATAAACAAAATCTTAAAAAAAAAAGGGGGGGATATGATAGATCTGTATGTGCCAACATACAAAAAGATCCTCGATGTAGTAGGTTAAACAAGTGAGTTGTAAAATCGATCTAGCAGGATCTTATTTCTTAATTTTAAAAACCAAAACCAAGAAACTGTATACACGTCTGTGTGTATGCTTATAATAAGTCCTAACAGAAGCAGGAAAGAATATGCACAAACCACCAGCAGGGCTAACTGGGTACAGGGGTAAATGGAACAGGGGTAAGGAGGCAGGAGAGGAAAACTTTACTTTCAATTCTTCTGTATGTTGATTTAAAAATGAAGCATATTAAAATTATGACTAAAATAACAAACAAATCTAAGCTCCTAACCTTTGACCTTAATTATAGGTAGGAGATCACTGACAAAATTTATCAGGATGTTTTCATGTCTTAACATTTCACTTATAAAGGTATACTTTTTGGAAGACTGCTCCTGGAGCAACTACTTTCTTCCTTTTGTAGGTTCTGAGGAAAAAGTAGTTTTTGTCATTAGGAAACTATTTAGACTTTTATTTATTTATTTATTTAAAAAAATATTTTATTTGTTTATTTGACAGAGAGACACAGCGTGAGAGGGAACACAAGCCAGGGGAGTGGGAGAGGGAGAAGCAGGCTTCCCGCTGAGCAGGGAGCCCAATATGGGGCTCGATCCCAGGACCCTGGGATCATGACCCGAGCCGAAGGCAGACGCTTAACGACTGAGCTACCCAGGTGCCCCTATTTAGACTTTTAGACAGAAATTTCATTACTGTTTACTTGAGACAAAAAAAATCCCAATTACTGTGACTTTTTTTTTGATTATGTGAGTGCTGTAATATTTTTGTTTTAATACCTATTAAGATATCATATAAACTCCAGCAACCAAGAGGAAAACTGCCAGAGTTAACAGATTGCCCATATGTATATACAGTTACTGAATCTAATATGTAACTTCCTCCTTACCTGTGGTCTTTATACAATACACGGGACTATAGATACCAGTTTTTCTCGGCAAAAGTCTTGCTTTAACTTTTAAACAGTAAGCGGTCTCTGGTGAGAGTTTATAAATTTTATCTCTGGGGTAAACAGTTTCCGTCCTTCTCTATAATAGAAACAAATATATAAGTCTGGTCTTTAAAAAAGCATAAGGTCAAAATTTTGGACAAATTCATGTCCTTTTTCTCTCACATTGAACAAAGGTAAAAAGAATGCTTACTTCTTCACTTGACGAGTTTTTCCAGATATCTAAGCTGTAGGTGAAGCTTGAGCTGTCCAGAGCCCACATGCCACGATCTTTTGTTCCAGGTGGGGAGATCTTTATTATTATTGCCTTATCTTCAGCTTCTAAATGTACTTTTGGGGGACCAATTTGAGCTGTAAAAAAATGAACACGTTTACTATATAACTTCACTAATATAGGGTCGAAATGTTCATGCAGCAAATAATTCTCAGCACTTCCCACGTGCCGAGCATTAGTAACAAAGTCCCTCATGGAGCTTATACTCGAGTGGGGGATATGGCCCAAATCCCCAAATAGACAAAAACACGTGATGTCATGTGTGCTGTAAGGAAAAATGAAGTAACATAGAGGGAGAGAGGATGCTGGCCAGACCTGTCTCAGGTAAGTTAGTCAGGAGAAGCCTCTCTGCGACATTTGAGCTGGGGCCCAAATAACGTGAGGGAGTCAGTCAGGCCAATTATCTAGGGAAAGAGTATTCCAGGATAAGCCTCCAAGGTGGGAATGCGCTTCACATTCTCAAGTGACAATAAGGAGGCTCAGGTAGCTGAATGGTTGAAAATGAGATCGGAGAAGCAGCTGGAAGCCAGATAACAAAGGAAGAGCTCAGTAGTTGGCTTCGGGAGGTTGCTGGAGGGCTGAGATGGGAGGAGTGCCAGGCCGTGATTTACATTTTGGAAAGATCGTCTTAGTTGAGGCATGAGGAAGCAGGGAGGCCAGGAAGAAGCTACACAGTAGCTCAAGAGATGAGTGATAGCGGCTTGGTGAAGGCTGGTCGCAGGGGAGGATGCGACGCAGGGTCTGCTTCAGGATGTACCTTGAAAATGGCTCATTCAGAATGCTCTGACAGACTGGATGCCGGGCGTGAGGAAAAGTGGTGCCAAAGATGACTCCAAGGCTCTTGGCCTGAGCAAATAAAACAGGTGCTGTCTGTAGCGGGGATGGAAAAAACTGCCAGAGGAGCAGGTTTTGAGGAGGAAATCAAGAGCTTTGGTTGACCAGATGACTAGACACCTAAGCAGAGACGTTTGTTGAAAGAGAGATGGTGATACGGTGTAAAGGCAAGGGGAAGGGGAAGTGAGGCTGGAGATCTAAGTCTGGGCTTTTCTCAAGAGCACACAGATGGGATTAGAAGCCATAAGATTCCCAGTGGACCGAGTGCAGAAGAGAAGACGTACGACAACCCAGCCCTGCAGCAGTCTGGCACTGTAGGGTCTGGGAGACCAGGAGAAAGGGGCAAAGGAGGGACGGGCGGGCAGGAGGAGAGCCGGCAGGGAGTAGGGCCCTGGAGATCCAGAAATGGAAGGGTTTCAAGTGCTAACTGTGGTCTTACAAAGGAACTGAGCCTGGAGAGACCAGGAACTCATTGAGGAAGTCACCAGAGTCCTTGACAACAGTGGTTTCTGTGCAGCAAGAAGGACCGCAGGGACCTTGAGGGCACCGGGCCGCAGAGAGAGTGGCGGGCAGAGAAGCGCAGAGAGGGACAGAGATCATTCTTCTCTGGAGTTCTGACAGAGGGCCCGGGCTCCCAATTGTTTTGGTCTCGGGAGCCCTTCACACTCAAAGAAACTGAGGGTCTGAAAGAGCTTTCGTTTACAGGAATCGTGTCCTTCAATATTTAGCATATTAAACATGAAAACTGATAACATTTTCAAACATTAATTCATGAACAGATAATAGTGGTAAACCCATTGCACTATAATAACAGATATTTGTTCTAAAAAAAGAACTACATTTCCCCAAACGGACACAGTGAGAAGAGTGGAGCTGTGTCCCATCTTGTCCCAATCTCATTAATGTCTGACTTAACAAAGACAACCCATGTCTCTCCCACTCGCTTCTGCAAGTCAGTCAGTCGGTCTCCCTGTCGTCACCCATCAGCTTCTGGAAAACTCCAGTGTATACGCAAGACAGAATGAAAAGAAAGGGGTGGATAAGTCTTAGGATTATCATGAAAACAGTCTGGCTTTTTTTTTTTTTTTTAATGGGAGATTTTATACCATCGCACAGGAATGGGCTTGGGAAGTGAGCCGTGACAGGAACAGTTCAGGAGGAATAGCCTGTAATTCGGCGGCAACTTCTTCTTACCTTTTTCAAACAGCGTGAATGGGTCAACATAATGCCACGGAGAAGTGGTGTTGCCCTCCTCTGCTCTTATTCGCAATTTAATTTCTTCATAAATATTGAGCTTGACTGAAGAAAAGTTGCATTCGGTGCTGGGCACGGACTGACAGCCGGGCAATCTGAACCACGTACCATTTTCAAGTCTTTGAGATAAAAAAGGAGAGGAATGAAGGAGCAAATGCAGGAATTCAAAAGACTGTCAAGCACGGTTCCTGTTCGCTAAAACTAGAAACTATTGTAACTACTGTTGAAACCACTATCATGACTACTGTTTACTAACACCAGAAACTACTAGGCTAAGAAGTTATTCCATTTGAGTCAAAGGCCTGTCGACATTTTAGTGGCAGTGTGGTACTCCCGCCCAGCACCTATGTACCAAGTCATTATTTAGAAAGTGGGAATCATTCTGACGGTTAGTTCTTTGACACAGTTCTCTAATTTCGTGACAGGCTGCGTTAGGATTTCAAAGAAGCAGAGGAAGAAATAACCTGGAAGGTAAAAAAGAGTGGACTTTGTGTCAGCTTCGTTAAAAAACAGCTGTGTGGCTTCGGGCCCACTCCTCCGTATTTCTGGAACTTTTCCTCACTGAAAACTTGGGTGACTGGATTTGAGGATTTCCTTCTCAACTCCTCTGACTAGATTTACCAGACCAAAGAAAGGCCTCAGAAATCAGCAGGGCTGGAGAATTTCCTCTGCCCTCATCAAAACCAAACCGTCCCTTCTGCTTGCTGTCTGCAGTAATTCCTCCTGCTCCATCAATAGGAACGAAGAACTTAAAATACTGATATAAATTGACGGGTTCCTTGTTTAGTCCATTAAAAAGTAGAACTGATTGATGTTAGATTCTTCAAACACATGAAGAAATCAAGGACACGGTGCCACGTGTCACTCTGGCCTCCCCAGGAGGCTGACGGGAAGGTGAGAGACAGAAAACAAACTCAGTTAGGTTTTGGAATTTTTGCCCATGTGAAGCCCTGTCAACCTTAAACCAGGGAAAGAAACTCTTCTCTGAGAAGGCATTTCTGTCAAGACTGATTATAATTTCTAGCACGAGCTTTATGGAGGGGAAGGGGGCAGAGGAGGGAGGGATAAATTTTTGTTTTATTTTTTAAAAAAGATTTTATTTATTTATTTGATATAGAGAGACACAGCGAGAGAGGGAACACAAGGAGGGGGAGTGGGAGAGGGGGAAGCAGGTTTACTGCTGAGCAGGGAGCCCAATGCGGGGCTCGATCCCAGGACCTGGGGATCATGACCTGAGCTGAAGGCAGATGCTTAACGACTGAGCCACCCAGGCGCCCCAGCAGACTTCATTTTAAAAATGCTTTAAGATAACAGACTCTAGGGATGACCTAGCCATATCATTTCTGTGCTGACCCAAATATAAGTCCATCTCATTTTTCAAAAAGGAAACATTTAAAAAAAATTACCAAAGACATACACTGGCATGTGGGAAACTTTATTCCTGGCCAGTTTCCCTTTCTACTTCTTTGAGCTGTGAGGCCAGAGTTGGCATTTAATGATACCATTCCTGAGAAACCCCTCCACATCAGAATCTGTGTTTAAAAATCCAGAAGCTCTTATTATAAACAGAAAACTTTATAGAAATTGTAAATCTAAGCCTTAACATGGTTCCAACCCACTCGCCCTCTTTCCCTCCGTCTTCCCTGTTCCAGGAGGTGCAGAAGCATGCTCAACTCCAATGCTTTTGTATTATAAGGGAGCTACTGCGGTGGTAATGCTTTTATGTTATCCTTAAAAAAAAAAACAACAAAAAAAACCCCACCAAACCCAACTTTACCATATAAAGTATTTAGACCAGAACACAACATGATTTGAAGATGATGACGTAACTGATATAAAATTCATTTCATAAAACCCGTGTGTAATACAATTACATGCCCTCTTTGCCTTTCCTCTTCACCAATACATTCTAAGTACCCAGGAGAGTGTTTAGCATATCTTTACTGAATGCAAGTACTTTACTGGATGCAAGTAAAATCTTTACTGGATAGAAGAATGAATACTAACCACTACGCACATCATAACAAAATTTTGGATATAGGTCACTAACATTGATGTCTTCGCATGTGTTCTACAGTCACTGGAATCCTACCAGCCTATATGTGTCTCTGTATCATTTATCACCAGTGGCATCTGTCCTACATTCGGAGAAACACTACAGTAAGGGGCACCTGGGTGGCTCAGTCGGTTAAGCATTCAACCCTTGATTTTGGCTCAGGTCACGATCTCAAGGGTCCTGAGATGGAGCCCCGTGTCCAGCTCCACTCTAGGCATGAAGCCTGCTTGAGATTCTCTCTCTCTCTCCTTCCCTCTGCCCTACCCGCCACTCACATTTTCTCTCTCAAAAAAAAAATTTTTTTTTTTTGTTAATCAAAAAGATACTTGTTTACTGCTATGAACTATACTTCTATTGGTCACTTACTCCATACTCCTGTTCTGAGCACTTTTCATACTTTACATGCTTCAGGGCGCCTGGGTGGCTCAGTGGGTTAAGTGTTTGCCTTCGGCTTGGGTCATGATCTCAGGGTCGTGGGATCCAGCCCAAGGTAGGGCTCCTGCTCAGCAAGGAGTCTGTTTCTCCCTCTCTCTTTCAAATAAAATCGTAAACAAACCAACAATTGTTCTATACTTCTACAGCCCTCTAGTTAGACACCTTATTACACTGGGGGAGTGGGGGGGGTGTCCCATCCCAGTTTGCCTGGTTTAAGCTTACTGGTCCAGCTTATCTAAAATTAACTGCCCCTTTTAACTCTCAAACGGGTCTTGGTTTGGATGATAAGTTATACATGGTCATATTAGTTTTTATCACGGCTTAACAGGCATGGAAACAGGGAAAGAATACACAGCATGGGATGGCTGTGCCCCGAGCAGCCTGGCCCAGGCCCACGGCACACCATACTATCGCTATACAGTCTCCCTGAACTTGTAGTCTGGCATATCTTTATGAGACAATTATCTATAAAGCTAGTTGAACAGAGTAGAATGAGGACATATTCAAATAATGCATTTGTTGCTAAAGTCCGAATTAAAGGATGAAAGGCAGACTGTCACGGACTGGAGAATTTAGTATTGGCAATAGAATGTGTGAAGGAACAATACGAGGGCACTGTCTATGTTCTTTACTAAAAGGCTGACTTCATTTATTTTTTAAAAAAGATTTCATTTATTTATTTATTTGAGAGAGAGAGAGTATAAGTGAGAGAGAGAGGACAAGAGTTGGAGTGGGGGGCACAGACGAAGAGGGAGAAGCAGACTCCCCACTGAGCAGGGAGCCCCACGTGACACATGATCCCCGGACTCCAGGATCATGACCTGAGCCAAAGGCAGACACCTAACCGACTGAGCCACCCAGGCGCCCCTAAAAGAGTAACTTTAAATAAGAGTGTCTGAAACAATCTTTGTTATACCTAAAATAATTGTTTCATAGAAAATTCTGAACTAAAGCAAAGAATGAAATGGACAAGACTTGAAGCTCAATTTAAAAAAAATCTCTAGAGACAAAAATTCTTAAATGATTAATTCCGAGAAAAACCCCATCGATGTGTGTATCCAAGTTTGTGTATGTGTACACATATACACACACACACACATGCAAATGACTAAAGCTGCGAGAGGAAATTAATCTCACAGTTCTACTAACTGTCAACTGGAGAACTGAGTGCCGGAGCTGTGGTTGAACTGGGGGGGGTCCTGGTTCTGGGGGTCCTACACCCTGCTTCTTCACTGCCTAATCACCGGCCACTCTTTCTTGGACAGGGATCATAGTTCGCACACAGAGCTCTGACACCCAAAGCAAGGTACTGTAGTTCCCGAGCCGTGTTCCTTCTGGAATCCTTTCTTCGGCAACTTCCTGCCTGCCCAACCTTTTGGGAGCTATGAGGTACAACGTTAGCGCTGGGGAGAAGGCAGAAACTCCAGAAACAAAGAGTCTGTGGAAATGTAGGACCCCATATACTGATGCTAATAAATTTTACCTAAATGAAAACAATGTATGTGGTGGGGACAATAAAAAAGCCTGACCATAGGAGAACTGAGGGGCCTATTTCAAGACCCTGGATAGACCTTTTGGGGGTACTCTTCCATATCCTCAAGGCATATTCTAGTTCGGAGCCTTAAAGAAGGTGGCGCATCTCAAAGCCAGAAGATAGGGCTGTGATCTACGGAAGCTGTCTGCTATCCTCATCCCTCAAATCTCTTTTGCTGCAATACCCAAAGATGAACTGGACTAAGTCTCTATTTGTAGAAAAGAAGTTATAAACATTACGTAGACATAAAATTTCTCTAAAAGATGGAAAAACCAATTGGTTCCCAAATCTGAGAAATAAATGGTGGTGTTACAATTTTCAAAATTATTCTGGCGATTCTTGCAAAGCAATCATTAGAGTCACGTACGTTTGATAATCTGCTGAGAAAGTCACATTCCTGACAGACGGATTGCTCCTCTTCCACCTCAGGATAAAGGTGTCATCAATGATGTAGACCTCTACATTTTGAGGAGGTTTTAGATTTGTTCCTCCTAGAAACCAAGGCAGCAAGAAGGAAGACAGTTACATATACACTGTAGATATTCTTAAAAATGTTACTCTTCCTTTCATGTCACTGATTAAAGAATGAATACATTCAAATATAACAAAGTATATAAAAAAAAAATCCAAAAAAACCCCAAAACCCTGTGCTCTCAGCACAGGGAGGCTGCTAATTATTTATTTAATCTCTGTATCTGAGAGAGCTAGAAAGAGGTTGAGGCTTTTTAATCTATAAAAAGCAAGCCTTATATGTCATATATATATATATATATATATATATATATATAAAGCTGGAAAACATAAAGAAAATGAGCAATGATCTTTTAATTGAAAGTCTCTTTACCCAAAAAATACAAAAACACTAATTCAAAGTGATACATGCACCCCTATGTTCACAGCAGCTTTATTTACAATAGCCAAGATATGGAAGCAGCCCAGTGTCCACTGACCGATAAATGGATAAAAAAAATGTGTCATACATATATCATCTGTATAATGGAATATTATTCAGCCATAAAAAGCATGAAATCTTACCACTTGGGACAACATGGATGGAACTGTTAAGTGAAATAAGTCAGAGAAAGACAAATACTATATGATCTCACATACATGTGGAATTTAAGAAGCAAAACAAATAAGCAAAGGGGAAAAAAAAGAAGAGAGAGGCAAACCAAGAAACAGACTCGTAACTCTAGAGAACAAACTGATGGTCACCAGTGGGGAGGCGATGGGGGGATGGGGGAAATGGGTGAAGGGGATTAAAGATTACATTCATCATAATGGAAAGAAAATTTAAAAAACACCTTCCACCAGCAAAAAGGTTACAACTTGCTGAAAGCTCAGATGATAGCCGGCATTTTTTAGCAATTAAGGTAAAAAAAAAAAAAAGAAAAAAAGTAGTCTGTATAAAAATTGTCTTTCATCTTAGAAGTGATGTAAAGGATACAAGGTTCAACCGTTAATGGCCTCAGTCTGGTTTCACATCCTGTATATATGCTTCATATATTCTGATAGAGAATGGAACAGCTGTGATTTCAAAGTTAACAGCTAGTTACAGAAACCAAATATTCACATGACAAAATCGAGAGACAGAGGTATGAACGTTTATCCCATCAGCCGAGCCCTACAGGAACTCAGAAAGGTGTTCATATCGAGCCTGAAACCTTTCTGTTTATTTTTAAGGACTTCCATCTAGAGTTCTATTATTTCTTACACTTCTAGTAGGAATCTTCCCTGAGTTGGATGTCCTCTCTTCTTGTTTCTTTTCGGCCCCTCCAACCTGTGTTTTTCTTCCTCTCTTGATTACCCAAATACTCCAAGACCCAGCTCAAGTCTGATCCCTTACAGAAAATCTTCCTTTAACACTGCAGGTTAAGCTAACCTTGCTCTTTCATTACATGCTGGACCATGAATCCCTACTGGTCAATTTCACACTAAAGCAGATGTACTTGGCACAGTACCTGATATCTAGGAGGATCTCAAAACTTGCTAAATGAAGATGTTTCAAAAGAAAACCAATTGCTTCTTTGCATTTAACACAAACCCCATTCAGATGACAAGTTCCTTAAGGGCAGGGTTTATAGAGTCGAATACTCAATCTGCATTTTTCAGAGGACTCAGCATAGTGCTGGGTTCGCAGGAATTTCTTCGACAGTACAAAGCGCTGATCTTTCACTGCAATAAGCTATGATTTCTAAAAGGTCAGCTTTTAAATTTATTTCTGGTACCTGTAATATTCCTAGCCTTTACTTCTGCCTCGGAGAAAGTCTTCTGGGAGACTTTCTACCATAGGAGTCCTTATGTAGAACTTTATTGGAACTGTCTCCTCTATTCTCCAGCTAAAGATATAGTACAGAGTCCAAAGGGGAAGAGCTGAGAAAACATCTTCCAAAAAATTTTTTTTTAATTTGAGGAGTTCCTCCTTGAGGGTCCCCTCCCTGAAGTTTCTTTTTTACACTTATTTTCTGAGACTTCTTCACAAAGGAGAATACTTTTCCTTATTCCATTCCTCTCTCTAAACTTAATTCTCATCCCATTTATTGGGATTTTACAGATTTTAAAGATTGTATGCAGCCAAAGGGAAGTGACTGGGTTTATAGGAATCAACAAAAGATCTGATGGCATTTGTAGTCTCTGGTCTAGACTAGTCTTATCTCACTAACCCTGGGCCTTGAGACAAGGAGAAGAAATTTGATGGGGTCAAGCCAAGGATTTCCTCTGGGATGCAGTCCTTCTTCCGCTAATGTAAGGAGACCCTGTCGTTAGGAGAATCTTGGCATTTGAGAGACCAACCAATATCCTTTTGAAAACAGTCTATTTCACCTTTGTAGTGTGAAAGATCTATAAATGGGCACTTATTCCAATACTTTTACTAACACAACTAGTTGCCTCCAGCCTTTCACATTCCTATAGGATAATCAGAAATGATTTACTATCTTTTTAAGTCTGATATAAATCCAAACACATACGTCCATACAAATAATAAATTTCCTCCCATATTGTGGGTAATATTCTTAGGCTAGGGTCCCAGAAATGCATTTACTAGGTTTAAAAGTGTGAATATTTTTATGACTTTGAAAGACAGCAACATTAGCATCTCTAGTTTGGGTTAAAATTTTATTGACTTAATTTAATTTAATTTAATTTAATTACTGTTCCTTTGAGGGAAAAAGTACATTGGTTAACCAAAAGGTAACTACGTGCTTAACAAATATCGATGGATAATTGAGAATTTAAATTGTTTAACCTTTAGGAAAACAGACTACTCTTAAGCCCAGGGCTCTGCAGCCTGGTTCCCAGGGTTTAATTTCCCATTCAACCATTGGCTAGCTGCATGGCCTTAGGCAAGCTATTCAGCTGAGGCACCGCTATTCAGTGCCTCAGCTGGCTCCCGGATAAAATGAAGATACTAGCGTGTAGCTTTGTACTGAAAACTAAATGAGTTTATACCTTTAAAACACCTAGAGAATTGCCTGGTACATTTTAGCAGCACTCCCCTACAGATTAAAATAAGGATCTTAATGTATACCCTCTTGGAATGCTACTTTTATGTGAAAATTCTGGGAAAGTTCTTTTTATATCACACCACAATGAGCTGAATACAAAAATTTCAAGAACAAAAGACTTCAAAGAAATTACCGCGGGTTATACCAGTCCCATAGTACCCATACACTACTTATATTGTATTTATGGGTAAGTTTGAGAAATAGGATACCACTGTACCATACGGGCGTACGGTTTTCTAAGCAAACAGTTAAGGACTTTGAACCTACTAGGCGGCCTCACTGACCCCTTGGATTCCTCCTGCCCTTCGGTGCTAGTCCCTCTTTCTCTTCGGGTACCCCTCCTCACTACGAAGTCAACCTTATAATAGTTGCCATTCCCCCGATGCGTCCCAGTTAAGTATTCATAAAGGCAGCAAACTTGCCTGGTGGTCCCGGCGTCTCTATTTTGGTTGCGTATTTTTCTTTTATTATTACTTTTTTTCAGACTGTACGAATCCCACATTCTTGCAATCCTTATCCCCCTCCCACGTGGGGCTGAATAACTGTTTCCCTAAACCGAGACACTGTTTCAGGAACAGCAACACAATTCGCCGCTGAAGCCTTGTTTATCACTTAAGGGTCCAGCCCCGCGACCGGCTTCTTCAAAGAGAAACAAAGTCGGCAGGAAGGCTCTCGCTCACCCAGCACCCCGGCGGTGGAAGCCCACAGAGCCGGCGGGGAGGGCGTCCGCCGCCCGGGGACGGGTACGCCGGCCCCCAAGCAAGCGGCGTGGAGGGATCCTGTGGAATACCTTGCTTCCAGGTTTTCGATCTGAGCGCCGTGACCCCGGACAAGCAGAGGTCTCCCTGACAATACCCCGGCTTCTCGCGGCCAAGGTATCCAACGCCCCCGCCCCCTCTAGCCTCTCGCTCCGACCCAGGCCTGAGCCAGGAGCCCTCGTCGCTCACCTGCGGCTGCCGGCAGCATCCACGGCACCCCAGCGACCAACACCAGGGTCGTCGCGCCCAGGAGGGCGAGCATCATCCGCGGGCCACGGCCGGCCGAGGAAGTCACATCCCCGGTCACCTCGCGCAGGACCGAACTACGCCAGGCAAGCCTAGGCGCAGGGCCGCCCCCTGCCTCCGTCCCGCCTCTCCCTTCTCCGCCCCTCCGCACTCGCCCCGCCCTTCCGAGTTCGCCCCGCCTCTCCGCGCACGCGCGCCCCCTCCACGCTAGCCTCTCTCCTCTGCGCGCGCGCCGCGCTACGGGTCTAGCGTGCTGGTGCACTCCCGGGTGTTGGGGGGCGGGGGGGCCGGGGGGCAGGGCGGTGGATTGCGCATGCGCGCCTGGATTTCTGTGTACCTCCCGCAGTCCTCCTCGTTCCTCGTCGTCAGTCCTTTTTACCGCTAATGACCGCCCACGGCGGTCCACCCTCTCATTCCGGAAAGGCTACGCCTAACAGGAGGTCTTGACCCAAACAGGAACGCGGCGAGTGCTGGCTCAGGCCTTGCGGCGGTGGAATTACCCAACCCCTGCCCTCCGATTGCGGCGGAGTTCGGGCGCTGTCGGCTCTCACTCTCCCCCTCCCGGTCGCGGACACCGAGGCCGTGGGAAGCGGTGTTGGGGCGGCTTGGTTAAGGGAGGCGGGAATGAGGAAGCTGCCGAGGGGGCCAGGCCATTTTCTGTGTGCAGAGCGCTGTGAGCGAGGGGCAAGAGTGTCCAGAGTTAAGCCAGGAAGCGTCGAACCCCCTGTTTCGGAGCGATCTGGCCGAGAGGCTCACGGGGCCCTTGGAGAAAGTCGTGGCACCGTTGGGGCTTGGGATGGTACCGGAACCCCAGCCTCTAAGCAGTTTTGATCGCTTACCCTTATCAGTAAACAATTTGGGTTCACCATTCAACTCGTTATTTAAATGCTTCAATAATAGATTTATGAATATTCTTAAAATATGCAAAACAAAAAATAGAAAGGATGAGAGAGGAAATAATCATGCTTAGCTGCTAATTGCAACTAGACAATATTATCAATTATGTGATGAATATTTGTAGAGAACAATGACTTGGATTTTGCCTTATGAACAACTTTGAGGTTTAATTTATATACCATGAAACACCCATTTTAAGTGAAAAATGGTTTTAGTAAATCTAACTAATGGTTAGGCCTTATTATTTTTTTTTTTTATTTTTGGAAAGCGAGAGCACGTGTTAAGGGTGGGAGCGTGTTGGGGAAGGGGCAGACATCCAGGAAGAGGGGATCTAAAGCAGGCTCCACCCTCA
This sequence comes from Nasua narica, assembly GCA_028533885.1. Taxonomy (NCBI): domain Eukaryota; kingdom Metazoa; phylum Chordata; class Mammalia; order Carnivora; family Procyonidae; genus Nasua; species Nasua narica. Next base: position 186,147,489 of record CM052799.1, on the reverse strand, counting down.
GGGTAGAGCCCAATGGGGGGGGCTCCATCTCAGGACCCTGAGATCACGACCTGAGCCAAAATCAGGAGTTAGACTCTTAGGGGACTGAGCTGCCAAGGTGCCCCAGGCCTCGTATTTTTTTTAAGCCTTGGCTTATTACTATGTGATTCAACAATTTTAGGTTTGATTTTGAGTTTGTCAGTGCTTTAACAATGTCATAGATGGAAAAATACCCCATGAGAATGTGTGGGTCCAAATGGAAAAAGGAAATTCCTTGTTGTACTTACTAAATCATACTTATTTTTAAAAGACTTTCTAACAACTTTTCCATGTAAGGTTTTAATTAAAATTTCCATTTCCTACTGTTCAAAAGTTGTTCTTGCAAACTAGTTCAAATAGGTTGTACTTTTGCATTTAGAACAATAGGCCCAAAATATTTCATGGACTGAAACTTTCCATTTGAAATATTTAAAAATATGTTGGCAGTCCCCCCCCCACCATGGGAAGCTAGAGTTGTTTTTTTTTTTTTTTTAACAGATGCACACAGTATTTTTGGCAACAGAAATTACATCCAGAGGGAAATAATCCAAATGTATTTTAAAATGCAAGAGTTATATATAGTGGATGTCTATATAATCTTTTTTTTATCTTCATTTGCTCATATTAAAGCAGCTTTGAAGGATTTTATGGTTCATTTTTTTTCAATGTTGCCACTTAACATGCTAGTGTTACCCAGTTGCTAAAGAGGTTAGTAAATATCTTGTAAAAAAAAATACATAATTCATCTTTAAGTTGATAGTATTTGTATGGCACAGAAGATTTTCATGGTCTTTCCCCATTTTAATAAAATATATTGTAAGTAAAAGTTTCAACTTATTTGCTGTAATGGTTTGTCTATGGATAAAACATGAGTTAATTTCCCCTGTGGTGTTACCTTTGTAACCTTAACCCAGAACCTGCCCCCCACTGCCTTTATTCAAGTCAAAATGATTCATCAGAGGTTATACCTGGAGTTTTCCATAAAATATGTTCTTTTTAACTTTTTATTTTGAAATACCTTCAAATTTACCAAAAAGTTGCAAAAATAATAGGAAAACTCCTCCATAGCCTTTGCTTAGATTCCCCAAATTGTTAATGTTTTGCCACATGTGTATTCTCTTTCTAGTTCAAATGAAATATTTCTGCCCACATATATACAGTTTCCCGGAACTTCTTTAGCTTTCTTTGATTTGGAGCTGTTACCTGCCCTTGGTCTTTCACAACACTGACTTTTTTTTTTTTTTTTAATACAGACCAATTATTTTATGGAATGCTACTTCATTTGGGCTTGTCTGATGCTTGTCATGATTAGATTCAGATTACATATTCCTGGCTAGAATACTGCATAAATTATGTAGTGTTCTCGGATATCCCATCTGTGGGCATCCTATGTTCCTTAGCCCCTCATTGGTAATGCTAATTTTGATCAGATGGTCAAGGTGTTATCCAACTTCTCCATTGTATAGTTACTATTTTTCCACTAGCAGCTAATCTGTGGAGAGATACCCTGAGATCTTGCAAAGTACCCTGCTCTTTATCAAACTTTTACATCTAGAATTAGCATCCTTTAGGGATTCCTTCCTGAAACAGTCTACTTTGGTGGTTGCAAAATGGTAATTTTATAACTCTGCTTCTCATAATAGAGGTGTTGGTCGACATATTGTATGAAAGAGCTTTCTCTTCTTTCCATTTATTATTAGTATGGACTCATAGATTCTTATTGTATTCAGTTGGTTATAGTTCATTGCTATCTTTATTAAAATTTTTTTAATTAATGGATTTTACTTTTTAGGGCAGTTTTACATTTATACATAGACCGAACGGAAAGTACAGATAGTTCTCAGATACTCCCTTTTGGTCCCACCCCCCAGCCTCTCCAGTTTCCCTGTTATTAACATCTTGTATTTGTATGGTATCCTTGTTACTATTAATGATTCTATACTGATATATTATTATTAACTAAAGTCCACAGGTTACATTAGGGTTCACTTTTTTGGTAGTCTGGTTCTATGGGTTTTTCTAAATGCATAATGTCACTTGTTCACCACTATAATATCATACAGAACAGTTTTACTGCTTTCAAAATCCCCCTTAATGCACAAATCATTTTAGTTTGGCCAGTGAGGGTTATTTCAAGCTGGTACCTGTTCCTTCTGATATATCCTCTCTCTCTCTCTCTCTCTCTCTCTCTCTCTCTCTCTCTCTCTTTGAAGCATTTCTAGCATAAGCTGTTCTAGGCTCATCTTGGACTTTTCTTGCCTCAGCCCTGAAATCAGCCATTTCTCCAAGGGGCTTTGATTTCCTGTAGTGGGGAATAGTATTTAGAAACAAACATCTGGGCACTAAAACTTTTTGTTTTAATTAAAGCAGTAAATTAGTGTTGCATGTGTATCTTTGTTCCTTGGTTGGCTAACAAAGTCATTTCTTGTGTATTTCACATTAGAAGAGCACTTGTTAGCAATAGCTGCCTTTGTATCTTGTTGCTGTGGGGTTACATGGCAAACTTCCCCCATCGTGAAGGTCAGCTCATTTCTTCAAATCTATAGCCACATTTTCTATATACCTTCTAATAGTATTTGCTGACAAAGGAAATATGCTTAGTTTATCATCCTACAGGGGCAAGCAGAACAAATATTTCCCAGGCAGTGTCAGAACCCCTTCTGCTCCTGTAAGCAACTCCTCTCTAGAGCTGGCTTTCTGTTGATTAGCTTTCCCTTCCCCCACGAATTCCTCTTCTCTCTTTGGTTCCTTCTCATCAACAATGAAACACCCCCCAGTCTCTCCCATCTTAAAAAGGCAGAGCCGTTACTCTCTCCAGAAGTGGTCCTTTGTCCTACCCCTCACAGCTGAATTGAGCTACATTCATCCATACCCATCTGTATTCACTGCCCGCGTGTTCCTCAGCCCTCTGAGTCTGGCCCTTGGTCCCTACCATCGATTGGGCTTACCCCATTCTCACCAGAATCACCAGCCAATTTCTAGGATTCAAACCCATTTGACTCTGTAGCCTTTGTCGTACTTGACTTCTCAAAAGCCTTTAGTATATTTCATTCCCTGTCCCTCCCTTTTTAAAAAGATTTTATTTATTGGCGAGAGGAGAAAGAGAGCAAACAAGAGCATGACCCAGAGAATGAGGCAGAGGGAATGAGTATATGAAGCAGACTCCATGCTGAGCACAGAGCGGGACATGGGGCTAGATCCCATGACCTCGAGACCACCACCTGAGGCGAAACCAAGAGTCAGCCGCTTAACCAACCGAGCCACCCAGGGACTGCCCACCCCCATTCTCATCTTCTTGGAGTCTCATGATTTCTGTCATTTCCCTTTCCTTCTACCCCTCTGGCCATTCTTCTCAACCTCCATTACAAACCCACACCACTGCTCGTCACTGAAATATTGGTGTCACTCCGTGCTTTGTCTTACCCCCTTTCTTCTCACTTTAAGTGATATCCCCTCATGGTCTTCTCCCCTGTATGAGTTCATTAGCTGTCATTTTTGCTGATAGCTCCCCAAATGGTCTTTGACCAAGATCTGGCTTCTGATATCCAGATTTTTACATCAACGAACGTGTTGGAAACATTCCCCAAGTATTTTGCTCCCACACGAGGGGTCCAGTCCCAGGCCCAAATGCCACGTGTGATATTTCAGTCCCAACCACAGGCAGTTCCAAAGCTTCGCCTGGCAGGTGTCACGGAGGAAGCTGCTCTCCTCATCCCAGACTTGGTGCACAGCTGTTGGTTCACCACCCTTCCTGGAGCTTTCCAGGTCTAATCGGAAATTGGCCCAGTCCACGAAGGGCAGGGAGAGATCCACGAAAGAGGCAGACCACCCCTGACTGGTAGCTGGCAGTTTTAATAACCAAAGGGAATTTATACATAAGGCCGGTCTCCGGAGGAAGCAGGACGAATGGATCCCCGCACCCACCCTACCACCAAATCTTAAAAGTGGATAAAGACGCCCAACAGGGTCCAACTGCATCCACCATGCAGGTGTCCTCAATACTGTATCACATCTCAAGGCTGTGTCCTCGGAGCAGCCTCTGGGCACGGGAAAGGCAAGCAAACTCCACACTCTAAGGACGGGGGAGGGGGTGACGAGCCTCTGAGTGCCGGGGGCCAGCTCTCAGGGCAGTTTTCTAGAGGGAGTTGTAGACAAAAGCTCAGGCCACCCCAGGCCAGCCATGCTCGTAGGCATCTCCATGTTCCCCACACCACCAGGCTGACACCCTTTTCTCTACCTTGACTCCCTGCCTTTCCACCCCTAGTCTTTCTCCCTTGCCCCACCCTGCTTTTGTTCAGGAGCCTTTGTTTGGGGATCTCTGTCAGTGACACAGTTCTCCCCGTCTGCTTCACCTATTGGACTTCCCTGAGCAGTTCCGTGGGGCGGGGGGTGGGGGGAGGTGGAGGGGAGGGAACCCTGGGGAGCCCGTGCCTCTCTTGCTGGGCCCCAGGGGCCATAAATGAATCAAGGCTTTGCATTCTATTTTCAGCTGGGCTCGTGTCCTAGTGGGCTACCTGGACACTCAGAGGGCCCTTCCCATTGGAAAGCCTGTGGTCTCTCTTTGGCTGAAGGAAACGGAGTTTGGGAGTGTTTTGGATCTGTAGATTTATGGTTTTCATCAAGTTCAGAATATTTTTTACCATGACTTCTTCAAATATTTTTTCTTCCGTGCCCTCTCTTTGTTCTCTTTCCGAATACACGTAGGTTAGGTTGCTTGAAACTCTGGTGTAGTTCACTGGCATCCTTTTTGTTTCTTTTCAGTCTTTTTTCTCTCGGGCTTTCATTTTGCATAATTTCTGTGGCTATGTTGTCAAGTCCGCTAACCTTTTCCTCTGCCGTGTCTAATCTCTGTTAACCCTAATTCAGGTATTTTCCATTTCAGACATTGTGTTTTTCATCTCTCCATGTTTGATCTGGGTTGTTTTGTTTTCATTTTAATATATCTTTCATGTCTTTCCTTAACATACTAATGCTTCCCTCTACCTTTTGGAACATACAAAATATGGTTTTAATAACTGTTTTAATGTTCTGATTTGCTAATTCTATTTACTGTTTGTATTGATTTATTTTCCTTCTCTTTATGGGTTCTGTTTTCCTGCCTCTTGGCATGCCTGGTAATTTTTGATTGAATGACAGACAATGTAAATTTTACATTATTGGATGGTAGAAATTTCTCTATTCCTATAAATATGCTTGAGTTTTGTTCCGGGATGCAGTTAGGTTACTTAGAAAGAGTTTTGTCCTTTGGAGGTTTGCTTTTGTTAGGTGATCCCAGAGAAGGGTTTAACATGGGGCTAAATTTGCCCCACGGATAGACTCCTGAGTACTCCTCCTGATGCCTGGTGAATTATGAGGTTTTCCACTCTGGCTGGTAAACTATTCCAAGCTTTGCATGAGCCCTAGGGGTTGGTCCCTTTGTTTTTTGGGGAGTGGTTCTTCCTCTAGCTTCAAGTTTCTTTACAACACGTGCTCTAATCAGTACTTAGCCAAATACTTCAGGGAGACCCTTTGTAGACTTCCAGAGTTTTCTCTGGAACGGCATTCTCCTCTCCCTGTCAGATCCAACTGTCTCAGTTGGGCTCCTGGTCCCACATCCTCATTTCACAGGGGTCTGGGTTCCTCCTCTCTATGCTGAGGGCTGGAAATTATCTCCAGGAAGTCAGCTCCGGTATTTACAGAGCTTATCTTGTTTATGTTTCTTCTTTCAGGGAGTACTGTCCTGAACTACCTATTGTCTAATATATATTTATCTAAAATATATTTTGTCTTTTTGTTTATTAATAGTTTAAGGCAGGAGAGTCAATCTGGTCCGCGTTATTCCATCACAGCCAGAAACAGAAGCCCCATTATTGTGCTGTTTTTAAGACACTTTCTCCTCTCCGTTTTTTGTGCTTTTTCCTTATTAGCAAGAAGTTGTACTTCCAGGATTTACCCTCGATGTCTCTTAATCTCTTCTCTCCAGTTTTTATCTCTTTGTATTTTTTACGCTTGGTTCTGAAAGATTTACTTGACCGCTAGTGAAGTTTTTGTTTCTGCAATTACATGTTTAATTTTCAAAAGCACTTTCTTATTCTTATTGTTCTTCTTCTTCTTCTTTTTTAAATAGCACCCTGTCTTTGTTTTGTGGGTGCTCTAATATGTCAAATCTTTTAGAATTTGGGTTTTTATGACATTGTCGTCTTTCCAACATTCTATTTCTTCAAGAGGCAATTTGTTCTGTTTGCTTACTTTTGTCTTTCTCCCTTATATTGCTAGTTTCTTGCACTGTCTGGTAATCTTTAGGTGTCCGTTTATATTTAAAAGGCCAAAGCTATTTTTTTTCCTCTCAAGAGGCAAAAAAAATGATTCTTGGGCACCATAACTGATGTCTCGTTAGTATGATTGGTTGTTGTGCATTAGAGGCAACACAGGTTTGTAAACTCACAATAGTGGGCTCTTCTTCTCAATACAAAGGCTGAGACCACAGAACTGTGAGCTTCAGGCAAAAGGGAAGCAGTGGTGAGCCACAGGCACCCATCTGTTTCTTACCTTACTTTGATCATTTGCAAAGCTTATTTGTTGCTTTGGGAATAAACCCACATAAAACTTCATCCTAAGCAGGGACCAAGTCCTTATTGTCCACTTTTTGGACCTGGACTAGACTTGCATATACTAATGCTATGGATGACCAATCCATGACACCCGGCATCCCCTTTACCTGTCTGGGTCCAGCAGCCTGCATTTTCAGTGGCAAGCACCTGCACCCTTTTCTGGGCCGGAAGTTCTTAGGAATGATGGGTGGGTGTATAAATATCCCAGCACCCTCACCCCTTGGCCAGTATATTTCTTTTTTTTTAAATTTTTTTAAAGATTTCATTTACTTGTTTTATTATTTATTTATTTATTTAGATTTATTCATTTGTTTATTTAGCATGTGTGTGTGCAAATGTGGGCGGGGGCAGGGGAGGGTGAGAGAAAATCTCAAGCGGACTCCGTGCTGAGCATGGAGCCCAACACAGGGCTCGATCTCACGACTCTGAGATCGTGACCTGAGCCAAAATCAGGAGTCAGACGCTTAACCGACTGAGCCACCCAGGTGCCCCTGGCCAGTATATTTCTGCAGAATGTGCTCTACATCATTTCCTTGGGCTGTTCCATGGGATTAAGGTTTACTCTCCCACTTCGATACTGGCTTATTGGAAGTTTTCCCTTCCATGTATCACTTCCCCTGTGCTTTGGTGCTGTCCTGCACCTCCCAGAAAAACTACATGCTCTCAATCATCATCTCAGGATCTTCTTGGGTGGGGGGTGGGGGGATCCAATGAAGATCACTGATAATATGGGCCAAAGGTTGACACCCTTCCCATGTCTCCTTACACCAAAAGCCTAATCTTTTCTTTCTAAAAGTTCAATAAAGAGATGGATAAAGAGGAACAAATTCCCACTTCTGTGCTTTTCAGAATGTTCTATCTTGCTACGGCAGGAAGAATTCAGACACCCAGAATGTGGCAGAGTTGTCTCTTACTTAGTCTGTTAAACCACAATGAATGCAAATCTGCAAGACTAGTTGAAATGTAAGCTCCAGCTGTCACAAAGAATCTCTTCTGCTTATGTTGGGGTTTCATATCTGTTTATCTCTACCAAAATAAGGTAATATTTTTGCTCCTGCAAAAACTGAAAGCACAATAACCCAGAAATCTGCAGATTTTATACTCAATTAACAGCATGGGTATATTTTCAGGCAGTGATTCGCAGACGTTGGTGTGCATCAAGATCACCTGACGGCTTGTTAGAGTAAATCAATTGTTAGATTGTTAGATCCCATCTTCTTGTCATCTGGGTGGGAGCAGAGTTTGCATTTCTAGTAAGTTTCTAGGCAATTGCTATTGTCCAGGGAACATGTTTTAAGAACGCTTGCTTTAAGGAGTTGATGTTCTTCTCCCTCCTAGCTTAGATGATTGTATCTTACAGTCTGTTTCTTTTGTAGCATCTTCTACAAATCTTTTTGTATGATCTATGTAGTTTTCCATGTAATTGTATTGTAGCTAGTTGACTGTCAAGGTCTTTTATTAGTGATGATAGGTTTTTAGAGTTTCCTACTTATATAGGCATCCTTGGGCTGACATATTCTACATTAGCAGTTCTTTTTTTTTTTTTTAAGATTTTATTTATTTATTAGAGAGAGAGAGAGAGAGATCACAAGTAGGCAGAGAGGCAGGCAGAGAGAGAGGGGGAAGCAGGCTCCGCGCTGAGCAGAGAGCCCGATGCGGGGCTCGATCCCATGACCCTGAGACCATGACCCGAGCGGAAGGCAGAGGCTTTAACCCACTGAGCCAGTCAGGTGCCCCAGCAGTTCTTTTAACCTAGTAAAACATTAGCCTACTTCATCCAATTTTTAATTTTTATTTTTGCTGTGGAACAGTTTTAATATCTGCTCTGGGTTTCAGCAGTGGCTTTACTCTCGTCTTAGTGAAAGCATCCCATCTCTTGTCATCTATAAGACTCTGGCCCTGGTTTGGGAAGGAGGGAGGGGGTAAGATGGAAGATGGGGTGGGGAGAGGAGGGAGAGGAAGAAAGGGGTAGGAAGGACAGCCAGGGTTCGCATATTCCTGGGCAAACGCAAACCCCTGTTTCCAGCAGAAAGGCACGGAGGGCCGGGGGGAGAGGGGGAGCCCTAGCTCTCCGCATCCCCAGAACACATTCCCAGCCCCCATGAAGGAGCCAGTGCTGGAAGCTGCCTCCAGCTAAAAAGAAGGAATCCTGGGAATCCAGACAAAACCCCAAAGCCAAGGCCTCTTTTTCTAGGAAAAGTCCTCTTTGCTTTTCACAGGGAGCAATAAAACCCTGCAGTTTTATTCCCTGTAGAAAACCAATCTGCCCCTCTAGCCCTCTCTTGTCTGTATTCACAGTGACATAAACAGCTAGATAGCGTCCCCCTCCAGCGGGGTTGGTGGTCCCATGCATTCTGGCCCCACGCCCCTGTGTCAGCCGTTGTCATCCCCCTCTCATTCTTCTGCTGACTCAGTTGTGCTCTTGGGCAAGTCATCGCCCATCTATCGCTGGAACCTTCTGGACTGTGCGCCCCACGTGTATTTGATGGTTATCATGAATTCAGCCATCTCACACCCAAAAAGTTTCGGCACGCGGGCCTGCTCGAGCTCAGCACATCGCCCCCCTTGCACACCTCCTTGCACGCCTCTCTTAAGGACGGTGGGCAGCCCCAGCTGTCTCTGCTGGGGTTCCATGGTGGGGGCAGCGGGCGCTGCTGCAGGAGCCCCGGGGCGGGGGGGGGGGGGCAGGCTCATGGTGAAAGTGGCTTTGTTTCCCTCGCCAGTGAAGTCCATTTCCATGTGTTGGTGAACCGCCCATTGACTTCCTCCGTGGTGCATTTGGTGGAGAGGAGACTGGACCTCACCCCTCCACTTCTTGCTGACCTGATGCACGTTGTCTCTGTACTCGTCAGATGGGCTTCCACCCAAGGCCACTGTCATCGCTTTGTGTTCGCCAAAGAACACCCAGCTGTGCTTCCAGGGGGTCCAGATGTCTTTCAGCTTGCTCTCCTCCGGTGGGCCAAGGAGAAGATGAAAATTACCTGGATGTGTCCACACATCTCCGAAGCGCTTCTGTCAGGTTCTGTTTCAGTTCTAAGCTTTTCTTGGCAGTTCTGACTAAGGAAACCTTGTCACGCTTGGATTACGGCTTTGCCCTGGTGACAGAAGGTGGTCTACCTCATTTAATTTAATTTAATTTAATTTAATTTAATTTAATTTAATTTAATTTAAACATTTTTAAAGATTTTATTTTTAAGTAATCTATACACCCAATGTGGGACTTGAACTTACAACCCCAAGATTAAGAGTCGTGTGCTCTACCAACTGAGCCAGCCAAGTGCCCCTTAATTTAATTTAATTTAATTTAATTTAATTTAATTTAATTTAATTTAATTTTTGTATTGCTTTCCTTCCCCATTTAATTTAATTTTATTTTTTTAAAAGATTTTATTTATTTATTTGACAGAGAGGGAGAGATCACAAGTAGGCAGAGAGGCAGGCGGTGGGGGTGGGGGGAAGCAGGCTCCCCGCTGAGCAGAGAGCCCAATGCGGGGTTCCGTCCCAGGACCCTGAGATCATGACCTGAGCCGAAGGCAGAGGCCTTAACCCACTGAGCCACTCAGGAGCCCCATTCCCCCGTTTAATTTGAAACGTGGAAGAGTAATCTCATTCTTTTTAGTTGCAACACTTAATTAGCATATCCAAATATATTGCAAATACAGTGCAGATTCTGTGAGGTTTCTAGTCTTTTGGGACACCTTTTACATTCATAAAGTGACAGGCTTTGAAGGAAAAGTTCTCTTTTGCTTAATTACATTTGCATGGTATGTCCCAGAATAAGGAAGGAAGTTCCCTGAGGAGTTTCTGAGAAGTCCTGTGGGTACCAATACCAGGTAGAGTGGAGAGAGGAAAAGGGAAAGATGTCAGCTGGGGGACCAGCTGTGGAGAGCGAGGAGGGCCACCGGCAAAGCCCAGCTACAGGGTGGAGACCCCAAGGGTCCAGGACCTAGGCACGTCAGAGAGGAGGAGCAGGGAAGCAGGAGCAAGGCAGCTTGGAGGGCAGAGGTCTGGAGAGAATAGGGGCTGGGGGAGACAGGAAGCATGCCCCGAGCTGGAAGGAACAAAGCAAAAGTTGTCTCTGGTGAACCCTAATCATGAATTATGCTCCAATTTTATGAAATAAGAAACATTGTGGCATTCAGTTGTTGTGTTGAAGAGCACGATATAAAAAAGAAGTTTATAGCCCATGAAATACTGTTAGGCGGGTGGGGCAAGTTCATTATAGCTTACACCACAGGGCCATTTTCCACGTAGCCTCTGTTACAAATCTCCTTAGGTTCATTCATAGTGAAGAAGAAGGTGAAGGAGAAGAAGAGAAAGAAGAAGAAGGAGGAGGAGGAAGAGGAGGGAAAGAAGGAGAATAAGGAGAAGGAGAAAAACAAGGCTTTGTGGAGAAATGTTATTTATTTATGTATTTACATATTTATTTTAGAGAGAGAGAGGGCACTCAGAACATGTGTGAGTGGGGGGTGCGGGGCATGGGGCAGAGGGAGAGGGAGAGAGAGAATCCTAAGCAAGCTCCATGCCCAGCATGGAGAGAGGGAGAAGCAGACTCCCCTCTGAGTGGGGATCCCACTGTGGGGCTCGATCCCGTGACCCCGAGATCATGACCTGAGCCCAAACCAAGAGCCAGACGCTTAACCGACTGAGCCACCCAGGTGCCCAAAAGTGTAATTTATTACACTTTTAATTTATTTGATGACAAATACACAATAAGTTATGTTTGTTCTTGGAAATTGCATTTGCTCAATACATTGTAAATGAACAATTGTGAATGTGATCCTTCTCATACCTCCCCAATCTAGGCAATCCATGCCACAACCATGCCAGTGTGTATTTCGAATCACTATTATTGCGGACTTCTTTTGCAAGTCAGAAAGCACTAGATTCTAGCCTTAGCTTTATCTTTACAAATCTGCTCAAAAGGACATTGCCTGCAATCACCCAGATGTCCCTTGGTGGATGAATGGATGGACAAAATGCAGTGTGTGTATGTGTGTGTACTAATCAGCCACAAAAAGGCATGAAGTTCTGAAAGATGCTGCAATGTAGATGAACCTCTAAAATTATGTTAAGTCAAAGAATCCTGACGTAAAAGATCACAGATATGATTCCATTCATATGAACTACACAGAATAAGTCAATCCACAGAGACAGGTAGACTGGTGGTCTCCAGGGACTGGGGTGGGGGGATGGGAGTGATTATGTAATGCGTTCTGCGTTTTCTTTTGGGGTGATGAAAATGGCAATATTTGAAATGCGTTGCACAACATGGCGAATGTACTACACTGAACTGTACACTTGAAAATGGTTAACTTTAAGTTATGTAAATTTCACCTCAGTTTAAAAAAGAGAGAGAGAATATTGCCTGTGGCATATCAGATTCAAATATAACGTGGAGTTCTTTCCTTCCACGGCAGGCACTCAACCTCCCTCTCCCAGAGCACCTGGGGATGAGTTTCTCAGATGCTTCTTCCCGCACCCCCAACCCCACAGCAGAGGAGGGAAGCCTGACTCATGTAATTAGAGCCCTGGTAGGGCAGATAGTCTTTGCTGTCCTGCCGCTGCTTCCTTGCGGTGTGTTCAAAAAACTCTCTCCTTCGTTTTGCCTTGTGTGAATTCTTTGACTGCCCGCGCTGTGGGCTTCCACCCAATTGGGTCGCCCCACATTTGGTGGCCCCTATCCAATTGGGGGACCCCACATTTGGTGCACTCTGCATGGAGAACCTTTCTTTGCTGGCCCTGGGCTACCCCTGTATTCTCTAGCAGTTTCTCCCAACTTTTCCTTGGAGGACCAATTCCAGGACTCCTGGGGGAGCTGACGACCTCCAGCTAAGGTTACTCCTTGGTGAGGATCCGAAGCCCCAGGGGAACCAGCCGGACTGCCCCTGATGGAAAGTGTGAGGGATTTCCCATTTGCCCTTGGGAGGGACGCTTCCCTCCCTCTCCTTTCTCTTTGTGGCCCTTCAGCCACAGTTCAACCCCAGCACCTCTGAGACAACTGAAGATCTCTGGCCAGGACGGCTCCCCCAATGCGGTCTGAAGGTCTCAGACCTTCAGGGCAAACAGGTTGGACTGTCCGCACCTGTGAAGGCAAAAGACCTGTTTCCCTCTGCTTTCTGACTCCACTTCTCCTTAGGTCTGTTTCCAATGTGCAGTGCAGCTGGGCGGTGAATCCGTGCTCCTTAGGGACCCAATTGGGACCCTTTCCTGATGCTGGCTGACTCTCAGCCACTTTACCTCCATAAAAAAAAGTAGAGCACCTGGGTGGCTCAGTGGGTTAAGCCTCTGCCTTCAACTCAGGTCATGATCTCAGCGTCCCAGGATCAAGCCCTGTGTTGGGCTCTCTGCTCAGCAGGGAGCCTGCTTTCCCCCTTCTCTCTGCCTACTCGTGATCTCGGTCTTTCTCAGTCAAATAAATAAAATCTTAAATCTTAAAATCTTAAAAAAAAGAAAGAAAAAACCCTAATACACGGTATACACGGTAGACTCCTGTGATAAAGACAGAAGCAAAAAAAAAAAAAAAAAGACAGAAGCAAAGGGACATGGGCAGAAGAGAAAAAGAAATGAGTGGGTTAGAATCTCAGCCACAAATTCTGCATTTTAGAATGAATGGAAGAGAGTTGAGAAGAAAGTGCTTACATTTCCACGCAGAAGAGAAGAAACCAATGCTGTCAAAGTTCTATCTACAGATAAAATTTAACCACAGATTGAAGAATTTAAGAAGGGTTATACGTGTGCTGGTTCCAAATCAGGTACATACAGTGTCTAAGAATCTGAAGATGGGGAGTCCTAGGATGTCATACACCAACCAGAAAAAGGGATACAGAAGACCTTATCTTTGGACCTGAATTCGCCACTGAATTACTTCATTCATTCATGTATTCACAAGTCGATCTCGAGCACTTATTAAGTGCTAGGCACTGTTCTAAGGGCTGAGGATCCAGTGGTAAACAAGACACATGCAGTTTCTACCTTCATGGAGCACAGTCTAGTGTGAACACAGACAAACGGGCAAACAAACATTGTTGAACCAAAATGAAATCATACAATGTCAGGTGATGATATGTACTGTGAAAAACATAAAGCAGGATGAGAGACAGTGAGAAGGAAGGTCTCTCCTAAGAGGAGATATTGTAGCAGAAATGCAATGACAGGAGGGGAGGGACATGTAAACAGAGAGTGTTGGGGGAATAAGAGAAGAGCAGGTGCAAAGGCCCTGGGGTGTAGCTGCGCTTGTTTCCTCCACGAGGATGGAGCAGCTGGAGTGCAGAGGCAGGAAGGCCAGGGAGCAGTGCGTGTAGGGCCTGCGGGCCGTGGGAAGGGTTTGTGTTTTCAAGGTTCAATCTGTGTTGTAGTACATTATCAATAACTCCTTCCTTGTCATGGCCAAATAACATCCCATTGTCTGCATGCACCACATTTTATGCATCCATTCATCTGTTGATGACTATTTGAAGTTTTTTCTATGTTCTGGCTATTATAAATGCAAAATTTTGTACAGACATATGTTTTCCTTTCTCTTGGCTATATACCTACAAGTGAAATCCCTGGGTCATGTGGTAATTAGGCTGAATCTTTAAAGGAAGTGCCAGACTTTTCAGAAGTGGTTGCATCATTTTACAATCCCACCAGCACTAAGTGGGGTTTGATGTCTCCACATCTTTTTGAATGCTTATTATATGTCTCTTTCATTATAACATCCTAGTGGATATAAGGTGGAATCTCACTGTGGTGTGCATTTCCTTCCCCCGATGGTGTCTGAACAACTTTCCAAGTGCATCTTGTCCATTTGTATATCTCCTTTGGAGGAATGTTTATACAAATGGGATCCTTTGCCCATTTTTACATTGGGTTATTTGTCTTTTTACCACCTTTGAGACCCTTGAAATCTCCAGTTCTTCTATCCAACCCAACATACACACGCACCAAAAAACCCCTCAAGTTAAGAAATGTTGGACTCTCAAACAAGGCTCTGTGGCCAGCGCAGGACAAAATCAACAGGTAACCTCGGGGAAGAAGGGGTTCAAGATCACCTGGTGATTATTTCCCTCCTGGCTCACAATTGACACTGGACTTAGCCCATTTGAAAAATTAATTTTTATGTCCAAGAGGCTTTTGTACACCACAAAGAACCCACTAAATTATTTGTTTCTGAGCAGTTAGTGATTAGTCCAATATTCACATGTTGCTTAGATAACTATCATATCAAAAAATGAGTTTTACAGATTAGAATTCCCCAAACATTTTAACAGTGATAAAAACTTAAGCAATTAAGCTCTTCGAAATGAAAGCTTGATGAAAATAATAAGCCAAATCATGAGATCCTTTTAAATGCTTTCAACATCTTAAAAATTTGATGCACATGAATACAATGATTACCAAATTTTCAGGAGGAACCCTAAAAAACCTTTTTGCAAAAATGCCAATGTCATGGATCTAAATTTGCTTCTTCATTGTCTGTTTTTCCTTTTTTTCTCTCTTTTTCATATTGCTTCCCTGGGGTCCTAGAGGCCTTCCGTCTGCCTCCCTGGGTCCATTCTCCCTTCGTCTGCTCTGCTTCATGCTCTGGGAGACTCATTGTAGAAAATGCACCAACAGAGTCCTTTGCTTCAGTCTTTGCTTGGGTTTTATCAGTGGGAGGCATCAGCTCGAAATTTGAGCATGGGGAAACAGTGAGGTGGACTCCTTTACAAAGGAGTGTCCATGAGTTGGCCTTTGTTTCTCATCAGAATGTCACATACCCTGTCACTGACCCCCACCTCCCTGTGGAATAAGAGTTCCTCTCTTTCTTCTCCAGGCCTGGAACTGATAAGCTCCCAATGCTAGCCTCTTGCTCCTGTATTCTTCCTTGTTGGTTTCCCTTAACCCTACGCACTCCTCTATAGATGTACCTTCACTCCACCCATCTCAGTCATTCTACTGGAGCGTGCCATATTTTTCCTGTTAGGTCCGTGACTTATAGACTGGGTTATAATTTTATTTGCTTGACTTGGAGAGTCAGAGTGACCGTTGCCGACCAGTTAGGTGACAAATACAGATTAAGAGTTGAAGGCTCAGAACCAGGGCCAGAAGACTTGGATCTTCCATCCAGAAGATTCTAAGTGGAACAGGCTTTTTATCTTTTTATGGACAGCTTTTGTCCACTACCTGAGGACCTGCCCAAGTGACTGGCTCTAACCAATCAGTTTTCTTTGATTTTTTTGTGTGTCCTTATCTTTACAATTCTTTGAAAAATAAGGCCGTTTGAAAGTCTTATCTTAAAAGCAGAGCCAGAATGTTTGTGATGCAACCAACATAAGACATTTTGCAATGGCTTTTCCCCCCAGAGACTTAGCGCAATTCCTCACGTGACATATTTACATATGCTCATTGTCTACTGTATTACTCAGAGTTCTCTGGAGAAACAGAACCAATCAGATGTATTGTAGGAATTACCTCACATGATTATGGAGGCTGAGAAGCCTCATGATCTACTCTCTGTAAGCTGGAGGCCCAGGAGAGCTGGAAGTGTAGGTTTCAGACCAAGTGCAGAGGAAGACCAATGTTGCCACTCATAACAAATTCTCTGCTTTATTCTATTCGGGCCTCCAATAGATGAGATGAGTGCCCCCCACCGCTCCCGCGGAACCCCTGGGGAGGTAGATCAACTTCACTCAGTCTATACAATCAAATGTTAATCTCTTCCAGAAACATCCTCACAGACATACCCAGAATAATGTTTAGCTAAATATCTGAGGACTCTCTGTCTCGGTGAAGTTGACACATAACGTAAAATGAACCATCACCATCACATTTCTCTCCCTTCACTGAAATATAAGCCCCATGAGGGCAGGGACTCTGTCGGGTTCGTTCTCTATTGGTCTTCCCGGCATCTAGAACCACACCCGGCACCAAGCAGTTGCTTAGAAAACAGTTGTTGAGTGAACGAATGAGACTGGCCCACATCTCACTGAACTGATGAGAAACTTGAGGCCTGGGATGGTGCATGGTCACTGGGTTCATGGCTAAGCTGTGACTCAATCCCAGGAGGCTGTATCAGTTATTTATCGCTGCATAACGAATAACCCCTAGCTTAAAACAACATTTTTTATCACTGCATAACAAATACCCCTAGCTTAAAACAGCATTTATTATCTCATAGTTTCTGTAGATCAGGAATTCAGGCACAGCTTAGCTGACTTCTCTGTTCAAGGTCTCCGAAGGTGTCAGCCCATGGTGGCTTGCTTCTTGTATATAAGTCAAGAAGGAGATAAAGAGAATCTACTAGTAAAATGGAAACTACCATCATAGAACTTAAATATGGACGTGGCATCCCATCAGCTTTCTCACATCCTATTGAGTGACAGGTACCATCTGTACTCAAGAGAGGGGGCGGCTACTCAAAGGTGTCACTACCAGGAGACGGGGGTCATGGGTGCTCTTCTTAGTCTGCCCAACCAGCCCACCTAGGTTCCAATCCTCACTTGACTCTGTCACTTCTTCCCCGTGTGATCTTAGGTAAGTTACTTACTCTCTCTGTGCTTCAGTTACAACCTTTGAAAAATGAGACAAATAATAGTACCTGCTTCACAGGATTGTTGTGGGAATTAAATAAAAATGGGCAAATACACAGAACGGGGCCTGCGCGTAGTGATTGCTTAATAAAGATTGGCTCTTCTGCTGCCCCGTTGGGGCAGGCGTGTAGTGCGGCCCCCAAAGGAAAGGGAATTATAGCTATGCTGGGTTCCCTATTCTTGTAGAATTGTTCAATCCAGCCTCGAGTCTGTCCTTGCCATAATTTTTCCTGCTTAGAGGCTTTACTCCCATAAGTAAGTCATCTGAGTACATTTTTAGTCCCAAACCAAGGGCAATTAATTAAAAAAAAAGTCCCAAACCAAGGGCTCAGAAAGTGCTAGCCCACTAGTAGGTGACTGTTTCATGAAGAGTTCTATTGGGGGAAGCCACAAAAGCATTGTTGGGGGGTCTGCTTGGTCTAGACAGGAACCAGGAGGCAGCAGCCAGGAGACAGATGGAAACTTGACTCAGGAAGAAAATCCTATGGAGTCTCCATCACTTGAGATGGACCGCTTTTGTTTTTGTTTTTGTTTTCCTTTTCTTTTTCAGGGAAGTGGCTTGGCTTGAATGTTGTCTGAACCACAGCATCTAGGACACAAGACAGCTCGCAGAAGTCCACTGCAGAGGAGAGGGCGGCATAAGTTCCATACAGTGAGTGAACAGGGATCTCCTGCTTTCCCTCCTTCCCATTTTAAGCACTAAAAGGGGGTTATATCCAGTCAGGATAACACAGTGGAGTCTTGGGCTGCTTGGGTGGCTCAGTCGATCCAGCATCTTCCTTCAACTCAGGTCGTGATCCCGGGATCCTGAGATCGAGCCCCGCGTCAGGCTCACTGCTCAGTGCATAGTCGGCTTGGGGTTCTCTCTCTCCCTCTGCCCCTCCTGCTCATTCTCTATCTCTCTCAAACAAAGAAACACAATCTTAAAAAAAAAAAAAACAACACACACTAAAAAAGGGATGGAGGCTTTCACTGAAGTGTCATTTTCCTATGGCTGCCTTAGGAAACTACAGCACACCACGTGGTTTAAAACGATGACATTTATTTTTTCACCATCCTAGAGACTAGAAGTCTGAAGTCAGGACATGGCAGGGCCGTGCTCCTTCCAAAGGTCCTGGGGAAGATCCTTTCTTGCCTCTTAGTTTTTTTGTTTTTTGTTTTTTCTTTTTTTCTGAGGTTAAGTAGGCTCCACACTGGGGCTTGAACTCAATAATCACATGCTCTACTGACTGAGCCAGGCAGGCATGCCCCCTATCTTCTGAGTTTCCAGTGGTGGCTCAAAATTCTTGGCTTTTCTTGGCTCATGGACATGTTGCTCTAATCTATGCTTTCAGAGTCACATGGCCTTCTCCCTGTGTGTGTCCGTGTATCTCTTCTTACAAGGACACCAGGCAGTGTACTAGGGTCTATGCCCGTCTAGTATGACCTCAACTTAAATTAATTAATTGTATCTGCCAAGACACTATTTTCAAATAAGGTCACATTCTCAGGCTTTGGGTGGATGTGAATTTTTGAGTGACTTTATTCAACCCAGTAAAACTGCCCACCATTTGTATATATTCATCTTCACTAGTTGCAAATTATTTCTCTCTCTTTTTTTTAAAGATTTTATTTATTTATTTGACAGAGAGAGAGAGAGAGATCACAAGTAGGTAGAAAGGCAGGCAGAGAGGGGGAAGCAGGCTCCCTGCTGAGGAGAGAGCCCGATGCGGGGCTCAATCCCAGGACCCTGAGATCATGACCTGAGCTGAAGGCAGAGGCTTTAACCCACTAAGCCACCCAGATGCCCCTGCAAATTATTTCTCATCATGGCTCTGAGGTCCTCTGAAATCTAGAGCCATGGGAAATTTATTGTATTCTAATTCTAGGATTTATTATTTTCTCCCCAATTATTATCAGTATTTTTAAACTGAAGTGTGGTTGACATACCATGTTATATTAATTTCAGATGTTCAACAATTCTATACATTACTCTATGCTCACCATGACATGTGTAGTTCCCATCTGTCAACATGCAATGTTATTCCAATGTTATTGACTATATTCCCGGTGCTGTACTTTTCATCCCCATGATTTACTTATTTTATAACTGAAAGCTTGTACCTCTTAATCCCCTTCACCTGTTTTGCCCATGTGCCCAATCCCTTCCCCTCTGGCAACCACCAGTTTGTTCTCTGTATTTATGATTCTGTTTCTGTTTTTTGTTTGTTCGTTTGTTTTACTTTTCAGATTCCACATATAGGGGAAATCATATTGTATTTGTCTTTCTTTATCTGACTTATTTTGTTTAACAGAATATCGTCTAGGTCCATCCATATTGTCCCAAATGGCAAGATCTCATTCTTTTTTATGGCTGAGTAATATTCCAGTGTGTGTGTGTGTGTGTGTGTGTGTATCTCACAACTTCTTTATCCATTCATCTGTTGATAGACACTAGACACTTAGGTTGCTTCCATAACTTGGTTATTATAAATAGTCTTGCAATAAGCATGGGTAATATATCTTTGAGAATTAGGGTTTTCATTTTCTTTGGGTAAATATCCAGTAGTGGAATTACTGGATCATATGGTAGTTCTATTTTTAATTTTTTGAGAAACCACCTCACTGTTTTCCATAGTGGTTGCACCAATTTACTTTCCCATTAACAGTGCACAAGGGTTTCCTTTTCTCCATATTCTCACCAAAACTTGTTATTTCTTACCTTTTGGATAGTAGCCATTCTGATAGGTGTGAGGTGGTATCTCATTGTGGTTTTGATTTGCTTTTCCCTGATAATGAGTGCTGTTGAGCATCTTTTCATGTGCCTGTTGGCTATTTGTTTGTCTTTTCTGGAAAAATGCCTATTTGGGTCCTCTGCCCATTCTTAATCGGATTATTTGTTGTGCAAGTGTTGAGTTGTGTAAATTATTCATATATTTTGGATATTAGCTGTCTAGGATTTATTCTTAAGTAGGACAAAACTATGTGATAAAGTGAGCCTGACTTGAGTGAACAACCAATCACAGTGAGTCTTGAGATGTACCATCTATAAAGTCCAATGCTTAACTGACTGAACCACCCAGGTGCCCTTAAAATAGCTTTACAGATACCCACCAGGTTAGAGTTGGAAGTCTCCTTAGATATCATTGCCTCCAGCTCAGATGGCAATCTAGTTCAGCCCTGACTGATCCCCTTCATCCTGGAAGGAAACCATCACCTCCTGAGACAGCTTCTTCCCTCTTAGACCAACAGGATGGATGGAAATGCCTTCCTTCCAGGAGCTGAGGTCTGCATCCTCAAGCCACTGGGCACTGTTTTGCCTTCTCATTAGTCCTCGATGAGATAGACATGGAAAGGATGGCCTCCATCATATCTCGACTTCTTTTAGACATCCCTATCCTGCCACCCTTTTTTTCACAGTGGTACCAGGACTGAGATGTAGTTTTCTTCTTCTTATTTTTTTTTAAAGATTCCATCCATTCATTTGACACAGAGAGAGAGAGAGATCACAAGTAGGCAGAGAAAGGGGGAAGCAGGCTCCCCACCAAACAGAGAGCCCAATGCGGGGGCTCGATCCCAGGCCCCTGGGATCACGACCTGAGCCGAAGGCAGAGGCCTCAACCCACTGAGCCACCCAGGTGCCCCTGAAATGTAGTTTTCTATAAATGATCTGACACAGGTCCTGGACCTTTTAAATTTGCCTCTTCCTTTTTTTTTTTTTTTTTTCAAATTTTTATTTTGAAGTAATTTAAAACTGATAGAGAAGTTGTGAGAATCATACAAAGAACTTTATGTCTTTAGCCCAGGTGCTCTGGTTGGCACTTGGTGTTCCTCTAGAAAACGGGGTGGGTCAATGGCGATTCCTTGGAGGGCTCAGCAGGTGGTCCTCCTGGCTTTCGAGGTAGGATTCAGAGAACGCAGGCGGAGGTTACCTACCTTTCTAGACCACAGCTTGGCACACCATCACCACAGGCTGAGTCTGAGAGAATATGCTTTCCAGGTCATTTTCATTTCCTGCCTTCTTCTCTGTGGCACTCAGCTGCGATAAAGCTCTATTCAATGAATAACCCCTGCTGAGGGTTATCTTGTCAGTGTTAGCCTACCATCGCTTGCCAAAAGTGTTATTGAATGTCTCATTTAACATGCTCATTGCTCATTTCAACTTTGTCTTATCTACAGATTTGAAAGAAATGGCTTCCAGAACTTAACTGTATTTGTTGATTCCTTATGCAGTGTGACGTCATTAACTATTTGCTTATTTGGCCACAATTTCTTCTTTTTTTAAAAATAAGACTTTTATTTCTCTGAGAGAGTGAGAGAGAGCAAGGTCGGGGAGGGAGAGGGACAAGCAGACTCCTTGCTGAGCATGGAGCCTGATTTGGGGGAGTGGTGGTGGTGGGAGGCGGGGAGGGGAGGGGGGGCTTGATCCCATGACACTAAGGTCATGACCTGAGCTGAAATCAAGAGTCAGATGCTTAACCAAATGAGCCACCCAGGTGCCCTGGCCACAGTTCCTTCTAATTATATTGTTGCCTAGGCTATTTCCTCTTCTTTTCCACATGGCTATCACTAAATCATTGTTACGTTCCTTGACTGCCATCTGTATTCATGAGTCTTCTTCCAAACAAGGATCTTATCATCAAATGTTGAAAAATGATCTGCGCTATATTTTCCCTCTGGGAATATATATATGCAATATGCTCTGAAATATATATATGCAATATCCTGTAATAACAATGTGTGGTCAAACTAATTTTGTTTAAGCAACTGCTTCTCTAGTTCCTTGATCATCAATCTTCTTTTTATGGTCATCCTTTTGAGGAACCCTAGTGTTATGGGAAACACGGTGAAGGAGAAGCTGGTCTATAAGATTTCATTAATTCACTGTAAAAGTCAAGTCACCCCACCCGTAGAAAGAAATGAGGCCGTCCTCATTTCTTGGTTTCAAAACCAATGGATGGTTTCAAAACCATCCATTCAATAATTAATTCTAGATATTAACTTTTTTTCCCCAGTGAATCAGACTTAATCTTAATGGTTAGAATTTTACTTTTTCCTCTCCTTCTGAAAAGGTAGTAATTCTTTGTCCGGGTCTGCTCTTTTGGCATCTTCTCACTCACTGTGATCTCCTCAATGTCACTGACCAAGAGATGGGTCATGTTGCAAATTCTGTTAGCCTGGGAGACGGTGTGCAAGTCCAGACCCTGGAGGGGTTTCTGGGTAACTCTTCTTGGTAACTCATATTTCTCGACACAGTGCTGTATATACAGTAGGCTCTTAATACATGGCCTTCCTTCCAAGCCTGTGCAAAACTTTCAGAGACTGGAGCTTGCTGAGCATTCCCGACAATGTCTGTAAACACCAGTAAATTGTGTGGATGGAGCCAGGCCACACATTATTTTCCCCGACTGTGTGCCTTTGTTTGCTCTGGCTTCCACAGCCCAGGCCCCCAGACTGGGTGGATCCAACAGCCTACACTTATTTCTTGCAATTCTGGAGGTTGGAGATCTAAGATCAAGGTGTGAGCAAAGCTGGTTTCTCCCAAGGCTTCTCTCCTTGGCCAGTGGATTACCATTTTCTCACTGTGTCTTCACGTGGCCTTTTCTTTGCGCACATCCGGGGTGTGTCCTCTCTTACAAAGACACCAGGCACATCAGCTTGGGGCCCACCCATATGACCTCATTTAAATTCAGTCACCTCTTTAAAAGCTCCATTTCCAAATACAGTCATATTCTGAGGTACTGGAGGTTAGAGCTTCTACACAGGAATTTGGGGATAGACACGATTCTGCTTATAACACTCTCTAATTTTTTCCCCCTCATGTTATTCCTTCTTGAATCATTTGTACTTGAATCAAAATTCTGCATCTTAGGAGTCCCTATCCTGCTTGAATCACTAGACTCCCTGATCTTGAAAGCATCCCTCTTTCTCTAAACAGCTGTCTGATTTCCTGAAGCCTCAAGTACGAGCCCAGTTGGCCTCTGTCTGCCTTTTTCTGCTGTGAACTCCAACATAACATGTGACATGGGGTGAGTCCTGGACTGCCCTGTGCCTCAGCAGCCCCATCTACAAATACAGGGAGTAAAATGATGCCACAGCACACAGGAGTTGGGAGTGTAGGGGTGTGCGGGTGTGGGCGGACTTAGAACAGTGCCAGGCACAAAAGTGAGACCTTAACATATGTTAGAGATTCTTAAAATTATATATTGTTATTATTATCATTAACATGCACTGCCGTACTATTGTTCTACTAGAAGTCCAGACCATGGAACATATTATGAGACAAAATCTGACCCAAAAAAACGCATTTCAACAATCTTGTGAATATAGATTGTCACCCCTTAACCGATAAATGGTAAGTTGTTAGTTTTTACTTCAGTAAGAAAAGACCTTAAAGAACATGTAACAGATGTTATTTTACGCACTTCCCACATTTAATCCAAAATTATCTCCAAGATAGGCATCTTTTTCACCACCTTCCATGGCACAGATTAGAAAACTAGAGTGGAGAGATGTCAAGCATTTAGCTAAGGTCTTTCGGCTGGTAGTGACAGAGTCAGAATTGGAACACAGGCCAGGCTGCTTCTAGAGCAAAAGTCACATCCCCATCTGTATGAGTTTCCTACGGCTGCTTTAATAAACATGGAAACCTCTATTAGAATAAAGTCAGGAAGCTGGCAGTTGGAGCTCCCACCCCTGGCCTGTCCTCCTTGGCAGACCCAGCAGGAAAGAGGTACAGACCCAGCAGGAAGGAGGTACCTTAGAAAAGTTGATACTACCTACTCTCCCAGCAGGAGGAAAGGGATGTTTTCTCCTCCCACCAGCAACACCTCAGCCAATGAGAGACAGCCACAGCTCAGCCAATGAAAAGCCAGTATACTTCCAGTTCCCAGTTTACTCCAATGGGCTTTTTGCTTATAACAGCCCCGCCCAACTCTCTTCTCTCTTAATAAAAGAGCGTCCTCTGGTTTGTTTTCCAGGCTTACCTATGGTTTTGCCTTAGGTTTCCTGGCTTTGCAATTCTCAGTTATCCCGAATAAACCCATCTTTTGCTGGTAAAATAACCGGCAGTTTTATTTTTAAGGTTAACACAAAGTACCACAAACTGTGTGGCTTAAAACAGTAGAATAGTATTCCGTCACGATCCTAGAGATCAAAAGTCCAAAATCAGTACTACTGAATCAAAATCAAGGTATCAGCGAGGCTGCACTCCCTCCAGAGTTGCTAGGAGAGAGTGTGTGCCTTCCAGCTTCTGGTGGTTCCAGACGTTCCTTGACTTAGGGCCCCATCCATCCAACCTCCACTTCTGTGGTCACATGGCTTCCTTTTCGGTCTATGTATCTCTCTCTGCATCTCTTATAAGGACACTGGTAAGGGCATTTAGGGCCCATGACAATACTCCAGGGTAATGTCTTTACCTCAAGACCCTGAACTTAATCCTATCTTCAAAGACAACCCTCCCCAATAAAGCCACTTTTACAGGTTCCAGGGATTAGGACCTGGGTATTTTGGGGGGTGGGGGGTGGGGGAGGGAGCATTTTTTAGCCTACTACATTATTCCCATCCTACTGCCTGGTTAATTCCATGATATAATTAATACATGATGCTTTTGTGGACTAAGGGGAGAAACATAACCTCCATGATGGCTCAGTCATGGAAAGGCTGAAGGGTGCAGAAATCATAGACTGTAGGAAAGCCAGTTGTAAATGTTTTAGAATAAATTAAGGCTGCCATTGAGACCTAGTGGTCAGGAAGAGGTCCTAAGAATTGACATTCTGACTATATAGTAACATGTAAAGGTGAAGGAGGAATGTCATAAATAAATGTTTACTCATTAAGGTTTTTTGAGCTCAGACTCAAAGAGGATCCATTCTAAAGATTCTAAGTGGACACACAGCCAAAGGCAATTGTTTTAGAGTGGCTAGAACCTTCTAACAAGAGTGTTAAGGAAGACTACAGCACCAGAATGAGCAAAGGTCTTTTATGAGCTTTTGAAAAGCAAGAAGAACAAAGAGGGGCAAGCCCATTGTTCTGGGTAGAAGGTGTATTGTAAGTGGAGACTCAGCAGGAAGCAGAACTATTCACCTGCTATTTCTGCTTCTGGCTCACCATCACAGAGACGGGTCGGACAGGAAAGGACAGATGGGACTACGTGCTTCCAGGCAAGTCAAAGCCAGAGATGGGTGTAGCAAAGGGGCTGTTGGAATGAGCCCCCCTCCGAGACTAGAAGACTTTGCAGACCCACCTGCAGAGCCAGCTCCTGTGAGATTCATCTGAGAAATGTGGGGGTGTGAGGGCTCCTGGAGAAGGGCCAGGGTGGGGGTTGGGGTGATGAGGACAATGGAAACCCAGGAAACTGCAGATCAGGGGCCTCACATCATTAACTTCTCTGGTTTGATGCATAACGCAGGGAATTCAGAGAATAAATTTGAGTTTAGAGAGACTTACTGGAGATGGAGACTTCTATTTGGTACAACTGGTTGGAGTTGTACAACCAGATGGAGACTGCTGGAGTTGAGAAAGCACTCATGAGATCCATCTAATACTGATATATTGAGCCAGCTCACCAGCCGGCCACACTTGTCTTTCAGTGTTTAGCCTCTGCTCTTTTCAAGGAGAATCAAGAGTGTACATCTCTTGAATCCAATGAATTCAATTTTGGGGACTTCCTCCTGCTCTTCTCCCCTCTCTTACTTCTAGAAGCCCACCTGGATCCTCTTGCATACCCCTCCACCCATCACTTTTCCCCTAAATGAAGCCAATGGAGACACAGAGCCCATGAAGGGAAATCCTGACAGCTCTGGACCAGCCCAAGGGCTGACAACAGAATTTCTAAGAGGGAAAAGTGATAACAAGGCGTTATCTTGGGAAGGGGGAGCAAATAAACGTAAAGCTTTGCCAAGAAATGTTTCTCTAACTCACATTGTTGTCAAGGTCATTAATGGACTGAGGAAGATGGGTCTTAAAGAATAGAGAACTTGAAATTGGCATAAATTCCATCAGACATCTGTTAGCACCTGTTAAAAAGAAAACCATAGGCCCCAGATTGTGTCACTTCGACTGAGTTCCCAAACTGGGGCTTAATACCTGATCGAATTGTGGTTTCAGCCTTCCCCAGAAATGTAGTCTTAACTGGTCAGGAATTTTTCTATCAGGACCAAGGAGTCTGCCACAAGGACCCTCTCCATCCCCCAAAGGGATATGAGGTCATCTGCATGGTAAGCTCCCTTGCCTCTCCCCCAAAGGAAAATCCTTACCTCGAATGTTTGCTAATAAATTTCTTGTTACCACCCTCCTTCTAAGAAAACTTTCCATTTTGTGCAACTCCTTGCTGGATGGGAACTGCCCGATTCATGAATCATTTAATAAAGCCAATTGGATCTTTAAAATTTACTCAGTTGAATTTTTGTTATTTAACACAAATTTGTGGTTCCAAGTGCTGGTGAGACACGGGTGAGACCAGAGTGTGGTCCTGCCACTCTAATAATTAACAGTGGGGACAGATGCTGTGGACATGTTATCAAACTAACATGAGTTCACTCCTTGGTGAGTCACAGATAGAGACCACGTTGGGTTGAGTGGTCACATGAAGGACACTTTATCTGCAGCAAATAAGGAGATCATGGGGAATAACTTCCAAAGCTGTGACTCCGTAGGTAAGTGGGAGTGGGTTTCTTTTGTTTGAATGAGTATTCAAACTCATTCATGAGTATTCAAACTCATTCATGAGGATGAGTATTCAGACGGGGGGTGGGGGAGTGTCATCGTGTGTGAAAGAGGGCATAAAGTTGCACAGATGTGCTTAGAAAACATGCCTAGACACACATCCTATGTTATGTGAATGAAGCCTGGACTCCATTTTGGGTGGGGATTCTAATATTATAATGAGGTGGAGGCAACTGAGACCCTCCCTGGTCCATCTTTGCAGGTGTGAGCCAGTGGTTGAGCTCATCATTGTGGGTCACTGGAGCTCTTCTTGTTTGCCTGTCAAAGACGAGGTTACCATTCCTGTGAAGAAGGGAAGGGCAGTCAGTGGGGGATCTTACTGGGGACAGGTTTAACCCCATTAACCCTATGGGGCACCATTTAAGAAAGATTTAGAAAGTATGAAACTGCTTTAGAAAACAGTCTAGCAGTTCATCCAACAGCCAAACAGAAAATTATCATTTGACCCAGCAATTCCGCTCCTCAGTATCTACCCGAGAGCACTGAAAACACATATCCATGCAAAAATCAGTACACAAAGGTTCACAGTGGCTTTATTCATGGGAGTCAAAAAGTGGAAGTGACCCTCATGTTCACCAGCTGGTGAATGGATAAGCACCATGTGGTCTATCCATACAATGGAACGGTCACCAACCAATGAACAGCAATAAAGACAAATGAAGTGTGGCTACATGCTGTATGGTATGGACGACTCTTGGGAACTTTCTGTTAAGTGAAAGAAGCCAGTCACAGAGCCCCTGGGTGGCTCATTTGGTTGAGTGTCTGATTTCTGCTTAGGTTATGATCTCGGGGTCCTGGGATTGAGCCCCACATAAAGGTTCTGTGCTCAGTGTGGATTCTGCTGGTCCCTCTCCCTCTGTCCCTTATCCTGCTCATGCCGTCTCTGTCTCAAATAAATAAATAAATTAAATTAAATTAAATAAAAAAGAAGTCAGCCACAAAGAATCACATACCATGTGGATTCCACTTATGTTAAATGTCCAGAATCCACTGACGCCTAAAGCAGATTAGTGGTTCTCAAAGGCTGAAATGGGAGAGAGGAATGGGAGAGACTGCTAATGGGTAGGGTACCTCTTTCTGGGGAGATGAAAATGTCCCACAAGTGAATAGTGGTGACAGCTGCCAGACTTTGTGAATATGTTGAAAACATTTGCCTTGTCCGCTTCAAATGGACGCATTGTGTGGTGTCTGAATTACATCTCAGGAAAGTTGTTATTATTAGTAGTTTTTAAAGTATTGAAATTGCAGTTTACACAGGATGCCACCAACTCCCTTGAGGGTTCACGGAGCACTTCCTGTGTTTTTTGCACTGATATTAGTATTGCATGTCTCTGTGGCTTCCTGGAGGCCCTCCTGGGCTGTAATCAGCCACAAAAGCGTCCTCCAGCTTCAAATTGGAAGCATCCAAATATGAACATTCCCTGGTTTTATTTGGCAAATGCAATGTGTTATCATTTTTTAAGACTGTGTTTTCCAGCCATGAGCTCTCCATGGAATTTCTGGAAGGCTAGAAAAAGAAAGGCAAAATAGTGATTTTTGTTTAACTTAAGTTTTCTTTCACGGTTATTTGACCCACCCTTATTCTAGCTCTGTGTTTGTTTCTTCCTCGCCTTTTGGTGAGAACGAGAGTCTAAGAAATTAGATGTGATTTCCCATGACGGAAGCCGCAAGCGGAAGCCTAGTGGTGGCGATAGTCTCAGGAGCCCATCTTGGCAGGAGCCAGCAGGGCCAGTCTTTGAGGAAAGAAACAAACCTGGGGGCACAGCAATCTCTTAACTCTCACATCTGACTCTAAGGATGATAAGAGCATTCAACGAGGACCGAGAACATTGAACCGAACACTGGATCTAGAAACTCCTTCCTTGATGCTGGGCTTCTCTAAACAGCCAGCCAGCTCTTTCAAAAGCTCAGTTTTGAAAATACTCCATGATTGGTCCTTGGGCTCCGAGATGGCTTTTAACATGAAAACAGAGTCTGCTATGGAGGGGCTGGTTCCCAATGGGCTTGTCCACTGCCAACTAGAGTAGAGGCTACATTTGCGATGAGAAACCAAAAGATTAAGAATGGGGAATGGATGGAGATGCTGTAACATTCTGAGTGACTTCTCAGTTGGTTCCGAAAAGCAACTTCAACTCAATTTAAAAGTAGTCAGGATAACCTTACAGAATGGAACACTTTTTTCTTTTACCCGGGAATTTTTCACGGGATTTGTTGCCCTCTTTCATGAGTTTCATTGTGTTTTGTGAACCTATTGAACCCGAGCAGAATCTGCTCTGTTTAATCTACATATGTTTATGACTTTTGATACCATCCACATGTGTCATTGTCACGTGTTCAAGAAGGCTTCTGTCTACCGTTTTGTATTAGCCATTGATTCAATAGGCATTTATTAGCACTAGGCTCTGTGACAGGTGCTGGCCCAGGGGAAGGGGTAGCAGTGCCCAGAACTGCTTTCCAGATGGCCCGCAGTGAGCATATTAGAAGCCTGAAGCAGTGCTGTGGGAGGGGGAAGGTGTTGGCCATGAAGATATTTCCCGGAGATACTCACAACCCCGGATGACCTCTGACTTTCCTAGAAAAGCACAGGGTGGTGGGTGAACCCTGTTAGCAGGGTATTAAAAGCAGGAGTGCCTCCTTTGAAGTCTAGAGAACAGGAAGACCCAGGGAGTCTAGCAGGTACTCACAAACTACTGTTAAGTAACAAAAACTCAACCAGGTAAATTTGAAGATCTCACTGGCTTTATTCAATGATTTGTGAATGTTGCAGCATCCCATCTAGAAAGTAAAAGGGTGCTCTGAGGAGTTGTACCAAATGGAAGGATTTTCTGAAAGGAAGGTGGGGCAAGAAAATTATTAGCAGGAGCAAAGGACTGTTCTAGGCAAAGCTTTCCCTTAGGGGACGAGTAAGGGGTCCTACCAAGTAGATGACCGTATCTTCCTTTGGGGGACGGAGGGAACCCCTGTGGCAGACTCCTAGGCACTGATGGAAACACTCCTGACTGACCAGTTAAGCCTACATTTCTGGGGGTGGTCAAAACTGCAATTAGATTATGTATCAAGCCCCAGTTTGGGGACTTGGGCTCAGAGACGCCATTTTGGCCCTGTGGTTGTCTTCTGAACAGTAGCATAAATGCTTGAAGAGAGCCTCAGTTCTCCATTTTGGCTGCACACTGGAATCACGTGGGGAAGCTTTAGCAAGGAGTGTTTCCGATATCCCTATCCCGGAGAGCTGGAATTAATGGGTCAGGGCAAGGCCAGGGCATTGGCCCTTCTAATGCTCCCCAGATGGCTGCGATGGGCAGCCACAGATGTGAGAAGGGAACCAGAATGCCTCGGCAGCTAAGGGCAGCAGGGCAGGGGCCCCATGGGGACGTGTGGTGAGTTCCTCTCCCATCAGACTAGACTCCCATGAAGAGCCAGCAAGGGGAAGGACGGGGTCGAAGGGAAGTTGGCTCAGCGGCTGCCCTGGGGAGACCTTTCATGTTTCTGCCACAGAGTCATAGTGATGGCCCACAAGATGATCTGCTGAATCCCCTCTGGTCTCAGAAGTCTTGGACATTTTCTACGTAAGTGGGGTCCTTCCCTTCCTTCATAGCTGCCGAATTTGCAAGCTCAGCAGTCAGTTGCCCACATCCTCCTCGGTATGGCAGGGCTCCAGACATTCGATGAGGCCCCGAAATCCACCCTGACTGTCTCTTGTCACAGATCCGGGATGAGGTCCTTTTGTTTCAGGGTTTTAGAGGTTCCTGCTGAAGGTTCAGCCGCAAAGAATAAGTGAGATAAGAAATCACAAAGCCCGGTACCAGCACAAAGTTAATACATGATAACGTTGTAGATATTACTACTTAATTAAAAAGGGAAAAAAGGGGGGCTCCCCGGGGGCTCGGTCAGTGAAGCGTCTTCCTTAAGGTCAGGTCATGATCTCAGGGTCCTGGGATGGAGCCCCGCGTGAGGCTCCCTGCTTGGCAGAGTCTGCTTCTCCCTCTCCCTCTGCCCCTCCCCACCGCGCTTGTTCTCTCTCTCTTTCTCTCTCAAATAAATAAATAAAATCTTAAAAAAAAAAAAGAAGTTTCAAGTACCTTTGGAAGGAAGACACCTCAAATAGTTTCATCATGTAGAGAAAGGGCTTTGGATGGTTCTGGGGAGAAAAGCCTCTGAGCGCTGAGGCAGACAAAGCAAGAATGCAAATGAGAAGGAATCGACTGGACTGTTAACTGGGGCAAGGGTTGGTGGCCCCATGTCCTCGCCAGCATCCCTGTGGTGCGGTGTGGATGCCGTTAGCCCTACTGTTTTCGTGTGGCTCTGCGGGTCAGCCCTGAAGGCTCAGCCTGTCCCACTCACCGCCAGTGTGGACACCCTGCACACCAGGGTGTGGTGTTCCTGATCTCTGAGATCAAGACCGGAGCCGAGATCAAGAGACAGATGCTTAACCAACTGAGCCCCCCAGGAACGCCTCTTTCTTTTTTCTTCATTCAAACACTAATGGTGCCTCTTATAACTGGTGGCATTTTAGAGTCAACAGACAACAGAATGGGTGATGTGCCCAGCACAGCGTCTGGCTCGTTGTCGGTAGTTATCTTAATATGACAGCAAATTTGTCTGGCTCTCCTTGCGGTTCTGTCCATTTTGATCTATTTGGAAGCTACGCCATAAAGTGGGTACGTGGTTAGAACCGTTTTACCTTCCTGATGAATCGAAACTTCTACAAAGATGTACTGTGCCCTAAGGTCATCTTTGCACGATAATGTCAACATAATGAAATCAGCTTTCTTTGTGAGAATTTGCCTGGCATATCCTTTGCCGTCTTTTTAAAAAACTTCTGATTTTTCTAGATCTGTATGTTTTCTGTGGGTCTCTTAAAAACAGCTAGAGTTTACTATCATTTAAAAAATACACTCTGACATAATTTTATCTTTTACTGGATCACTTAGTCCATTGACTTTTTGATTTATTTCTATTATATTATTTATGTTTTTATGTTTCCCACTTGTTTTTTTTTTTTTTTTTTTTTAAGGTCCTTTCTCCTTTTTGGTCAGAGTAATCTCTTGGCTGAGTCATTTTTCTTATTCTGCTTTTTTCTTTTGGTACAGAGTTTCTCAACCTCTCCCCTATGGGTCTTTTGGGCCAGATAATTCTTTGTTGCATGTGGGCTTTCTTGTCCATTGTTGGCTGCTTTGCAGTTTCCTAGCTTCTTTTCCCCAGAGACCAGAACACCGCCCTCCTCCAGTTCTGAAACCACATGTGTTTCTAGACATTGTCCCATGTCCCCTGGGGTCAAAGCTATCTCCCTTCCTTGACCCACATGGGAACAACTTCTCTAGTGATGAAGTGACTCTAGAAATCTTTATGTGCTTAACTTATCCATGTCTCAAATCAATCAGTGTCTTTATTCTTCTCTGAAACACAGCGGGAATGTAAAGTCGTTTTATCTGTAGTTCTTCCCCTTGTGTTTTAGTTGCTTTGTTGACAACCCAGAATAGATTATTATTGTCTTTTGTCATCAATATTTGTTTAGATTAATTCCTGTATTTACCCGTTTCTTTTCTCTTTTCTTCTTAGGTATCGTAACTTCCACATGAGAATGGTATCCTTCGACCTAAAATACACCCTTTAGATCTTTATCTGATCAAGACCTTTTGATGTCAAATGCTCTCGACTCTTGTTTGCCTGAGTCTTTGTTCTGTTCCTTTTCCTGAAGGGATACACATTTTGCAGGATATACAGGTCTAAGTTAACTGAGATTTTTTTTTTAAGATTTTATTTATTTGACAGAGAGAGAGAGAGAGGGAGAGAGAATCCAGCAGGGGGAATGGCAGGCAGAAGAGGGAGAGGGAGAAGCAGGTCCCCACTAAGCAGGGAGCCCAACATGAGACTCGATCCCAGGGCCCCGAGATCATGACTTGAGCAGAAGGCAGATGCTTAACTAACTGAGCCACCCAGGTGCCCCTGATTGAGATGTTTGATTCACTTGGAACAAATTCTATTTACAGTGGGTTTCTATTATTGCTGAGAAATCATCCATAAATGTAATCTTACCTTCAAAGGTAATCTTACCTTCTCTCTTTTTGATGTCTGGCAGTTTCACTCTGCTGTAATTTCTCCTTATTTGTCCAGCTTGAGATTTGCTGGGATTCCTGATTTGGTAGACTGGCGTCTTAAACAGCTGTTATCTTTTCAAAATTCAAATGCTGTGGCCTCCTCCTTTCTCACCTCTCTTTGGAGGCTGATCAGACACGTAATAGATCATCTCACTCTATCCATCATAGGTCTTAGATATTAACCTCTCACATTTTCTATCCTATATCTCTATATTGCTTCCTTAATATTCACTTCAGATCTACCCTTCATTTCAGATCTATCCTTCCCGTGGTTACTTTTATGTGTTAACTTGGCTGAGCCATAGTACTCAGGTATTTGATCAGATGCATCTGAATGTTGCTGTGGAGTTATTTTTCAGATGAAATTTACATATCAATCAGTAGGCTTTGAGTAAAGCAGATTACCCTCCATAATGTGGGTGGGCCTCATCCAATCAGTTGATGGCCTTAAGAGCAAAAAGACTGAGAATTTCATGGAAGAAGTAATCCTTCCTTGAGGCTACTTTGGACTCAACTAAATGACAACTCTTCCCTGGTCTCTAGCCTATCAGTCTCCTTATGTACTTTGAACCTGCCAGCCTCCACAATCCTGTGAGCCGATTCCTCAAATCAGCTCACGTCACAAATCTCTCTCTACATATAAGTACACACAACCTATTGGTTTTGTTTCTCTGAACCCTGACAGATACACTCCCCCTCCTGCCCAATTTTCTTATTGTCTCTTCAGCTATGTTTAATCGGTGGTTCAACCTATCCTCTGACTTGTACATTTCAATGATTACAGTTTTCATTTCTCCAGGTCTATTTACTCCCCACCCCCCAAATCTATTTGGTGATTTCTCAGCCTGTAGCAGATTGTAATGATTGCTCGCAGTGATTCTGTCCCTTCCTTGTAAGAGGATTATACATTCCTCCAGTTTTGACTTGCAGTTCCTCCCCAAGAGGGGTACTTTCCCACTCTATTGACATTGGCCTTGGCCATATCTTTGACTGAAGGAATGTGGCCAGAAAT
Organism: Nasua narica; assembly: GCA_028533885.1. Classification (NCBI taxonomy): domain Eukaryota; kingdom Metazoa; phylum Chordata; class Mammalia; order Carnivora; family Procyonidae; genus Nasua; species Nasua narica. The sequence goes on along the minus strand of CM052799.1, from coordinate 186,113,510 downwards.
GACAGATTCCCTGTCCAAGCAGAAGTTCTAAGAACTATTGTGGGGCTGACATTTCTTTCTCTATTTAGCATGCCCCTTAAGCCTCGATCCTAGAATGAAGAAGTAAGTCACTGGGATTAGAACAGACTGACAGTTGACCTTCAGCCACATGCAAAATGAGTGAGAAACAAATCTTTGCTCTTAGTCATTGAGATTTGGGATTTGTGCTGCCACAAAAAAGCAGAATGATCCAGCCTCTTGTTGATATTATCGGTACCTCTCACATGTATTTAACTCTTTAAGCATGCTGTATATTCTGTGTACAGCAGGTTCCGAAGTCTTTGTGGGTCTGACTTTGTTACTTCTTGTTTCCGCTGGCTCTTGCTCATGAGGCTTTCCTTTTGGATTTTGTGATTTCTCACAGTGAACTCTGAAATTTTTGTTGACCACCCAGTGTGATTTTGGGCTACACACCTTTCACATGAGATGATAACTTCTCAGGAAGGATATATTTTTCCCCTTCACTCTGAAAACACAACCAAAACCAAAAAGGTGCCCTTGTCGTCCCACCTAGGGATGTGTGGTAGGCTGAATAATAACCCTCCAAGATTTCAGGTCCTAATCTCTGACACCTGTGACTGTGACTCTATTTGGAAACAGGGTCTTTGCAGATGTGTTTAAACCGAGGATCTCAAGATGACGAAAATTTCCTGGATTATCTGAGTGGAGCTTACATGCAACGACAAACGTCCTCAGAAGAGTGAGGCAGAGGAAGACACACACAGAAGGGTTGAGAAGGTCATGTGAACACAGAAGCAGAGACTGGAGTAAGGTTGCCACCTGCCAAGGGACAGTTGGCATTTGGAAGAAGAAGGAATGCATTGTCTCGTAAAAACTCTGAAGACTTTTCAACACCTTGAATTCAGCCAAATGATATTGATTTTGGACTTTTGGCCTCTGGAACTGTGAGAGAACATGTTTATATTAAGTCACCAAGTGTGTGGTATTTTGTGAGGGCAGCCCTAGGAAACAAATATGGAGGCGGGATGGGATTCATTTATCCCTAATCACCCTTACCCAGTGGGGACGGCTCTTTGGGATTTCAGATTTATGGGGAGGGCTCCTTGAGACCCCACCTTGGGTGAGCCCTGGTCTTTGTCTTCTGTCCCCTCAGAACTTGTAAGGGGCTGACACCTACAGGGTTTGTCAAACGCCCTCAAGGTGAAAGGTGGCACTTGGTCACCTTCTGTAGATTTTGGCCTCTGCATAGTCCTTCCTACCTTGTTAGGAAACAACTGAAATTTTTTGTTTGTTTGTTTTTGTTTTGTTTTGTTTTTTGTTTTTTAAAGATTCCACCTATTTATTTATTTGACAGAGAAAGAAATCACAAGCAGGCAGAGAGGTAGGCAGAGAGGGGGAAGCAGGCTCCCTGCTGAGCAGAAAACCTGATGTGGGGCTCGATCCCAGGACCCTGAGATCACGACCCGAGCCGAAGGCAGAGGCTTCAACCCACTGAGCCACCCAGGCACCCCTGAAATGTTTTTTTAAACATTACATCCAGCATTTCAGTTGATTTCATCTGAGGGTCAGGGAGGTTGTCCAGTCAGCCATGTTGTGGGAAATGGAAGTCAAACAGGCATTCCTTATCATCAAGATTGCCAAAGGATAGATGTGTCCCTTGTTTACTGTGCTGAAGGCATGAGCAGATCGCATCATTAAAGAGGCGGTCAAGAGATAAAAGGAATGCTTAGGAGGATGGGGAATACGTGGTGGGGAGGGGGGCTTCTCAGCGCTAAGCGAGCGTCTATCAGCAGTGGGAGTTGGGGAATGTGGGCAGCATGAGGGGAGCAGACAACAGTGCACTTTTCAGTGTGCTTCAAATCCTTGGACTGTGAGGTGCCCCTGGTTCCACGCCTACCACACAAAATACCTGGGGTCTTCTCCAGTGGGGTGGGGCCGTGCCTCAGTTGTCAGCTCTTGGCCAGGGAGGACCCACCATTTTCTTTCCCCTTGTCTTCGAACCCTGTGTCTCCCATCCTCTGTAGGAGGCTGTTAGCCCCACAGGCTCCGCCTAGCCAATCTTGGGCTTCAACTCCTTCTCCTTAAACCTTTCAGGACCTCCTACCTCAGAAGGGAAGGTGTTTCTGTCAACTCCTTCAGCTAGGAAACCATGCGGAGAGATGTCTCATGCCTACCTTCTTCCTGCACTTGTTTTTTTAGGACTGGGAAATCCAATTCCACACCATTTCACTCTTGGTGGGCTGCTCAGTTTTATTTTTACTTTTTTTTAAAGATTTTATTTATTTATTTGAGAGAGAGAGAGAAAGAGGGAGGGAAGGAGAGAGAGAGAGCACACGTGCGGACACATGAGTGGGGGGAAGGAGAAGCAGACTCCCTGTTGAGCAGGGAGCCCAATGCTGGACTCAGTCCCAGGACCCCAAGATCATGACCAGAGCCGAAGGCAGACACTTAACTGACTGAGCTACCCAGGGCCCCCCTGCTCAGGGTTTTAGATGCAAACATGAGAAACTGATTGGGGCTGATACAAGCAGAAAAGGAATTTCTCAATATGATGGAGAGGAGCTCACAGATTCTCTGGAAGCGTTGAGGGGAAAGAGCCTCAGCGGGGACCCAATGTTCCCAGAACAATGTCCAAATCAGACCCCATCTGGTAGGGATGTCACTGGTGCTGGAGTGAGCCCCCGCCCCATGGCCACTGGCCACTTCTTTCTGAGCTCCGGCCTCTGCAGCTGGTGCCCCACCTTCTCGGTCAAAGCTGGACTGGAGCCTCTAGGCCAGCAGCAAGGGGGCTGGGAAAAGAGTACGCAGCATTTGGAGCCCCCAGAGAGAGGGAGGGGTTCACATTTACAAGGTGGGAGATTCCTCAGACACGCACAGGAGATTCAGTTGTGAGGGGGGAGAAGAGAATGCTGAGTGTCCACAGCGGGGAGAGGGTGGGTGATGGGGTGTCTCTTTTCTTCTCTCCCAAACCAGATGCCTCCCCAAGTTGAGCCCCCCGCTCCCCCACCGTCACTGTGTGTTTAGGGAGGAAGAACTTAACTGGGGAAGAGGATCAATTTCTCTCCCCTGTCTCAAGAGGAGTCCCAGACCCCAGTTAAGATCTCTGGGGGCATGGAGAACTGAAAATAAGGTGATCCCGCCCTCACGGTGTTACTAAAAATAATTTAAAAATACTGAAATGTAAAATGAACGCAAGGAAGGTCAATGATCTTTTCATTTCCTGCCCTCCCCCCATGTCCCCCCCCCACCTTCCGAGTCCATGACACTGCATTTTAAAAATATCAAGTTATTCCAAGAAGTGTTTTTCCCCCTTTTTGTGGCCTTTGAGGAATCTGCTTTATTGGACAATCCGACACGGAGGAAGGGTGTTGATTGCTGACCTCAGTGTGTGGGGTCATGGTCATACCCATGGGATTATGTTGCTCGCAAGAATAGCTACCATTTGTTGAGTGCCTACTGTGTGCAGGCACTGGAGACAGCACTTTTTTTTTTTTAAGATTTTATTTATTTATTTGACAGAGAGAGAGACACAGTGAGAGAGGGAACACAAGCAGGGGAAGTGGGAGAGGGAGAAGCAGGCTTCTTGCTGAGCAGGGAGCCCACATGGGGCTCGATCCCAGGACCCTGGGATTATGACCTGAGCCGAAGGCAGACGCTTAATGACTGAGCTGCCCAGGCGTCCAACTTTTTTTTTTTTTTTTTTTAAGATTTATTTATTTTAGAAAGAGACAGAGCGTGCAAGGGGAGGGGCAGAAGAAGAGAGAGAGAATCCTCAAGCCGACTCCACACTGAGCGTAGAGCCCGACACAGGGCGGAATCCCACGGCCCTGAGATCCTGACTCATGACTCCAAGTGCCCCTGGGGGGCAGTGCTTTTCATGGAATATGACTAATCCTTAGGTCTTTTAATTTCCACATACAGATGAGAAAAATGAAGGGCCACAGGCTAGTAGGGGCCTGAGTGGAATCCAAGGCTTCCGGGACTGATTGCTCCCAGATACCATTAGACCCTTGCCCCCCGCACTGTTCCTGGGTGACAGAGGAAGGGACCGCGGAATGTCTGTCCAAGGGACACCAGAAATGGCAAACGAGAGCCTCATGCAATATCTGCCAATTACCCAAATGTACCACCTTTCATGCATACAGATGAACTAGAGAATAAAGCTTAGAGCACCAGCACTATATAAAACATATACAGGTAGCAAACAAACCCAGGCCAACTATCCCTGAGAATCCAGAAAGTTCGCCGACCACTTTTGACTTGAGGTTGTTTTTCGGATCCATCTCTCGGCCATCTGGTTGGATTTTGCAGCATCTCGGTTTTTACACTCTAAGTATTTTTGTTTCTTTTAATTAAAACTCGTTCCTTATAGTAGTAAGCAGCAAATTATACTCCCCAGTGATCGATAATTTTTTTTTTTTAATCATGGAGGCCTTTATAAAGCAGCACATTCCTACCGTGGAGTGTTTTTTGCCAAGACAGCCTTTAAAATCTAGCTCTTTGGTTGTTCAGATGTCATCCTGGAATCGGAGAGTTCTAGACGCAGGGTTTGCTCAGGTGGTTTCCCGCTGACCCTCAGAGGTGGGCGAGAGAAGGAGGGAGGTGCTGTACCCCTCGGAGTGTGCTCCTTCCTGGGGGACCAGCTCGGAGGACCCCTGCCCAGGCGAGGCTCCGGGGGGGCAGCCATTGCCAGGATTCTGCCTGCTGTTTTCGGAGGCTTGTGTAACGATACTCAGTTTGTCAAAGATTTCATTCTCATCAGCGGGCGGGAAGGAGAACAACAGAAGCGTGCTGTGATGAGGGTGGCCTAAAAACTGCAAGAGGGGGAAAAAAGAAAAAAAAAAAAGTCAGTGATCAAAATTTCCCCATTCCTTTTTCTGGGCTTACACGGATTTTATACGGAACTCCCGGCTGGAGAAGGCTGGTATAAAGCATGTGACAATCACAGCATCGGAGTTCCTCAAAAATTTAAAAATAGAATGGCCATACGACGTAGCAATTTCACTTCTGAATACACGCCCAGAAGACCCGAAAGCTGGGTCTCAAAGAAAGAGCCAGAAGGTAGGAGCAACGCAAGCGACTGTCAACGCTGAAATGGACAAAGAAAATGTGGTCTATTCACACATCGGGAAATTATGCAGCCTTGAAACGGAATGGATTTCTGACACCTGCTACACAGGATGTTATGCTAAGTGAAGCAAGCCAGACATGAAGGGACGAATGTTGTATCACTCCAGTAAATGTGAGGTGCCCAGAGGATTCAGATTCATAGACAGAAAGAAGGAAGGATGAGGGGTACCAGGGGCTGCAGAGGGCGAGAGGGGGTCTCGGTTTGGGATGATGGAAAAGTTCTGGCGATGGACAGTGGCACTGGCTGCCCACCAATGTGACCCAGGATGAAGGCGCTTAACACCATGGAACTACGCACATAAAAATGGTCAAGACGGCAAGTCTTACGTTCTGTGTGTTTTACCACAATTTCTAAAAATTCGGTTAATGAATCTGCAGCTCAGAGCACTCTATGACAGTGCAATCAGGTCCTGCTCTGATGGTTCTTCTCTTAAACTCGGGGGGGGGGGGGGATTTTTTAGACCAATCTCAATGCTGTGGCACTAACGTGGCCTGAGCGTCACCTCCTCCAGGAAGCAGCACATCGCAGGCACGGGATGAATGTGTCTTGGAATAACGAACAGAATCTCCCGTGTCTCCCCTGGCTGAGTTAGGGGCCCTTTCTGGGGCTCCCTAGGACCCGACGTCGCCAGCCCTCAGCCCTGCACTGCCTGCCCTGTCGGGAGCGATGAGTCCCGAGTGGCTTATTCACCACCTGAAATGTGGCTAGTCAGAATCTGCCTGTGCTGGGAGAAATATCAGATTCTGAAGGCTTTGAAGGAAAAAAGAAGGTCAGGATTTCAAAAATTAAAAAGGCTACTCATTACGTGTTGAAATGATTATTTTGAATATATGGGTTATATAAAATATATTGTGAATATTTATTTCATCTGCCCTTTGTTACTTAAAAAACAAACAAACGTGGCTACTAGGCAATTTAAAACACATGTGGCTTGGGCTATGTTTCTCTCTCTCCAGGGCTGGGAGCTGGGGGCTGGTTACAGGTGGGAACCCGAGTCTAACCATCTAGGTCTCTCCCGGTTTTGAACCATGAAAGATGCCCAGCTGTGTTTCCCAGAACATCTGCTGACTTCATGTTTGCCAGTTTCCCTCCTTGGGGGGCCACCAGTGTCTTCAGGACAAGGTGGAGACAGTCTCAGGGCTCTGTGGCTTTCCCTCTCCCCGCCACTGTTGACTTGCAGCTTCACTCCCAACAGTCTGCTGCCCTCGTAATGTTATCTCCATACTCAGCCCTTTGATGGGATTTAATTTAAGCCTCTGGCAGCGGCACTGCCCCTGGTGTAGACCTGCCAAGATTTCCACCTCCCACCCTCTGGGTCTCCACCAGCTGATGGAAGGGAGGGGGGTGGCAAGAGGAATGATGTCCAAATCTCTGTTGCACCAAAGAGGACACTGGGGGCAGAAGGAACCTCTCCGAACCCTCGGGTTCCAGTGGATTCGTAAGAATGGACTAGAGCCATTCTTGGTTCTTCAGGGCAAGGGGACAGGAAAGAACACAGGAAGATGTGCTGTGAGTCTCAGGGAAGCAAGGATCAGACTGGTCTCCGGGTGGGACACACACAGAAACTCAATATATCCTAGTGGATGAACCTCCCTATGGCTTCAATGCAAAGTCTCCATCCCCCCTAAGTCTCCTGGAACTTGTAATTATTCTCTGGGCCATGGTTGGGGACCCTTACGTCCTGCATCAGGCTGGAGAATTTCATGACGCAATGATCCCAGTCTGCGTGGTTTCCTGGCACCTCCTTTGTCCTCACTGCCCCCCCCAACCCCCCCCCCCCGCCCAACTCCCCCCTTCACCAGCATGTGCTGGCATTTCTCAGATCAGTCACAGGGGCCGGCTCTGCAGGCGGGTCTGCAAAGTCTTCTAGCCTCGGAGGGGGGCTCATTCCAGCCACCCATTTGCTGCGCCCGTCTCTCGCTTGGACTTGGCTGGAAGCACGTAGTCGCACCGGTCCTTTCCCTTCTGATCTGTCTCTGTGATCGCGAGCCAGAAGCAGAAATAGCAGGCGAATAGTTCTGCTTCCTGCTGGCTCTGCACTTACAATACATCTTCTACCCAGAAAAATGGGCCGCCCCCGCCCCCCTTCTTCCTGCTTCTCAAGAGCTCACAGAGGCCTGCTGGCTTGTTTTGGCACTGCCGTCTGGATGAACACCTCTTGTTAAAAGGTTCTAGCTGCTCAGAAACACGGGCCTGGGGTCACGTGTCTCACTTGCCCCCCCCCCCCCCCACCACCGTGGCTGCTGCGCGGCCCAGACCAGCCCTCACGGTGGAGGTGCTTGTGCCGTAGCCTCTGGGTGCCCTGGGGCCAGCCTGGCTCCCAGCACAGTAGTCCCAGAAACTGCGCTATAGAGAAGGGAGGGGCCTTGGCCGCAGCACTGTGTCCTCCCCGGGGGCAGTCTATAGCCCCTGACTGGGTGGTCTGGGGACGAGGCCTGACATCAGCTATCATGACAATATGGCAATAGGACCAGAAGGGAAAGAAGGGACAAGGCCTTGGTTGGGCACACGCATTTCAGAGTGTGGGACACTCCCTGGATGAACACTTAGGGACCTGCCATATTGGCAAAGTTTTAGGGGTCCCGTGAAGTAGGGCGTGCTGGATATCCTCTCCAAAGTAAAGGACCAATGATCCCACCTCCCCCCCCCCACTGCTAAAAACTAGCACGATGCTAGGTGGCCCTCGCGGGTCTGGAGGCAGCACATTCTGCCCCTGGGAATACAATTTAGAGAGGGACCCAGGATGGCTGCCCTGGGCAGGAGAGGGCCCTGCGGAAGGTATGGGCCACGAAGCAGGGTGCCCTAGCCACATCTCCTGGCTGGTTGGCGCAGGGCTACAAAGGCCCAGCGCATTCAGCCAATGACGACACGTCAATGGAACGTGAACTGGCTACGTGCCATGGCCGGTCCCCGAAGGGTCTGTAGTGGGAAAAGACGCTGGCTGGCATGTCCGGCAAATCCTGAAAGGAGAATCACAGTGTAGCCCGCTATGGTTTGGGGACCAGGCAAAGCCATCACACAGCGGGGGATTATACCCTGTTGGAAAAACAGCTCCGAGATGTTACAGGCAGCTGGTAGAGACAGAACCTGGGACTCCAGGACACTGGGAGGCCGGGCCACCCAGAAGTGACCAACCGTCACGAGGCCCAGCTGGACCCACCAGGTCCTGCAGCGAGGTCCGAGGAGGCATAAGCAAAGGACCCGGCCTCCCACACTGTCCACCCCTGCTGCACCAGCACGTCTGCCTCTGTTTACACCATGGCCACGGGGGGCGGGGGGGCCGCTGAGGAAGCGGGAAAAGGTCAAACATGGTTCACAGGGAAGTTGGGCACAACACGCTGGTGCAAACCCCGAATGGCCTGTGATACATTCACCAGGGGCTGAACCAGGGGCCCTGAATGGCAGTGGAGAGGAGGAAACCAGCGGAGGCTGGTGCTCCTCTCGTGTTGGAAGAAAAGTGGCCCAAGATTGGGCTCCTCCTGCGCTCACAAGCAGAGGTTTATGGCTAGGCCAGTGGTCAGGGACCCAGAAGAAGGGAGACTGGAGGGTCAGGGACGAGGAAGTCTGTGGGAGAGGCCTGTGTGTGGACTCAGGGGAGCGGCTCCAAGGGTCTCTGTCGTTTCCGAACTCCGAGACCGCCCCGGGGTCCTGGGCCAGTCAGACCTCAGCAGTGCTGACCAAGGGCCTGTGGAACAGGGACGGCATACCATTCCTCAAGCGAGCATCAACTCCAGCCGAGGGGCTCTGCTGCCCCTCCCAGTGTCGCCACCTCAGAATGTGACCGTATTTGGAGCTAGTGTCTTTCTTTACAGAGGTAATCGAGGTAAAATGGACTCCTTCGAGTGGCCTCAAATCCAATATGGCAGGCGTCCTCAGAAGAAGAGGACATGTGGACGCAGACACACACAGGAAGGATGTCATGTGAACATGAAAGCAGGGATCGGGGTGATGTGTCCCCAAGCCCCGGGACGCCAAAGAGGGCCAGCAACCACCAGAAGCTTCCTCAGCGCCTGGAGTACACGGTTTCAGGAACCACAGGCAGACACTGGAGCGGCCCCGCTTACCAGCGCTCCCAGGGACCCAGTCGAGGAAGCGGGCGCCCCCCCCCCCACTCACCCCTCACCCCTGCCACGCTCGCAATTTTAGGCTCTGTGAATCTAGAGCAGGGTCAGCAAACTACAGCGAAGCCCAGGAATTCAGCACGGTTTTAAGAGTTTTAACTGCCTACATTTAAGTGGTTTTATAAGTACCTGTATAATGTCTTGATTTTGCCTCTTGGCCTCCGAGGCCTAAAATATTTGCTTTATCTGGCCTTTCAAGGGAGTTAGCTGACTGCTGGTCTAGAAGTTGCCCAGAGGGAGGGCCTCTTACAGTAGGCTTCGTGGTAAACTCTAAGTTGTGGCCGCCCCCTCCTCATGTCAAGAGTTAGCGGGCAAGGAAAGGACTGCTGTGGCACGCGCAGCCCGACCCAGGC
>CM052799.1:186066124-186103805 GCA_028533885.1 Nasua narica | reverse complement strand
AGGTTGAGTTAGGCTGCAGTCAAGGACACCCAGGGTCACCTGACCTCCACATTCTGTCACCGTGGCAATCCAGTGGGAATCCCTCAGAATGGGGCCGGACGCTCATCAAGGGAGGGGGCCGGTGAGGAGGAAACATGCGACACCTGCTCAAGGACCCAGGAGTTTCCAGCAAGTGCCCCCCCCCCGCCCCCTTCCTATCTTTTTCCAGCTTCGGTTTCTGGCATGACTGGTGACATACACGATGAGAACACTAAGCAGGGACTCTGAGCAATGAGCCTCCGCAGGTTTCGGGAGAAGCCTCTGCTGCCTTGAAGTAGGAAACGGGACCCCGGAGCCCCAAGGAAACGCATGGGGCGTTGTACTGAGAAGGGCAAAAGCTCTTGGTGTGCCAACACCGTCCAAGCTCCCGGGGCACTCAGACACACATCCAAACTCCAGTGTGGCCTCTAGTGGCCTAAGGCCACGCAGCCGACACACCCAGCACCCGCTGTGGTTTTCTGTCGGAAAAACTCACAGAAGAACTTACTGCCTCTTCCACCAGTGACTGGCCTTCCTTTCTTAGAGCCTTTGCTATCCAAAGCTTACGCCTGTGAATCCTTCCTCCTCCCCTTTGAGATGCGCGTGAATCTCCTAAAGCCCAGGGCTATCCTTCTCCAGGACCCGCAGGCCATTGCTCTAAATTGCAATCTTCATGAAGGAGGCCCCCTGTGCCCCAGCCTTGGCGGGAAGGGGGAGCCTGACTCGATAAACACCGGTTGGCGCGTTCGAAGCCGAGGGTCCAGCAGCAGGGACACTGATCCAGCCCTCCTCACCTGCTTTGTGATCTGTTGCTTCCCCGAGTCTCTTTCTCTGCCCCTCCCTTGTTTGTCCTTTAAAACGCCCAGGTAGCTCTTTCCCCCCTGCAAGTCCTTATTGAATAAAATCTGTTTATACCGCTCAAACAGCCGGCTTTATCTCTGACCCCGGCATTCATGGCCCCGGCTCCCCGCATTCAGCATCAGGTGCCTTCTCCCAACGCCCGGAGCCTGGCAACCGGCACCCCCCTCCCGATTAAAACCCAGGGCATCGGGGAAGCATCTGCCCTGGGCTCAGGTCATGATCCCGGGGTCCTGGGATCGAGCGCCCCATGATGGGCTCCCTGCTCAGGGGGAAGCCTGCTTCTCCTCTCACTCCCCCTGCTTGTGTTCCCTCCCTCACTGTCTCTCTCTCTCTCTCTGTCAAATAAATAAATAAAAGTCTTTAAAAAAAAGAACAAAGAATAAAATAGATAAAACCCAGAGCATCTGGGGCCGAGAGAGGACAACCTAATGAACCCTGCCCTTTAAGAGCGAGTCCTTTTAGAAGGGAGTCATTTTATTTGTGGAGGAAATACTTGCACAGGGCAGACTGAAGCTCGAAGCTCGCTGGGGCTGGATGGGCTGCCGGCCCCCCTGCCCCCACACTGAGCAGCGCTTGGCTCACAGACGTTCCTTAGATGTCTGAACCCATGTGGTGTTTGCGGGGCGGGGGTGGGGGGGGGACCAGGGGGTGGGACGGGCCTGCCCTCCTCTCTTGTCCCTCTTCGTTCTCATTCGTGCTGGCAGTGGTCTGGTCATCATCATCTTTCCGGCCTGGGCCCTGAGCTCAAGGGACCGCCTCTCAGACGCCCGTGAAGTCTCGCCTGACTTGCTAGCATAGAGGAGGGGGGTCCCCAACCCATATTTTCAGCACGTCCAAACCGAACGTGTTCTTTCTCGATGAACTCAGGGTTATGTGGCGAGAGAGCTGGAGGGAGGGGGCCCCCACTCAGCGAACACGGATTAAGCCCTGCAGGCCGAGCCCCCGAGTCTGTCGTCGCCAACACTGTGCTGAGCCCCTGGAGGGCAGCGCCCGGACCCCTTGTGATCCAGCCAGACGTGTCAGCATCACTGATTAAAGGATGCTTCATGGGCACACGTGGTCAGCGGCAACAGAATTCAGAGGATGCCTCTGTGACTCACCCCGAGAGAGAATGGGTCATTGCTTCACACGGGCTGGGACTTAGGGGAGGATCTAGGAGTCGGACCCTCCGCAGAAAGCTCTCTGACCTCCTTCAGTTCCACCTGAGCATGCGGCCCGGCGGCTGCCTCTCCCTGTTTCACCCGCAGGGAAATCGTGCCCAACCAGGAGAAATGAGTCCGTGGGCAGTAAATTACAGGAAAGGGAACCTGCTCTGTCCCTGTTCATTTACCAGCTGGGCGACTCTGGCCGAGTTACTTCACCTCTCTGAACCTGATTTCCCGGTCTGTGAAAGGGGCAGATCCTTACAAGGCTCTCATGGAAAAATGGGTTGTGAGGTTCAAATGAGACAGCTCTGACTACTCAAACCTAAAACGATGTTTGACAAAAGCAGGTTTTCCACGGGTTATGCTTTTCTTTTATAAAACGTTTGGGTTTTGTCAGTTCCTCGGTGATTGTTTGCAGTCACAAAATATTTGAAATATTTCTCTTGTAGGTCAAATTGTAGATCTCAAAGCATGTCTCATGACATAAAGGTCTCTGGACCTTTAGGAATCCTTCACAGTATGATTTTAAGAATGTCATTACTACGGGCGCCTGGGTGGCTCAGTGGGTTAAAGCGTCTGCCTTCGGCTCAGGTCATCTCAGGGTCCTGGGATTGAGCCCCGAGTCGGGCTCTCTGCTCAGCGGGGAGCCTGCTTCCCCCTCTCTCTCTGCCTACTTGTGATCTCTCTCTCTGTCAAATAAATAAATAAAATCTAAAAAAAAAAAAAAAAGAATGTCATTACTAATAATGACGGAGCCACCCAGGTGCCCCAAAAGAAGGATAATTCTAAGACCAGGGATTCTAGTGACTCAAGCAGGTTGGGGGCTGCAGGATGGGAGCTTCCAAGGTACAGAACTCTGATTCAAGGAAGAATGATTCAAGAGAGGACTAAAATGAGAAAAAAAACAGAGAAGCACTGTAGAGATAACGTGTGGCCTGGAAAATAATGCAGCCCACGAAGGGAGGGCTTTTCATTACTTAAAGGCATTGCAGAGAAGCTCAGACGTGTGCAGGTCCACATTGACCTTGCGCTTCCAGATGATTCGAGGCACTGAACTGGGGGCCACAGAAAAAGAGAAAGGCGGAGAAGTCCCACCAGGGAGACAGTAGGATTTTCTATGCAGCTCTACAGCCCTGAGAAAACTTGCTACTGCAATTGCAGAAGATCGTGTGTTTGTGTCTGCAAGATGGGAAAGAATCCTGGATTCAGGCAAACACTTTGCGCGTTTACAAAACAAGGAAGCAACAATAGTAACGTGATTCAGAAAACGCCAGGCCAGTGACCTTGAGGCTGACCGCCAGAAAATGTAACAAACATCCTGGAACAGATGATTAAGTGGCTAATTACCAACACGTGAAAAGGATAAGGATGATAACTGAAAACGACATGAGGTCACCAAGAAGAAATGAGCTCAAAATGGCTGCCTTTACCTTTTTTTGGACGGGGCGGGGGGGGGGGGGGGCGGATCTGTTGCGAGATTACGGTGTATGATGGGCTGGTTTTTCCCAGGCTGTGGTCCTTGGACTGCTGATCCTCAAAAAGGGTTTTGAAAGATCAGATATGCTAACAGTGCTCATATACAGGGGGACTTTTCTGAGAGGCCCCATCATTTCCAAGCACACCTGATTATGGGGCTCTTATTTTGAGAAATACACAGAATGTGTCTCGAACACAACTGAGACAGCATTGCACTTGGCCCTGGGTGTGTCCATTTTAGCTGGTATTTACCAGTTTTTTACATTTACGTTTACAGTCACTTTGTGGACAAAAAAACAGCTTATATAAAAGTCCGCTCTCTTCTGATGAGTCAGTGACCAGCAAGGAAGCAGGAAAGCAGTCTAAAGGAAGGTGCATCCTGGAGTGCAAAGCAACAAATGGGTAAAGATCCTCAAGCTCTTTCTGGCAAACGAGACGAGACAAAGCAAAATTGGGCAAGAAATACATTCAATGACCAAAAGCAACACTCAGGAAATCACTAAGCAGAAATGATGAATCAATGAGATTGGAGCGTTGCAATTTTCCCCAAACTGCACCGTGACACGGAGGATGAAAAGTTTTGTTCTCTCTGGAAGGAATTTCTGCAGCCCCGCAGGTCAGTGCCTTGCTTCCCGGAGGGCCTCAGTAAATAAAAATGGCCAGGAGTGGACCCGTGTGTATTCACCCTTCCATGGTCTGAGCTGGCTGAGCCTTGCAAGGATGTCTTTAGTTTTATTATTTTTTTAAGATTTTATTTATTTATTTGACAGATCACAAGCAGGCAGAGAGAGAGAGGAGGAAGCAGGCTCCCTGCTGAGGAGAGAGCCTGATGCGGGGCTCGATCCCAGGACCCTGAGATCATGACCTGAGCCGAAGGCAGAGGCTTTAACCCACTGAGCCACCCAGGCGCCCCAAGATGTCTTTAGGTAATAAAAAGGCCTGTTGTTTGTGTGCAGACATCCAGGGGGCAAGTTTGTATCATCCCGTATGCAAATGCAATGTGTCTATATGTAAATGATCACAGTGTCCGGGCCAATGGTATTCTTTTCTTTTGGTATCCTCTCTCTTTTCTTCCTTCCCTCATTCCTCCTTCCTTCCTTCATTCTTCAATGGTATCCTCTCTCTTTTCTTTCGTCCCTTCTTCTCTCTCCCTCTCTCTCTTTAAAGAAACAGAGAGCACTATGAGTGACTGTGTCGAGGTCCTGGAAGGCAAGACAAGTAGCCCTTGGTGGGACAGTGATCAAGGTCTCTAAGCTCTCCCTCGTGTGTCTGAGGGCTGGAAAAACGCAGCCCAGGGAAGGGAGGCTTCTGGGCTTGTGGCTGTCCTTGGTCTTGGAGGACTGATGAGCATCAGGAGGCTTGAGAGGACAGAAAGAGCACAGCCCGGATAGGCAAGAGGAGGCAGAGCCCAATGAATGGAAAACGCATCCATCAATCCCTTTGGTCTAAGAGGGAACGAGCTGCCTCAGAAGGGGGTGGGTGGTCCCTTCCAGCCAGAAGCTGATCAGTCGGAGCTCACCTGGCTTGCAGCTGCAGCCCGACGTGTTCCTGTCTAAGGAACCTTCCAACGCTAACACTGGGCGGGGGCTACAAAACTATTTGAAAGGCTCAGAGGAGGCAGAATTACAGATGGTGCGACTCGAGACTCACGGTCATCAGCTGTTCGCTCACACACAGGCTTGCTCCATTCCCCAGTTTTGTTCCGATCAGGAAGAAACCCTTGAACTTGAACACAGTAAGTTGTCCACGGCTCAAGATCCCCGAGGACCTCAAAGTCGTATTGACGGGTCACCAGCCTCTAGGAACGAAGGCAAAAGTAAAAACAGGCTTCCACAGTGAAGAGACCTCACCTTCTCTCCCCCTCCCCCCCTCCCCGATCTTACCAGTTATGAGCTTTACTTTGGGCTCAACATAGGAAGCTGAAGGAAGCAGGTACTCCTCCCGGTTTCTCTCCGGGGACCCTGACAGCGTTTTAAGGCGCAAGGACTGACGCTGATCCTGACAAACCACTTCGTTTCCTGAATTCTCTAGTTTAGACGCCACACAAACCACCCTACTCCCTTTTTAAAAAGAATTAGGTTGTATGGGCTCAACCGGGTCCCCTCCCCGTTCATATGTGGAAGTCCTAACGCTTCGTATCTTGGAAAGGGAGTTCGTAGGAGGGAATCACGTTAAAGTGGGTTCATTCCGGCGAGCCCTTCTCTAACATGACCGGTGTCCCGGTGAGAAGAGATCTGGACACAGAGACACACGCATGCCCCGTAAAGACGAGGCGGAGATGGGGTTGTCGCTTCTCCACGCTAGTGAACCAAGGGCTGGCAGCGATCTGGGAGCTAGGAGAGAGGCATGGAACAGAGCCTTGCTCACAGCCCTCGGAAGGGCTCGAACCTCGGAACCCTGGATCTCGGATTTCGAGGCTCCGCCCCTTTGAGCCTACAGGCTTCTGCTGGGTTTGGGGAGATTTGGTGGCAGCCCGGAACAGCGACCCCAGTCCTTTAGAGTGGGGCTCCATGTGACTCTCCTCCTAGGCCAAGAGCAGGTTTCTGACCCTGGCGGCCCAGCGTTCTCCTTGGAATTGCTCCTCCGCGTGAGCACCTGAAATGCCCTCATCCCGCAGGAGCCGGCCTCCCCGACTCGGCTTAGTCGGAACCTAAGCCGTCCTCACTGATGATCTTTCCTGAGTTTACGAAACCAAAACAGTTTCCGGCAAAGCAAAGGAAACTAGAAGAGTATATGCGCCCACATTTCCACCATGGTTCTATTTCCTGATAGAAGGGTCTTATTTAAAATGTGTTCCGGGAGGGGCGTCTGGGTGGCTCAGTCCGTTAAGCGTCTGCCTTCGGCTCAGGTCATGGTCCCAGGATGCTGGGATCGAGTCCTGCATCCGGTTCTCTGCTCAGCGGAGAGCCTGCTTCTCCCTCTCCCTCTGCTGTTCCCCCTGCTTATGCTTGCTCTCAGTCAAATAAATAAATAAAATCTTAAAAAAAAATGTGGTAGGTGAATAGGAACTTCAATAGAAAGTGAGCACAAACTTCTTTTTTCTTTTTTACTTTAGCAACTGGTTATTTTTCTTTTGGCATTGGGTTTGTTGACAACTTGTCTCTATTCCTTTATTGTAGGAGAAATCCAAGCCCATTGGGATGACAAGAATTGGTTTATACCATTGACTACACACGCAGAGTATGGTATAACTTCCAATAATTAAAAATAAAAAATCCTGGCTTTCATTCCTAGAAATCCAATACCCCTAAAACCTTGTAATAATGCTCTTTTTTCTTGCAGAGATTAAACTCAGGGTTGACCCACAGTGGCAGGCAGGGAAGGACAGACGTGAAAAGCCCTGGACAAGTCCCTTCTGATTGCTTTGTCTAGCCAGCTTTCACACCTGGGGAAATTTCTGATTTTACCTGCTCACATTCTCCCATCAGGAAGAAACAGAATTTCCTTTTTTTTTTTTTAATTTTAAGATTTTATTTATTTATTTGACAGAGGGAGAGATCACAAGTAGGCAGACAGGCAGGCAGAGAGAGAGGGGGAAGCAGGCTCCCCGCTGAGCAGAAAGCCCGATGTGGGGCTCGATCCCAGGACCCTGAGATCATGACCTGAGCCAAAGGCAGAGGCTTTACCCACTGACTGAGCCACCCAGGTGCCCCTTCCCGAAGCCTTTTATGCTATGGGTTTACAGACTGGATGACTGGATTCGGCAGCCCATTGACACCGCATTCTAGAAGGGAACTCTATTGTCTTATTCTTTGCAGGCTATGGTAACAGAATACCTCGGAGCGGTGGAGCAGGTGGCTTCCAAACAACAATGTATTTCTCACATTTCTCAAGGCTGAGGAGTCCGGGACCGAGGCCCCAGCACACCTGGGCTCTGGGGAGGGCGGCTTCCTGATTCCGAGCCAGCTGTCTACACGCTGTGTCCTCATCGCAGGGCATAAGGGCCTGCGGAGGGAGCTCTCTGGGGTCCCTTTTATAAGGCCGCTAATCCCATGGCTCCCAAAGGCCCCACCTCCTAACACCTTCACATTGGGGATTTGGTTCCCACACATGAATTTGGTGGGGGACACAGACATTCAGTCTAGAGCACGTTTAAACGGGTCCTGGTGACTTTGCAGGTGACCTGCGAGGGAGGACCTGGGGAGCAGGCGTCCTGTCCAACACTTGGCGAGCCACACCAAAGGCTTCCACGGGACGGGTGCAAGTGACAGGACCAAGTGACCCTGTGGCACATTCTAGATAAGAAGCTAAAGATAAACTGGGTGTTCCCTTCCAGGTTTGGTGCGGGAGGCAGCAGGCATGGAAGGCTATGGAAACAGAACCTTAATAAAAGTCCGAGGCTAGGATCCAGCCTAGGATCCAGTGGATCAAACCTGTCTTACCTTTGCATCCCAGGGCTTAGTGGAGACGCCTGCATTTGGTAAGTGACTATGAGACTCACCGTTCTATACTGCTTTCTAGGCACACACCTGCTAGGGGCTTGACGATCAGCCAATTGTCTAGTCTGGGAAGGAGGCTGATATCCTGCACCATTTAATGGAGCCTTTTGGGGGAAAAATTAACTTGAGATTTTGGGGGCCTGTGCAGTAGGTACATATACATTTAATCACATTATTCCTAAGACAACACACACAGGTGACCCTTTCCTCCCAAACGCTTGAGAATTAAGTGACAGAACCAACATTTAATATAGAGGAGGTAACATACATGTGACATGGGGCGCATGGGTGGCTCAGTGGCTCAGGCTCAGAAGCCTCTGTCTTCAGCTCAGGTCATGATCTCAGGGTCCTGGGATGTGTATATATATATATATATATATATATATATATATACTTTATTTATTTATTTAAGAGAGAGAGACAGAGAGAGCACACATGCATGTGGGGGGATGGGGAAAGGGGGAGGGAGAGAGGACGGGGGGCGGAGAGAGAGAGAGAGAGAGAGAGAGAGAGAGAGAGAATCTCAAGCAGACTCTGTTGAGTGCAGAGCCCATTCCAGGGCTCGATCCCTCAACCCTAAGATCATGACCTGAGCTGAAACCAAGAGTCGGATGCTTAACGGACTGAGCCACCCAGGTGCCCCATGAAATGGGTTATTATGCCATCTTGTAGATGTGAGGAAGCCGAGGTCGAGAATGTGACTAGAGTCATGGTGGCAGGAGCGACATTCCAACCAGGTCAGACTCCTAGCTCGTGTTTTTAAAGGAACCATCCCCTGAAATGGAGGAGAGCAATGGGGAAAAGTGGGGCCAGACAGCTAAAATGTGACTGCTCATCCAGCATCCAGGGCTGGGGCTGCCCTGACCGTGGGCTTGACTATTCTATGGCGTATGTGGGGCGCGGCTTCACACCATAAAACAGTAGTCATGCAGCCTGTCACCTGATTCAGCTGACTCTAACTTCCTCCAGCCAACTGTTGAGCCAGCACTACCCACCTCCTGCAACTTCCCTTCAGGGAGAGAAAGGCCTGCTCTTACTGTGCTGACACGATGAAAGTCTGCTCTACATACTTCCCTTGGGGCCTGGGAAGCATGAGCCAAGTACCAGGTATCCCTCAGACTGGGAAGCTTCTGGCACTCAGAGGACCTGGCCTTAGGTCCTCTGGACCATAAGGTGCTACCACCTTGTGAGACCCTGACTGGATGGCCTCCTAGCCTGCTTTCTCCATTGTCATGGCCTCAGACTAACACTCGGCAAAGAAGGGGAGCCTGCATCTGCAATGCATATGATTTGCTGAGCTTACCTTTTCATCAGAACCATTTTTCCAATATTGCACGTTATAAACCCACGAGTTATAAATATTCTTCACAGTCCATGTTTCAGGTTCATTCTCCATTTTAGGGGCTAAGAAACGCATGTGTAAAGCATTAGCAAGTGCTTCTACTTGCATTCCAGGTGGTCCAATCATGGCTAAGAGGAAGAGAACAAAGCAAAATGACAGTCAAAAGTCACATTTTAAAAACATCAACATTTATTTTTCATTACTGGGCAGACCAACTGGTCAACTGAAGGACACTGCTCTTTGATGTAAGTTTGCTACAACATTGGTTGATGTGGTCAAGGAGGGTAGTTGGATTTTGTTTCTTAAAACAAACAAACGGATAGCCTTTTATTAATCAAGTTTAGCCCATTTATGTTTATTGTGATTTATGAAATATTTGTAATTATTCTAACTATAGTATTTTGTGTTTTCTATGAAGACTTTTGTGTGTGTGTGTGTGGTTCGTTCCTCTCCTTTTTTAACTTCTATTGGGTTGAATTTTCTTTATTTCTTTCGCTGGGTTGGAAGCTACAGATGGTAATTCTACAAATTTTTGTGCCTAACAGATATAAACATACACATTTTCCAACAAAGTCTGTAGCTGTTTCTACCCAATGCTCTTTTATTGGATATTCATGTGGCTAGCCCCTTTGCTTTATTTGGGTTTCGGTTCAAATGTCACCTCCTCAGAGAGACTCTTTTACCACCCTATGTAAAGAGCAGCTCCCAACACATCCTACCCTGGAACCTTGCTTTATTTTCTTGACAGCCACAGTCACATCTGTCATAAAATATGTATCTATTGGTTTACCTGTCTTCCCCCCATTAGAGTGTATGCTTCATGAGGGCTGGGATTTTGTCTTGCTATTATAACTTCTGCACTAAGAATGTGCCTGTGTACAATAATAATTGTACAATGAATAATAAACATCTCTGGGTGACCGTGCTGTTTGAGCTATATCCTGTTTTCTTCTCTGACTGCTGTTAATATTATCATTATTTTTTGAGGCTGTTAATGGGCCTGCTTCCAGCATTCTACCTTGTCTTTAATCTGCTGGTAGCTAAAAACCAGATAAGAAAATTTATTTGGTATCTTTTCAAAGCAAGTATAAACAGATTCTATGTCACATCTTGCAGCACTTTCCTGTCACATAAACTTCAAGAGGCAAGGATCCAAAGCAGGGCAGCTATTGCTAAGAGCATGGGCACAGGGGCCTGGCTCTGAATCTTTACTGGGCCACTCCTTACCTGTATGACCTTGGGCAAGCTGCTTATCTCTACAGTATTAGTTTCTAAAGGGAATTTCCGCAGATGGGCTCAACATAGGAATTGGAACCAGTCAGGCCCTGGTAAATCACTTAGCAACTACAGGAGCAGAAACCTGTACTGTGCTTTGGAAAATTGACTACTGTGAAAGCTGATCATAATTTTTCTAATGTTGATTTTTCTTAGCTTTTGCAAAGATACCTCTAGAAAAGATAATATAACTTTGATCATTTCTGACTCCAGAAATAAGGGTTTTGTTTTCCAAGCCTGGGACAGAATTGGGAAAGAGTGGAAGGTATCCTAGCTGCATTCACCACCAGGGAAGGCGGAATTGTGGGAGCCATGGGGGTCAGAGTCGGAAGCGGTATAAAGACCCCGCCCTGCATAGACACAATCCTTCCAACATTTCCCTCCAGCTTCTCTTTAGAAGGCTGCCTGTGAGTCTTGTTCATGAGGTTCTTGTCCCCCCTTATCGTCTTACTGTCTCAATTGCTATAAGGCAGTTTAATCAGTTTCCAATTCCTGATGTTCTAATTATGTTCACCATGTGACCTCTGGTGAGTCCCCTGACCCCCCAGATCTAACCTGGGAACATTCTGTTGGATGCATACCAGCCAGCCTGACCCAACGCATCTACCATTAGCCAAATCCATTGCTCTGTCCTTCATTCTGGGCAGGCTGGCTGTCTGCACCTGTCTTCCTCTCTCTACACCTGCCTCGAATAACCTTTATTCTTCTGCCTGTCACGTCACATTTCCTTCCAGAAAACCTGCTACATTAACCCTTCCAGTTCTTCTCATTAACAACATTGGCTTCAACTCATTCTTTACCCATAAGGCATTAACGTTAATAGAATTACGTTTAATTATTGCGTTAACTTTATGAGCATCCTTTCCTGTCTCTCCCACAGACTTCTTTCCAGCCTTAGTCTTCCTTATTATATTCCCTAAGCTCCTTGAGCAAGGCCACCCACTCTGTGGGTGCTCAAAAAAATCCTCCCTGACCAGGCTACCCCAAAGGGAAAGAAAACCAAGGCATGATGCCCACATTAGGATGAAATGGAAAACAAAGCGGCTTACTGTCATCCAACGGACAGAAGGTGATGTTTACCCAGTCGGAATGCTCATCGGCAAATTCAGCCCTGACTCTCAAGGTGTGATCACCGTACTTGGAAAGATTTGAGAAATCACATTCCGTCAAGGCAGTCCTTGTGCACATATCTTGGAATTTCTTATAACTGTAAAATCAGAAAAATGAAACCATAAAAATTCTCACTTCAGTCTCTCTGCAGCTGGCAGGTGCTTTATAAATCCCTACTACCAAAGGATGATGGAGGATAATGGGAGAAACATAAACTGAATTCTTAATTGTCTCTTCTGAGGAACAGCATGCATCATTTACATGAGCATTTCATGTAACTGTGCTCCGTGGGATTTCAGTGATTCTTGAGATATGGTAAGTCGTTTAAAAAATAATCTGTCCCTGGGTGCCTGGGTGGCTCAGTCGGTTAAGCATCTGACTCTTGATTTTGGCTCAGGTCATGATCTCAGGGTCCTGGGATCAAGCCCCGAGTTGAGCTCCTTGCTCAGTGAAGAGTCTGCTTCTTCCTCTTACTCTCTCTCTCTCAAATAAATAAATAAAATCTTTAAAAAAAAATCTGTCCCACAGTCAAGCGATTTGGGTGAAAACCAGGTTAAACATAAAGAGATGTCTATCTTCATAAAATAACTCCTTCAGCGACTTTATCTTAGTGAGCACATGCCTCTCCAAAATGGGCTTGCGTCTTCAACGTATTTGACCAAGAAAGCTTCCCTCCTTGATTATGCTATTTACGAAAGCAGAGGGACACAGTCTGTGAATACTGATATACACAGATTAGCCAAAATAGGTCTGTCACAAGAATTTCAGACAGCGTCCCATAAGTAACCGTTGTTGCAATTACTCTGGAAAAACTATCAGACAATTCGTTCTTACGCAGATCTGTTTTATACAATGGGTTTAGAACAGAGCTTGAGCCCTGATGCCCACCCTTGAAGGGAGGGGGGCAGACAAGTGAACTTGAAGAAGGAAAACGATGTCTGAGAAGACCGACAGGTGTGTGTGACCACCTCGCGACCACCTGAGGAGGGCACCCAGGCTCCTGCCTCGAGAAAAGGGGAGGTTTTGTCGGACTGGTTCCTCAGTGTACCTTCCTCCGATGTGGCTGTCCATAGAGGTGACAATGAAGATGACGGTGGTAAAAATAGTAACAGCCCACTCATCAGGCACTTGGGTGTCAGGAGGGGCTTTTTATGACCTCAAGCCCAGGAGGGCAGAACGGGGATCACCCCTATGTGATAGATGGGGTGCAGGTATGGAGAACCTGAGAAACATGCCCAACCGAGCTGGAATCGCCTTGACTTCAGAGCCCACGGTCTTAGGCACCACACCACACCTCACTGCGTTCTTGGCGACGCCCAGAACAATTTCTGACTAAAATAGGTAGAGATAACCGGGCTCAGACTATTCTACAATCTGCTCTTTTCACGTACTATCCCACGAACATTCGTCAGTCCAAACTCTTCATGGGCTGCCTAACATCCGACCACGTGGAGACTACAGGGGTCACGGCATGAAGGGGGGCTTTCTCACATGAGGTCCCTTCCTTCATTTAAACTAACGCAACAACTGGCTGGAACACGGAATATTCCAGAAGTTGTTTTGCAACAACTTCTCTATCACCAGGTCATTTTTACGGCATTTAGACATATTTTTCTCCCTGTTAAATAGGTCATAGAACCCACTCCCCACCATTTACATCTCGTTTTCAAAGATGTTTCCATATTCAAATCACCAATCCCTCCTCCGAGGCCCGCCGCCTCTGCTCACCCCCCCAACCCACACACATAGAAGAGAGTCTGTGGTACCCAACCTCCCAAGCCGAATTCTAAACAAATCTTTCACAAGCCACGGAAAACAGCAATCAGATTTTTCGAGATCAAATTCCCCAAGGACAGCCCCAGCACACGCTTTGTTTGCCCCAGCACATCCTATGCTCAGTCTGCGTGTGCGTGCTAAGGACACGTGGCGCCCAGGTTGCTGGGAAGCCACCGGGAACTTGCACCTACAAGATGGAACATCCCAACCAAACGCCTCTACTACAAGGGGACAGAATGGAACGACAAAGAATAAACGGGTGGGGGGGGGGAGGTTATTTTGCAGTGACAGCTCTAGAGCTGTCAAGACTGTAGAAACAGACATGAAATTACCAAACCAGTGAGTGGTAGAAAATGGGAGGGGGTGGGGATGAGTGGCAGAATCGCCTAAATCCTTGAGGAAACTGACAAATTAGACGAAGGACTGTAGGTCAGACAGAAGTCCAGCCCCAACATGAAAGCTGCCAACCTCAACAGCTATAGGGAGTGATATAAAAGATAATCCTTGCTCTTAGGAAATTCACAATGAAATATTAAGGGGCAAAGGGCATGATGTAAGACAAAGAAGGACAAAGGAAACATGCTAAACCTTAAAAATCGGTGAATCTGGACGTAAGCTATTTGGAAGTTCTTTGCACTGTACTTGAAAAAATTTTTTAAATTTTTTATTAACATATAATGCATTATTTGCCCCAGGGGTACATGTCTGTGAATCATCAGGCTTACACATTTCACAGCACTCACCATAGCGCATACCCTCCCCAATGTCCATAACCCAGTCACCCTATCCCTACCCCACTACCCCCCCCACAACCCTTAGTTTGTTTCATGAGTTTTGTACTTAAAATCTTAAAATGTTCTTTTTTTTTTTTTTAAAGATTTTATTTATTTGTCGGAGAGAGCACAAGCAGGCAGAGTGGCAAGCAGAGGCAGAGAAAGAGAAGAGAAGCTCCCTGCTGAGCAGGGGGCCCGATGCGGGACTCGATCCCAGGACCCTGGGATCATGACCTGAGCCGAAGGCAGCGGCTTAACCAACTGAGCCACCCAGGCATCCCTTGAAATGTTCTGTTAGCGGGGAATTACTTCGAACTAAGAAGTGCCTGAAAAAGTCAACAAAGATGATCTCATTCGTCTTTCTATGTCTTCTCTGCCTCAGCAGGCCTGGGATATGTTTGTACAAGAAATCTGGAGGAGAAGGAATGTGGGATTAATGGAATCTGGGACTCTAAGTTTTCTCCTGTTTCATCGAAGGGATGGTCTATCTTTGTATGTTTCTCAGTCACATTGGAAGCAGGTGTGTTGGCTCGTTACCCTTTGGCCTCCTGCTGCTGTTTGCACTTGACATCAGGGTGTGTCACTTGCATCCAGCCGCTGGTGTATGATGGCCAATATGAGGGAGGGCTGGCAGAGGGAAAGACCTACAGGCAGGGCAGGTACTGGGAGATCAGAGCACCCCTGAGATAATCGTCTCGGTGACGCTCACCCTTCCTTCAGAAGCCGCTGCTGCTTTCAGAGCCTAGAGCTTTTCACAGCCAGTAGCTAGCTGTCTTACTTTCTATTTCAGGACACAGCCAGAGTAACTGAGCACACATTATGCAAATTATGTGCACCCCCAAGCACGGTGGGGTTCTGTTATCATCTGCTGGAGGGGGAGGGTGGTAGCAGGGCAAGGACCCTCCTGTTTTGCATACCTCAGTTTTCCTGGATGCCTCCCACTTGCAAATCATTGACTTCGAGCAATCCTGCTCTCGTAAGTGGAGATGACCTCAGTGACACTTTTTCTCTTAAAAAACATCAATTGTGACAAATCCGATAGGTTTGTCTTTTGTGACAAAACCAGTAGGCCAGGTAGGTTACCACTATGGCCAATGACATCTGTAGCCACGTAATCGAATGTCTGTGTCTACCTACCAGTGGCCCTGTGGTCGTCAAATGATGAGCCATCCCAACAAGAAAAAGTAAAGAAAGGGACGCCTGGGGGGCTCCGTGGGTTAAAGCTTCTGCCTTCGGCTCAGGTCATGATCTCAGGGTCCTGGGATCGAGCCCCGCACCGGGCTCTCTGCTCAGCAGGGAGCCTGCTTCCCCCTCTCTCTCTGCCTGCCTCTCTGCCTACTTGTAATCTCTCTCTCTGTCAAATAAATAAATAAAATCTTTAAAAAAAAAGAAAAAGAAAAATTAAAGAAAGATTTGACTTGTCTCTTTTCAGAGAACAGAACCTTCACAAGAATTTCCTGGACAGAGAGAAAAAGGTCAGCAGGGAAGTTCCCTGTGGTCATGATCATGTGCGGGACGGCAGTCAGACTCTGTCCTGTGGTCCGGCCCAGGGACCAGCTCAGGGCCTTCCTGCCAAGAGCACCCCAGACTCACCTTTGGTACTGAGCTGTGAAAGTCAGATTCCCTTTGGGAAAAGCAGGCAACTCCCACTGTAGAATGTTCTTGAAATTAACCGACTTCATTCTGACGTTTTCAGGAGGTGGCACCATTCCTAATGCTGTAAATAATAAAAGGGAAATGTCTGCATCTTTGTTCCTCAAAAAAGTTGCACTAGTCAATGATTGTATCCAATACCCGGGTCTTCCCTGGGGCTCCGTGTCTTCAAATGGGCTCGTGGGGGAAGGAAAAAGACACCATGAGCTGGACTGAGGAGTCTGGATTTTATCTGAAGAGCCACGGGGGAGGGGGGTGTTGGAGGCTGGGGTGGACCAGAGAGCAAGGGTGAAGTGGGGACAGATGGGGGTGACCAGAGTGTGGGTGGTGGGAGAAAGTTGTCAGAGGGAGGGTAGATGGATTTTAGATATATCCCCAGAGGTATAGATTCTAGACCTTCTGATACATTTGGTGTGGAGAACTTAATATTCATTCCTGGCTTAAGCATCTGAAGCCCTGATTGGGGTTGGGGGCAAGGACATCAAGAGTCCCGTTTTTGCTGCATGAGGTTTGAGATGGGGGAGACGGACGCACGCAGGAATGTCCCAGACAGCTGGAGAAAGGAACCTGGTGCCTAAAGGAGAGATCTGGGCTAAAGGCAGAAATCATTTTTAAACTTTTTAATAGAAAATATCAAACATACACAAAAGCAGACCCAAGAGTATGACAAACTACCGCCCGCCCATCACCCAAGGCGGCCAACAGAGATTCACATTTGAGTCACGGGCCTATTGCTGGTATTTAATGCCAGGGCTCTGCTGGTTTCCCTTACAGGGATAGCGGGAGGGCCTGGGCAAGAACTGGGCTAGATAGAGAGCTGGCAGAGGTGAAGGATCCTAGGTAGAAACAGCCTGAGAGGTAGGAGGAAAACCTGGACGCTATGGTATCTTGGAAGGTCGGGGATGAGTTCATCCGAAAGGAAGGAGGGGTCCATCTTTGTTTGAAGCCGGGCAGGAAATTTAGAGGAGGGCAGGAAAGGTTTCGGTGGATTTTGAACTCCGAAGGCACAGAGCTCTGCTGTTGAGGGGCAGAGCTCGGATGTTGGGGTGCTGGGGACTGACTGGGAGGCCCCGGCGGCCGGACCTGGCACCCGATCACTTCCAGTGCGCCTCTGGGGTCCGTTCAGGGGTCGCCCTGGGGCCATCGCTGCCGGCGTCGTAGCTCGGCCTCCAGTTCCCAAGGGCACGTCGGGCCCCGGAGCCCGGGAGGCGCGCGGCACACCGACCAGCCGGCGCCCCGGAGACCGCCCGGCGCCCCCTCCCCGCGGACCCCTCACCTGACATCAGGAGGCAGCCGCCCAGCCAGCTCCGCAGGCTCCGCGGCATGGCCGCGCCGGGAACCCGGAGGCCGCTCGGGGGTCCGCGGCAGCAGCCGGGCAAGCGCCCCGGTGCCGGCGGGTCCTCCCGCCCCGCACGGTGGCCGCTTCCTGGTACTGGGGGGGGCGGGGCAAGCCTAGGCCCCGCCCCCTGGCCCCTCCCCGGCCGGGGTCTGGCGCCAGCGCTTTGCAGGGGAAGAAGGCGGTGTGTGTTGGGGGACTGTTTGCTGGCGGGTAGTGGGGAGATGCGGAGGGAGGGGACCTTGCTTCCCCCAACGGGTGGGAGGAAAACGCCAGTAGTAAAACGGTTGTAAAATCGACCGTACAGTGCCCCGATTGGGGAGACCCCTCTCCCAACACTAAATGGACGCTTTTCCAAGTTAAAATAAATACACTGCAACGCCCACCCAGAGGTTCTATGTGGGGTTACGGGCGGTGGTGGTTTTTCTTGACACCATTCAGTATTCCCCAAGTTTTCTGCCGTGAAAACTTTCTCCAAGTTTTCTCTCCGATCCCCTCTCCCTGCAAATAGGTTGATTTTAAAGCACTCCATTAGCAAAGACAGTTCGAAAAGAGTCTTCTTTACCCCCCTCATCCGGGGATAAACATCACAAAACCAAGTCATTTTTGGAGAAAAACTTGTTACTTTCACAAGACCGCTTGAGAGAGGTTTAATTTCCTCTTTCCAAGCTTGGGCAGTGGTGAGGCTGGAAATCCCAGAACAGGGTAATTACAGGGTGATGTAAGGCACTGCTTGAGGTGACCATCAGGAACACAGCGCGGAGAATGAATGTTCCCTTGGCCCCTGCTGGCCACCCCACACAGAGGGACTTTTGTTTAACCCCAGAGACGTCTGCGGAACCACAAAGTCGCTGGGTTTTTACACTCTCTAATGAGAAACGACCCTGAAGACATTACCAAGTTTGTATTAAAAAGTATTTATCCTTAAAAAAAGTATTTATCCTTCACCAACTTCAGACCATTATACAAAATTTAAACACACCCATACATACCCACAAGAGCAGCCATAAAAAGGGTATTCCAAAATATCACTCCGGAAGGCTTTCAAAATATGAGATGATTTAAGAGGGTGGAGAATCGGACTCTTCACATGACAAAGTCCCTTTCCTGTGGAATTTCATCAGGTCGTTAAATAACCCCTTCTCCTCTCACATCTCTCTCCTTTGATACTTTATGACGGTTGTAAAAATAATCTCTTCAAAATCCTTGAACTAGGACTCATAATTGTTGTTGTCCCCTTTGTGAATGGATCTAGAAGAAAGGTCTGAGAAGCCTGCTCTTGGGGCGAGGGGAATGAGATAGGAGGTCCCACACCGTTGATTCACCCTGGGGACCTCTCAGGTTGTCACACCTCCACCAGAGTCTTCATTCCCACGTAGTTTTTAATATTTCTCTTAGTACCACAGGATATTGGAGATTACCTAGTCCATTCCCCTTATTTCCTAAGTGAAGAAACTGAGGCTCAGAGAGGCTAAGCAAAGTACCCAGAGTCACACAGGGAAATAGCAGCAGAGTCAGACTTGAGTCCCAGTTCTTGCCTGGTTTGCTACATGATGTTCTAGAACTTCCCTTCCCCTTCCCCCCCTTCACAGGAACTTTGGTCACACACAGGACACTTGGAATCAGCGCACACAACACTTTCTAAATTGTTAAATAGGATCTCCAGGAATTTTGTGTCTTATTTCTTCTGAAGACCTTGAAGCAATTTTGCATTTGTTCTCTCGCTCTTTTTTTTTTTTTTTTAATTTTATAATTTGGCACTGAGATTCTATCCCTCTCTCTCTCATGCAAATGTTTCCTATTAGTCGCTTGCCTCACGCTAGAGTTATTTAGGGGTGTGAGTTGTCTTCCTCACTCAAACTGAGGAGGGCGGGACAAGTGGCCTAGAGCTGAATTCTCTAAGTGTTGGTGACGGAATGTGACATGTGGGAGGAGCCCAAGACTGGGCAGGATCTTCCCTCCTTCCAACAAGTGCTTCTGTTTCTTTGTAGGTCCCCTGCCTTTCCCTCTGGCTGCCTTCCCTTCCTTCTCTTTTCCTGCCTGCTTTCCGGCTTCTTCCTTGAGGCTGGACTCACCCCTGCTGAGCGTCTTTCTTTTCTCTCCCCACTCCCACCCTGGCTAATTTCATTATTTCCCATAAATCTCACAGGGCCCTGGACCACCCCTCAAAGCCACTTGGGACGTGTAAACAACGCACTGAAGGATCCGCTGGTCAGCTGGTCGGAAGGACTCTCCTCCGGGATCGGTAATTTGCATTGAATTTGCATAGATGACGTCACCAGGAACTCCGGCGGAGGAGCCAACTGCAGTCTCCTACACCCTCCCTTGGGAACATTGCAGACCACAGAGGAGGAAGTGACGGTGCAGGGAGGGAAACCCTGGAGGTATTGGTCAGTCCACGTTCATTAAATATTTTGGGGGTTCACCTCATTATATAGCCATCCCCGAAGTGAACTTTCGGCTCAGAATTGTCACATTTATCAGAAAGCACATCTTCAGGCCACGGGCTCTCTGCATAAGAGGTGGGGAAGAGTGGCTGTGTCCTTTCCCCGCCAGTGGCCAGAAAACTTGTTTCCAGTTTGTGGGAATCCTCTCGGTCGTATGTCTCTTCTGGAAAACTTGGTAACACCGGAGGGACGTCCGAGTCGTCATCGACGGTGCTCACGAATACAGAGCTCAGATTTACATTGAAGATAATTTTGTCCCCCGCCTCTTCCGTGGAGCTGCTGTCCTCCTTGGAAAAGGGGTCCTGTAGCAGCTTCCCTCGGCCCTCGTGGGCCCCACTCGTGCACTCCCACCGCCCGGGGCTGGGCCCTGGTGCCATCAGGGGCTCTGCCTCCGGCTCGGACTTGTCCGGTTCCTCGGTGTTGGGCTCCAGGCAGTCCTCCCCGGTGGTCGAGGAGGCAGAGGTGGGACCCAGAAGCCCACCCAGTAGCCCGTGCTTGGTATAGCCACCTGTGCTTGTCAGAGGGGCCACAGTTTCATCGTTGCTGTCACTTTCATCGTCATAATTGTAATTCCACACCTTTTTCTTCCTGTTAATGTGAATCACCTCCACAAAAGCCACTGCTTCCAATGGTGGCATCTCAGGGAATACCCAGGCTGACAAGTTATTAAAATTCTTAAAAGAGAGAGAGAGAGAGAGAGAGAGAGAGAGAGAGAGAGAGAGAGAATCAATGTATCAATTCTGTTTGTTCTTTACTTTTTGACATAATAAAACTCAATGAGAGTAACTGCACAGGGATGAGAAGCAACATCAGTAACCAGAGCTAACAGTTAGGTACTGTTTACTTACTATTTGCAGGGGGCTGGTCCTACTGCTTAAGCATTATAATGCATTTTACCCTCACAATCTGGCCACGAAGTAGGTTTACGCTTCTTCTCTCCATTTTACAGGTGAGAAAACGAGGCAGAGAGGTGAAGAAACTTGCCCAAGTTTCATGAATATGGAGTGGGTGGGGGAGGCAGCATTTCAAGCTAGGTAGGCTGCCTGCCGCAGGGACCAAGTGCTGGCTTCCCCTTCTTCTTACCCCGCTCCCCTCGCTGCTTCTTACATGTCAGGGGGATCGATCCATTTAGATTCTGGATTGCGGAGACATTCTTAAGGAGTGTCAGGGAAGCATGGGTGAGGAGACACTAGGAAGCTGATTCTATCGAAGTCCCCCGGTCCAGAGGACCTTAAAGATGGAAAAGATCCCCCAAGAGTCAGGGGTGAGATTGGCAAGACTCACAGAGATCGTTGCCAAGATCTTGGAATCTTGATCTTGGAACATAGCACTGCCAGGATACAGGTGAGCCAGGCGAGGTCTGGAGAATGCGAGGCAGGCTGAGTCTTGCCCTGTAGGTGGATTCTGTCTAGGTTAACTACAGGGAGGCTAATGGGGAGGGGGTAGTCAACCTGTGACATCGGTTGGCATCGTCCTCCTCTCTATTCTCCTATGCCCACCTGGGCAGCCCGATTTGACAAACCTGCTCTTCCCGTACTCTATGCAACCCAGCCCTGGGGTGAATTTTTCTATTGGGTTGTTCATCTTTTTTCTTACTGATTCATAGGAGCTCTTTATATAATTTGGATGCTGATTATTTGTTGATTATTTGTTATTATGATTATTTGTTACATATCTTCTCCCCTAGCCTGTGGTTTATCGCTTTTCATCATCAATGCCATTCGATGAAAAGAAATTCTTAATTTAATGTAAAAAAAGAGTGTCGATGTTTTTCCTTTATGGCTTCGCTTTTTGTGTCTGAGAGAATCTTCCTTACCCCAAGGTCATATAGAATCTCCTATGGTGTCTTCTAAAACTTTAATAGTTTTGCCTTTCACATTAGTCTTTAATACACCTGGAACTGATATTTGTGTATGGGGTGAGGTAGAGACCCAGTTTCATTTTCTCCCATATATTTACATTTATCGACCAGCCAATCCTTTCCCCATCGCAATATCTACTCATCATTAGTCATGTTTCCATATGTGTGGGCTTGGTTCTGAGCTCTCGGCTTGACGAAATCCTTGTTAATGTCTTTCGATAAGGTTTTATCATTTTCTCCACAAAGGACCTGTAATGTCTTCTATTAGATTGATTCCTTAAAATGTTTTAAGAATATTTTTTATTACTAGTGTAATGGTATTTTTATTTACTAAAAAAAA
Organism: Nasua narica; assembly: GCA_028533885.1. Classification (NCBI taxonomy): domain Eukaryota; kingdom Metazoa; phylum Chordata; class Mammalia; order Carnivora; family Procyonidae; genus Nasua; species Nasua narica. The sequence continues at coordinate 186,081,953 of CM052799.1, read as the reverse complement.
ATTTTTTTTTAAAGATTTATCCATTTGAGAGAGGCAGAGGGAGCAAGCAAGCAAGAAAGCACAAGCAGGGGGGAAGGGCAGAGGGAGAAGCAGACACCCCACTAAGCAGGGAGCCAGATGTGGGGCTCCACACCAGGACCCCGAGATCATGACCTGGGCGAGCCAAAGGCGGATGCTTAACTGAATGAGCCACCCAGGTGCCCCTGTAATGGTATTTAAAAAAAAAAAACAAACTATGATTCCAGTTAACCGTAGGATTCCAAGTTCAAAGCCAGGTAAAACTAATCTATGCTGTGAGTAATCAGGGCAGTGGTTATTCTTGGTGGGGGATACTTACTAGAAGGTGTCAGGAGAGACACTTCTGGGCAGGCTGGTGATGTTCTCTTTCTCGATTTAGGCACGAGTTACATGGATGCACTGAGTTTATGAAAATTTGCAGAGCTTTACACTATGATTTGTATATTTAATTTCTGGGATGTTGAAAAGCGGCTTCATGTTAATTTTTATATTGATTATTTCATATGTACCAACTCTGTCAAACGTATTAATCTTAATAATCGATCTCTAGATTCATGCGAAATTTTTATCTTACCAGTTATATCATCTGTAAGTTATCATCGCCTCTACTCTGACTCTTCAGAGTTTAAGATCTAGGAGGGAAGGATTTTCTATGTTTTTTTCACTTCTCTATCCCTACTGCCTAGAGCACGTGGACACATGGTAGGTACTCAAAAAATATTTGTTAAATGGAAATACCAACCCCCCCCCCCAAAAAAGAAACCAAAAAAATGAAAAACGGAAAAAATAAAAACAATTTAAAAAGATCCATTAAAATTTTTTAACATGCATTCTTGATTAAACACATACACACAAATACACTAGGGATTGAGTTTTCTGTTTTGCCGTACCTAGAGTTTTTACTTAAACATAGAGTAACAATTTTTTTCAGCCATTTACCGTTTTTCTTTTATTTTTTATTATTTTTTTATTATGTTCGGTTAGCCACTGTATAGTAGTACATCATTAGTTTTTGATGTAGTGTTCAATAATTCATTAGTTGCCTCTAACACCCAGTGCTCATAACAACAAGGGCCCTCCTTGATGCCCATCACCCAGTTACCCCGTCCCCCCCCAACCGCCTCCCCTCTGAAACCCTCAGTTTGCTTCCTGGGGTCCATAGTGAGAGTAACAATTTTTAATGGAGGAATAGTAGAAAGACATAAGCTACCAACAGGAATTATACACACACACACACACACACACACACATAATTACCATATAATTTGGACGGATCTTATGGAGGGGAGGAACCCCAGGGAGACCTGGGGGGAGGATTAGTAGTCCAGGCAGAGGATTTATCAAGGAAGGAATGGGTGTGGTGCTAAAGGCCTTTTGATCTCAAGGCTGCAGTGAGAAATAGTAGTTAGAGTAGCATTTGCCTAAGACCTCAAGGTCAAAGGAATAAATACCAGGCAGACTGGAGGAGTTGAGATAAGGTTGAGATAAGGAGGCAACTGGCTACTGGCATAAAAGACTCCGAAAGATATTTTACACCAAGGATTAAAAAAAATGTCCATTCTTGGGGCACCTGGGCGGCTCAGTGGGTTAAGTGTCTGATGCTTGGTTTCAGCTCAGCTCATGATCTAGGGTCGTGGGATGGAGCCCTGTGCTGGGCTCCCCACTCAGCGGGGAGTCTGCTTGAGATTCTCCCTCTCCCTCTGCCCCTCCCCCCTCTGTGCCTCTGTGTGCGCTCTGCCCCCTCCTTTCTCAAATAAATAAATAAATAAAATTTTAAAAATGTCCATTCTTGAAAGGCAGAGATCACAGTGTGGATGAAACGTATCTATATCTCCTATCTATATCCTATCTATATCTCCTAAGGCACAGCCGAATGCTGGCTGGGCTCAAACACGAGTGGTAATTAAAAATCTCCCAAACCGCACACACACCACCCGATGAACAACCCCTTCCCCAACTCCCCACCCGGGACAAATAAGAACAAGAAAAAGAAGAGTACGATTTTATCGACCGCGGAGGAATATTTAAAGACGTGGTTGTTAAAAAATGAGAAGAAAAAGGTGAAATGAGTTCAAACTAGAAACGTGAGATCATTCTGAATGAAAAATTATAAAACGAAGAGGGAAAGTGAAACGGGATAGAGAAAATGATACATAATAGGCACACGTGTCAAAAGACATGAGGAGCTTTTGGAAACATGTAAGATCAATACCCAGACTGGTCTGAGGGGTTGAGGGCTCTGAGCAGAAAGCGTGCACCCTGGAAGCACAGATGGAAAAGTGAAGACAAACACAGAGGGGCTGGTTTCACTAATTAAAGTAACACAAATGAGAGCAACTCCGGATGACCTTTATACATGCGATGATGTGAACCAAAGTAGTAAAGATGATTAATCAATGTCAGCAGAGCTTCGGAGAAATGTGTCCGCCTACACGTCGCCCTTGGAAATGTAAATTAATTCTTTATCTTTTTTAAAGATAAATCCACCTGTGTACACATTCCGCTGACATAATCCAAACGGAAAGATGATCTTTACAAAAAATGTTAATGAAGTATGTTGCATTATTCATAAAGGCCAAAGAAGAAAAAGAAAAGAAAGGGAAAGAAATCATTTCAAATACCCAACAGCTGGAAAATGATTAAGGGAAAGATAATACATTAATGACAATGGAATACTAGCTGATCGTTAAAAATATTATGAGGGCAAAGTTTAAACAGTGGCCAGAAAATGGAAATATAGATACATATATATTTGGGTATCATTCAGTGATAAAACAGCTTGGTGTTTTTAGAAAACGGGATTTTTTTCTGCTGTGAAAATATTTGAGTGTATAAGAAAAATCCTTAAGTTAAAATAAAAAATAAAGGAACTTAAAAAGAGACTACATACCAAAACTTTGGGGAAATCATTTCTTAAGCATATATAACCGACCCGTTTCAGTATTATTATGGTGCTTATGAAGACAGCAGCTATGAAAAACATAGTAATTATTCCTCCTATTTTGGCAGATTCTGATGACCCTGTTGATGAAAAATGAAATGATTTTATTTTGAAATAAATTCAATAAATGATCACACAAGGGAATAAACACACATTGGGCTCATGGTGGAATGAGGTATCAAAGGAGCAAATGTTACTATTATTAAACACGGTAGAATGGAAAGTAATCCAAGTATACATAGTTTCCAAGGATAAAAGTGGCAGATTTAATTTTTCAAAGCAAAACATCTTCCGGCTTCTTTCTTTCTTTTTTAAAAAGATTTTATTTATTTATTTGAGAGAGCGAGAACACAAGCCGGGTTAGAGGCAGAGGGAGAGAGAGAAGCAAACTCCCCACTGAGCAGGAGCCCACCCATCCCAGGACCCTGAGATCATGACCTGAGCTGAAGGCAGATGCTCAACTGACCGAGCCACGCAGGCGACCCTGTCTTCCAGTTTTTAACAATGTTCTATGACTACGCTCTCCAACACAGCAGCCATGAGCTGCACATGACTCTTTAAATTACCAAAACAGAGGGACGCCTGGGTGGCTCAGTTCGTTAAGTGTCAGCCTTTGGGTCAGGTTAGGATCCCGGGTCCTGGGATTGAGTCCCACATCAGGCTCCTTGCTCAGCGTGGAGCCCGCTTCTCCCTCTCCCTCTGTTGCTCCCCCTCCTCTGCTTATGCTCTTTCTCCTGTCTCCTTTTTTTTTTTTCTCTCTGCCAAATAAATAAAATCTTTTAAAAAAATTAAATTAATTACCAAAGTTGAAAAGAAACCCCACCAAGCTCAGTTTTCAGTCATCCTGGCCACATCTTCAAATGCTCAATCACCACCTGTTAGTATTGATAGGAAACAAAACAAAACTCCGGGCCCAACATGGAGTCACTTATGTCTGGCCCCCGCCCCCACACCAGGGCTCAACGCCTAACCTGATTGCATTTTCAACCTCCCCCCAGGACTGTAATCTTTACTGGTCATACCCACTCTGCCCTACTGAGCGCCCCTGACGTTTCTCGTCAAAATTCCTTTTGGAAAATTTCAACCTTCTGACTGCAAGTGGCTTTTTAAAAATTTTTGTTTTTCCATCTCTCTGCTGCAATGTAAGCTCCACGAGGTCATGGATATTCAACTTTGTTTTAAAGATTTTATTTATTTATTTGACAGAGAGAGAAAGATCACAAGTAGGTAGAGAGAGAGGGGGAAGCAGACTCCCCGCTGAGCAGAGAGCCTGATGTGGGGCTCGATCCCAGGACCCTGAGATCATGACCTGAGCCAAAGGCAGAGGCTTTAACCCGCTGAGTCACCCAGGCGCCCCTCAATTTTATTTGTTTTGCTCACTGCCATCTCCCCATCATCTACGAGAGAACCCAGCATATAGTGGGTCCCCAATAAATATTTGTTAAATGGATGGACACCGTTCTCCCTCAAGGCCTTCCTGAAGGAGCCAACCAGTCAATTTAGAACTTGACCAGAAGGGAGACATTCTTCTAGATCTCTCGACTAAACTCCCCCCAGATGAGTGCTCCCCTAAGACAGTGTTCACCCCCGAGTCTGAGGAAGTTAACACCGGTCCCAGGTGGTCTGTGTCAAGAATCTCCCACCATCGGAACGTGTCTGGTTCCCAGGAAGGTCTAGTTGAAGGGAGTTCAGATGGCCAGTCTCCACAGTGAGGAGTCCATGTTATGTGAACATGGTGGTTCCGGAGTTTCAGACAGTAAGAATTGAGACGTCAAATGTTTGGATCACGAGGGACACCTGTACTTGCTCTGCCTTGAGTGACGATACAAGAAGGGAGGCTGATTCGCTACGCAAAATGACAGGCTCACACCAAGTAAAGACCAAATGTCTTAGCGGGCGAAACAGAAAAGTCAGGGGAGGAACTGAGTCCTCCCAGAGCATGGCAACCTCCAAAGAATGCGCGCCTTTGGTCTCAGACTTACATTCGTCTTCCAGGGGACTGAGTCTGTTATGTCATACTACTAATTTGAGCGTTTATTGGTGAGGTTATGATTTATAATAATAAAAAATGTCTATCTATTTGGTCTTTGTCCCCAGTTTCTGGCATAGCGCTCTGAAATTTCCTAGGAATTTCCTAAGTGATAAGAGCTAGGAAGGGGAAGGAGTGTCTTTTGTTGTTCACATACAAACCCTTTGACCACACTTGAGTTGACCGTTAAGGAGATGAGTTTTGGAAAGCCCCCAAGGATGGAGGCTGGTTGCCAGGAAAGCTGACTGGTGATCAGAGGGTTGGAACTTTCAACCCCACCCCTGGACCTCTGGGACTGGAGGTTGAATTAATTGCCAGTGGCAAAGGATTTAATCAGTCCTACCTTTGTAATGAAGTCTGCATAAAATCCTCAAAAGACGGGGTTCTGAGGGCTTCTGGGTTGGGACGTTGGGGGGCGGGGGTGGTGTGCTCGCCCTAAGAGGGCAGAGAAGCTCCCTGCCCCTCAATCGCACCTGGCCCTATGCAGCTCTGAATCATATCCTTCTGGAATCAACTAGGAACCCAGTAAAGAAATTGTCTTCCTGAGTTCTGGGAGCCGTTCCAGCAAATGATCGAACCCAGGGAGGGGGATGTGAGAATCTCCAGTTTACAGCTGGTTGGTCCGACCCCCAGGCGACAGCTTTGATCGCAACTGCTTTTGGAGTGGCAGTGGGGGCAGTCTTGTGAGCGTAAGATCCCGAGCTGGTGTGGGAGGGTGGCTTGGAGCGCAGAAAACCCCCACACCAATGGAATACAGAAGTATTCTGTGAGGAGAGGAGAAAACAGTTTCTCCATTCTGTTAGTGTTGTTTGTTCATAAGATCATGGTATAATAAAAATAAAAATAAAATAATATAATAAAATATCTGGTCTTTGCCCCTAGCTCTTGGCACAGAATTCCTGAGTGACAGGAGTATCTTTTGGGAACCATATTTAAGTTTAGACTGATGAGGCGAGGCAAGGCAGGGTGCTGGAGAGCTCCCGGATGGGGGCTGGTCACCAGAAAGACCAACCTAGTGATTAGGGAGTGGAACCTTCTAGTCTCACTGACCTTCTGGAAGGGAGCGGGGCCGCCGATAGCATTTAGTCACTAATGGATGATGATTTAATCAATCACGCCTACGTAATGAAACCCAGTACAAACTCTGGTGGGCAAGGCTTGGAGAGATTCCGGATCGGTGGACACACGGAAGTACTGGGAGGTTGGCCTGACTCCAAGGGGACAGGAGCTTCTGCCCTATTAAATGTGAAGGGAGGTCATGGGAACCTCTGGATTTGTAGCCAGCCTGGACAGAAGTTTGGGTGGCCTACACTAAGCCCAGAGAGTGTCAGAAATGAACCGAATCGCTGGACACCTCGCTGACGTTGGAGAATCGGTATTAGGACGTAAGTATGTAAATTCACAGGGGATTCACATTTTTGTAAGAGCTACAGGCATCAAGAATTTATATGCAAGTTTAGGTTTGCCCATATTTAACTGACACTCTAATAATGATTTAAGCTAATGCCTTTTCCCTTTAAAGATACATTAAAGGAGATATTTTTTTCCTTTAAAATTGGTCTGTGCATCATCCGACCCCGCAGAACACAGGAGAGTAAAATCACCGGGAGGACCTCGTGCGCCAGGCAGTGTGGACCGTAGGTCACTTAACCCACAAATAAGCCACACCCCTGACTCTTCCTTCATCTCACCTTACTGTCTGTACTCTGGTAAATGAGAACGTTAATGAAACTCTCATCGGGGCTGGGAAATTCTGAAAGGCTTCCTCGGTGGAGATGTTCACTTTTGGCAAAACAATCAGAGACCTCATTACTTCCTGGGCAAATCAGCAGCAGCGAACATTCCTAAGCCTGACTGATCTCACTGCAAATTTCTCCGTTTGGGGGAAGGTTCGGGAACTATGCTATTTACTGTTCGGATGCCTTTGCAACAGAAGGACTTCTCAGTCTTCCTCAGGGGCTATCTCAGCCACACTGGTGAGTGTTCCTTCTACGTGCGAGTGACAGCCCACCTTCCTATGAGGCGGGCCACCTCAATGAGCCACGGCCGACCTCCATAATTTGACCCTTTCATATCTCTGCCTGTAATTGCTTCCAGCATCCTTCCCTCCTCCAGCCCTTGGCTTGAGTAATGGCCAAGCTAAGGGCGCCCAGAACTGAATTTCATCCTGACTCCCTGAAATTGAAGTGTTTCCACTTCAGGAGGACCTGACTTTATAAAGGTTGATAGGGGACTGAAGGTGTACGGCACCTTCAAAGGGACTCCACCACTCGGCGGAGACTGACCAACAGACCACATCACTGTGATGGGCTTTCAGGGGAAGAGATACCTTCCAGGCTCCATGACTTTCAGATTCTTCTCATTAAATAGGTTTTCCCACAGAGTAAGGCAACACATGAATTTTTTAAAAACTTGTACCTGTGTCCCATGCAGGTTGAAGGAGGGTACATTTTACTGGAGATCTGTGTATTGCTCCCAGATTTTTAGGCATAAAATAAACAGATACACAGTAGTTTGTGTTTGGAAGTAACTTGTCGATGACGTAAGTGAAATTTCCAATGACGTTTTCATCTAGTGTGGGGTTATGCTGTGAAAAGAAGCCAAAAATCAAGAAGACTTTGAGTGAGAATTTCGTTTAGAGGGAGGTCTGAAGAGTGCCTTTGGGGATCATCTTCAAATCTTAAACAGGGATAAAAATATCGTAGGCTTGAAGGGAAAAGGGATTTTTTAAGTTATTAGGGGCCAGCAATTGATCATTCAACTGCATGTATGTGTATTACCACGCACACTTTCAAATCACGAAATCTAATCTAGCAACTTCATTTTATAAATGAGGAGAAAAAGTTTCAATAAGGAATAAAGGTTTCCATGATGTCATTTTTGCAAGATTATTTTGTCTTGCATTGAGATAACCCAGTAAAAATGAGAAAATAAAAAATTATTATCTTTTCTCATTAATGATATGTATCTATCATTTAAAAGCACTTTCATACATATTAATGAGTGGGATTTTTAAAATGGTCTGCAAAGTTGGGATTATCCCCACTCTCTAGATGATGAAATTACCACTCAGAGTGGTTAAGTAACTTTCCAAGGCCACACAGCTTGTCTGTGGCAGAACTGTGGCTGCTGTTTAATTTCTTATCTTCTCCCTTAAAACACCTTGCCTCCTCCTTCCCAGGTAGTTCTGTTCCATTTTGGAATTAAAGAGATGATAGGAAGGTTGTTCTTTCAATTAAAACAACTTCTGCATAATGTTTTATAGTTCCATGAGTTAGGATTTCCAGCAGTGCAAATACGGCCTTCTGTAGTAATGTTTTTCTGCAAGTTTCTGTTTAGAAAGAGGAAGCATTAAAAAAGAAAGAAAGAGAGAAAGAAAAAGCCCTAAAGAACTAAAATCTCATGTATGGCCTACGAGCAGTGAAGAAGAAAAAGGGGAGAGAAGTAGAAACTGCCTGGAAGACGAATATCCAATGGTAGTCGAGAATATCTGGGTCCCACACTTGGTATTGCCATTGACGAAGCATGTGATGCTTGCTTCCTGTTTCCCTAAGCAAACAGACATGCCTCCGAGCCTGACTATTTTGTCTACCCCACCGTGCTTCGGATGTCCAGTCCCCGCTCCGAGCCAAGGCCAACCCCTTCTTGTGCTCGTTGATCCTCCTCTCCTCTACAACGTGGCTCCACCAACCCCCCTGGAACATTCCATCTGCACATGAGTGTTCTGTAACTTCTTCCATATTAAAGTGTCCCTCCCTTGGCCCTACTTTCTACCATAGAGTGTCTCTCCCTCTCTTTATAGAAAAACTCCTTAGAAGAATTAGCTCTCGTCACTGTCTCCAGTTTCGGCCTTCCCTCTCTTTCTGGAATCGATTCCTACCAGATCCTCACCCTAACACTCAACCAAAGTCATTCTTATCAAGGTCACCAGGACTTTCATGTTGTGAAATCCAATCATCAATCCATAGTCTTCGTCTAACGTGTCCCACTGACAGCATTTGACCCAGTAGATCACTTTCTCCTTCTGGAACTTTCTTCTCTCAGCCACTAGGACATCACTCTCACCTATTTCTCCTCCTACACTGCTGGTTGCTTCTTCTCAGTCTTTTTTGATGTTTCCTCATTTGCTAGATCTCTAAATTTTGAGTCCTCTGGGACTCTGACTTTGGACATCTTCTCTCTGCATATCCACCTCTCGGTGATCTCGTCTCTTCTCAAGGTATCCATACACACCAAGGAGCCAATGACTCCCCCACACATCTCTCCAGCTAGAAGCTCTCCCCTGAACTCTGGACTTGGAGCCTTTAACTCCTGCTCAATATCTCTTCCTGGATGCTTTGTGGGCACCTCAAAATTGACATATCCAAATCCACGCTACTGAGATCCAACCATCCATGTCCTCCATCTGTAATCTACCCCATTTCAATGAGGAAGCTCCATCTATCCAGATGCTCTTGTCTCTTTCTTCACCATACCACACATCATATCCATCCAAAAATATCGTCAGCTCCACTTGCAAGGCACATGCAGAATTTGACCACTTCTCATTACTGCCAAGCGGTCCAAGCCACCACCAGCTGTCACCTGGATTCCACCAGTAGCCTCTTTTTTTTCTTGATCTAATTTAGTCCAAAGACTATTTTTCTTTAGTGAAGAAGATGCTCATCACCACCATTTTCCCCTTACAGTGTTGTCACTATCCTAATAAGCATAGCATTCTTATTTTAGAAATAATAATCTCAAACAGAGTTAGTAGCTCATGGGTTGAATATAAATGAGATGTGACTGGATTATGATATTTAAAGAAACATGATACAGTCTCTGAGCTACATAAGCTTATTTCTGCCTTCGGTTATTTTTGTACCCTTTTCCTCATCAAAGGATTAGGGCGTTGATTATAATCCAAGTGGATAAAAAAGGGCAAATTATGGTTATATAATTTTCTATTTCCTATTGAGTAATTAACATCATAATAACCTCCTAACTGATCTCCCAACTTCCACCTTTGGCCCCTATGATCTATTCTCAATACAGTAGGCAGGATGCCCCTGGTAAAACCTCGGGTTCTCCAGCAGCTTCATTATACTCCAAAGCCCCACAAGATCTGGGCCCCATTTCCTCCCTGACATCACCTCCTTCTATTTTCCTGTCTTGGTCACTCCATTTCAGCTCCCTGTTGTTTCTCAAATCCACTGAGCCCACTCCAGCCTCAGGACCCCTGACTTCCGGTGCCCTCTGCCTGAAAAACCCATGCCCCGGATAACCTGCAGGCTGGTATTACGTATAAGGGTTTACACGTGGCAAAGGGCCATCTCCTTGTAAGCTGCTCTTAGAGCAGAGGCCACTTTCACTCATCCCACCATTTGGAATTTCGCCCTAGTGTGTGCTGAAATTAGCCTGTTCTCTTGGTCTACGCCACACTCTTTCTCTTTCCCGTGTGTCCCCTGATGTTGTGCATGTGACTTATTCTTCGAAAGAAGACCACACCACTAGGCTGAGTCAACATACTTCCACAATGAATGAACTATGGAGACTTCTTCCCTAAAGTCAGACCCCATTGCCTCAGACTCTTTACCCTTAGTTGTTCCAGTCATTACAAATGTCTTTTTTCAAAGAAGAGAGTCAAATATATTCATGGCCAACTAAGAACTGCTTTGACCACTTACCTTCTTGACAATCCCCCCTGACTGTTCTTCGATGATGAGTGATAGGTAAAACTGTAATACTTCTCCCTCTAGTATCTTGGGAAGGACGGGTGGAAAATTCACATTGACGTTAATGTGGTCGGTAAAGTCAACAATATCAAACTCTGGTGGTTCCAAAGATACTGTTTAGAAAACAAAATCAGAAACAAATCCCAATGTCTAACCATACCTTTCCCAGTGCTGTAACATAACCTGACTTCTTCTCTTTAACCCTCTGGGGTCCGAGTTGAGGCATGTTGTATTTGTTTTCTTGGCGAAAAACTGAGAACAATAAAAGTGGTGTGATTTGCTTAATGGAGAAATGGAGGGCAGGTTTGGGGATGGAAGACGTTCTTTCCCAAGTTTCAGGATGTATTCTAAACATGAAAGTAAAATGACTTCTTTTTGTATTATAATAATATCCAGCCATTGTAGAAATAGCAGAAAACTTGGTAGGCAATTGTCTTTGAATGTGGTTAATCATCTTTTGTCTATTGTATATGTGTAAATATATATATATACATATATATAGTGTATATATGTACACTAGTGTACACACACACCCTTAAACTAAAATTAAATCATTCCTACCCACAGTTTTGCATGGTATATACTGCACTTAGCTCATTTCATAAACATATTAATGCATATTTATCTCCATCAAGGGCTGGCCAAATGGCCTGTGGGTTGAGTTTCCACACAGCCTGCCCATTCAGGGTATTTTTAGTTGTTTTTTTTTTTTTTAAAGATTTTTTATTTATTTATTAGAGAGAGAGAGACTGAGAATGAGAGGAGAGAAGGTCAGAGGGAGAAGCAGACTTCCCGCAGAGCCGGGAGTCCGATATGGGACTCGATCCCGGGACTCCAGGATCATGACCTGAGCCGAAGGCAGTCGCTTAACCCACTGAGCCACCCAGGCGCCCAGGGTATTTTTAGTTTTGAAAGGGTTGCAAAACAACGAAAGAAGAATAAGGGATACAGTGTACAATGTGTGGCCCGTAAAGTCCAAAGTATTTCCTTTCTGGCCTTTTACAGAAAGCCGGCCGACGCCGATACTCACTGTGACTTTTTGTGGTTGCTTCTATCCTGCTACGTGCCTGGTTGGACCATAATTTAACTGATTTGCTGTTTTGAATATGAAATCGAAATCGTCTCTATGCTTTTCCAAATAGAATCACTGTGTCAGTGAGCATTCTTAGAGCTAAATCATGACGTTTACCCATGACTGTTCGTCAGGGTGAATTATGAGCAAGGAGTTCTGGATTAGAGCAAGCAGGTGTTAAGGTTTTCACACACACCGTCAAATGCTTTCAGAAAGACGGCGCCATAGTACACTCCCTGCATTTCCTCTAAGCCTGGGTATTTACATATTTTTCATATTACCATTTTGAGTCTTGAAAAACGGTATCTTTCTATTTATTTATTTATTTATTTACTTGACAGAAAGAGAGAGAGATCACAAGTAGGCAGAGAGGCAGGTAGAGGGTGGGGGGAAGCAGGCTCCCCGCTGAGCAGAGAGCCCAACTCGGGGCTCGATCCCAGGACCCTGAGATCATGACCTGAGCTGAAGGCAGAGGCTTTAAACCACTGAGCCACCCAGGCGCCCCGAAAAACGGTATCTTTCAGACTTTCACATCATTTCTGCAATAGTCTGAATACCATGATCTAGAAGTTGTGCTTTTCTTTCTTTTCGTCTTTTTATACGCACAGATATGTATATTTCTATACACACATAAACATACACACACAATTCCCGTGAATCTCCTATTGAAGATGTTTGCGACAGTGGGGATTCGGTCATTATCACTTTGCTAAGCACTATGCGTGAGTGCACACCCACACAGCCTTTACCAGGGAGCTGAAATCGAATCTTTCTCTTGGAAACAGGTTGCACATTAGGGCACGGAGAAGGGCTGGAGTACGGCTGAGGACCACTGACCCTGGGACTGCGAAGGCAAGTGCCATAGGGAGCTGAGTCCAGTCCTAGGGAAAGAAGAGAGAGGCAAACCCACTCTCGGGCTCTGGTCTTCTCTCAGTCTGGACACTGGTGTAGATAAGAGCTGTTGGGTTATGATCCAGGGGAGGGGTTGCAGTGTTAGGGAAAACTGTCCCAAAGAGCTGGGACAGCTCCGATACAGGCCATCTGGACCTCACTATCTACTTCCTGTCGGGTCCTGAAATATACCAGAAAGCAGCAGCCATTGCTGCCGGAATGCCCGCCTCACTCAGGCAGGAGGAATCCTCTCCAAAGTACAGATCATCATCCCATTTTTTGGATAGGAAAACCGAGGCTCAGAGAGGCCACATAAATACTTCACAGTTTCAGAGCGAGGAAAGTGGCAGGGTAAGACATGTCCTGAGTCTAACACACGCTTTGCCGACCTTTCTATTTCATGGCAAAGCAAATATTGATGATCTCGATGATGATGATGATGATATGATGATAAAAATAGAGATCCACTCACAGTGTGTTGCCAGGAAGAAATCGATGAAACACGTGACCAGGGTTGTGTTCCCTCTGAACCCATCAACTGTGACTGCGTACGTCTCGGGCAGGACCTCCCACATGTCCGTTAGGTCACAAAATGATGCTGTGATGTTCGAACAGTGCTCCACAGTCTTCACACCGTCTGGTCTACTTTGAAGGGAAAAGAAATGATAAAAGAAGAACTTTAGCATTTATCTGATAAGAACTGCACGCCCAGCTTCTTTGTTTCTTTACGGCTCTGCCCGAGTATCAAAGTATTGAGTCGTCTTCCCTAGCCACCTCATTTAAATGGAAATACACCTTACCCCACCGTGTCTGCCCTTTCACTCCTAATCCCTCTTGTCTGTCTTTATTTTTCTGCACACTCTTTACTAGCACCTACCACATTATATCTTTATTGGTTTATTGACATCGCTGCCTACTTTCAGAATCTCTATCTGCTCTAGGCCTCAAGAGGTCAAGGACTTGGGTTCATGGTTTGATCCCTGGCATGCAGGAGGTGCTCAGTAAATATTTGCTGGATGGACGAATGAGCAAACCTTACGCTGTCACGGGGCAGGCCCCAGATCTCCCTGTGCCCACAGAACGATCATGAAACCCTCTCTCCCGCTGAGGACCATGGGGTCCCGTGCTATGTAGGGACAACAGAGACATCTGATTTCTTGAGCTTCAGAAAGGTAAATGGGTGGTACAGGTGACCGCCTTCTACTGGGTCCATGGTAGTAACAGCTGTTGGCCAAATAAAGAGCAAACAAAAGAACATTTGGAGGGGCGACTGGATCAAAGTAACAACTTAGAAGGGTGGCATCGGACATTGGAAGAGAGCCATTCAGGGCTCCATCCAGTATGTCATTCACCTTTGGATGCTCGGCTCAGAGAGGCTGAGCTCTGTGCCCCAAGGTGACGGGGCACAAGGGATCAAGCCAGACTGTGGACCTGGGCTTCTGCGGGTCTGGGTCAGACATGCCCCATGGCCCCCTGAGTAAAGAAAAGTGAACCCAACATCAATACGGTCACCAGATCTTTGGACTCTTGTCCTCAGAAAACAGTACGGTCATTCGTTCTTTACATCGAATGTCCAAACTGACTGAGTTAGAGAAATAATTGTGAAAACCATACACGGTAATTTTTTTGTTTCTGCGGCTCTGACCTGTAGAGAGCATTATAAATACAAGCTTTGTCAAAACCAGTTTGAGGCTGTGAAAGTACTCAATTTAATTACAAGTGGACTTGGACTTTTAAAGCTCTGAACTCGGAACAGAGAGAGAGAGGGAGAGAAGAGAGGAGCTCGATCACAAGGAAGATCATGACCCTTCCCCACTCCCCAGTTAATAGAAAGAGAATATATTTAGCAAGAAAAAAATGAAATGTCAAACCAACCTTATAACTGTGTACTGTAATGTATAGTGATCTGGTACGATCGAATGGTTTTTTAATTCCCATGATAAGATGACCCGGAAATTGCGTAATGTCACCTTGAAAGTGCAAGATTTATCTGACAGATCTAAAGGAAACAGGAGGAAAAAAAAGAAACACTGAAATCTGGAACCCAGGGTTGTCCAATGGGTCCCTTGGGGTCTGGAGCCCACACGCCCAGCAGGGAAGCCCGGGGGGTCTTGGGAACATGGGAAGGACATGGTTCTAATGGACATGAGAAATGAAGTATAACTAATTCATGAGCAACACATCATTAGGGCAAGGATCTGTGCCCACCTCGTTCTCTCAACTCAACTCCAACTCCTCCTATAGTCCCCCTAAGCACCTCTGAACTTCCCATTGCACTTATCCCCCAGTTAAGGAAGGAAGAGACAGATAATGCATGCCCGGACTGGCCCTTTCCAGGCACTTAACCGAGCAACCATGTTGAAGTCGGTCCGAGGAAGAGACCCATTCTACAGAGCCTGAAACTGAGCAGTGGAGTTATACAACGTTTATGCAGCTGGGAAGAGGCAGCGGCAAATGAGACTTGAAAGCTAAAGCAGTGAAATCCCGTTTAACTTCAAGTCTTTCCCTTCTTTTTTTTTCCAATTCAATTTTTATGATCCTCTAAGTTGCCTGTGGTTCAGACCTAGGACTTTGCTTCTTGGCTGTGAACTCCTCATCTCCTGTGCTCATCACAACAGGTTGGACACAGAGTTAATGCAGAGTGAGACTATGTGGACAGATGTAGGCAAGATGTTTGGTTTAAAACAATTGTTTTCCTTTATCTGGCACCAGGTACCAGACAGCATGTGGAAGAATGCAAATGAAGGGGAAATTATTTCTGGATCGTCTCCTGTTTGACATGGTCTGTACCTCCTTGTTCTTTAATTAAGGGGCTTGAAATTGCTGGTGTTCTCTCTCTCTCTCTCTCTCTCCCTCCCCCCCCCCCCGATATTAATTTCTTCTAAGAGTTTTGAGAGACAAGTGTGCAAATCTGGCTAATTTTTGCTCCTCTGACAGAGAAAAAAAAGAGAACATTTGAGAAAATCAAAGAAAAAGGATTCAAACAAAATGGGCAACAGATCTGGGATCAGAAATCAAATTCCCCACATTTTAGACTTTTGAACAGTCACCCCAGTACTCTGGCCGTCCACAAAATTCAGTCAAGCCAAGAAAATCTCTTACCAGGCAACGAAGATAACACACCAGACATGAGGCTAACACACACTAGGAAGAAGAAAAAAAAA
>CM052799.1:186013340-186065624 GCA_028533885.1 Nasua narica | reverse complement strand
GTAGGATGTGAAAGAGGGGCCACGGGGAGGGCTTGAAGCACCCCCCCTCAAAATCACCCTGTGTCACGGTTGCCAGATTTAGCAAATAAAAATACAAGACACCCTCTATTTTCGCATTTGAATTTGATGTTGCCTTTCAGAGCAACAATAAATAAGATTTTGGTAGAATAGACTTGCATGTAATATTGGAGTATGTCCGATTTAGGACACAGGCTGGAACACAGGGCACGTACTAACGTAGAGTGTAATTTTTTAATATTTGGGACATATTTACCAGTAAAAACTTACACTATTTATCTGAAGTTGAAATTTAACTGGGTGTTCTGTATTCTATCTGGTGAGTCTCTGTGTGACCAGTGGCCCAGGACAGGCTGTGGCTGAAGGAGGTGGCTTTCTCAGCCGCATCACCACTTCCCTTCTCCATTGACCTTCACTTTGCCCCCTGGGCCCTGGGCAGGGGCCCCGGGACACAGTGGCCGTCTGTGGCCTTCTTGCGTTATCCCCACAGATGACGCCTGGATGAAATTGTCAGGTTAGAATTTCCTGAACTAAATACTCCTTTAAAAAGTCTTTTCAAGTGAAAAAAACCCCACATCTCTAGGTGTGCCTTGCATTGTGAATGTATCACACACCTACCCCTGGAGGGAAAAAAAGCTAATCGGCCCTTGGTTGGTCTAATCTGTCTGGGAGAAGTCTATCATTTATTTCTCAGACAACGTCAACCCAAGGCAGTGTTTGCAGTTTTCCAAGTGCTATTTTTGATGTGGGATGGGCAGCCCCACCCGCCCCTTCCCAGAAGAGTCTCTGATGTAACATCTGTGGGTCTGTGCTCACCGTCAAGCCATTAATCTTCCAAATTTAAATAAGGGGAAATCCTCTTCGTCCTCATCCTCCTCTGACTTATTTATTTTTACAAAACCACACCAACTGGCAAGGGTGGGGCTGCTGACATAACACCTGGGTTTCATCAATTTTTGGTAATTGACCTCTTGCAGAGCCCAGGCCGGAAGGGAAGGTTCTAGAACTTGAAGGTTTTGTGTTTTCTAATTAGGGCATGATGACTGTAAACAGACCACCTGACTGAGCCAAGATAACCTGAGGGGCCACTTTGCAGTCCTCTCCCCTACTTCCGAACACCTGCCCTCAAGAGTTAAAATAATCAATAATACCCAACAAAGTCAAGTTTCCAATGCATTTCATAAAAGCAAGTCCTGCCCAATGAGAGAGTTCGTTGCAGCAGAGTTTAGGTACAGAGCTTCCTCATTGCCTCCTGCTCTGGGACCTCCCAGCTTGGCAGGTGGTGGCAGGCAGCGGGGATACAAGCCAGCCTGGGGCAGTGAGTCTCTAGGTCTGGAGCTGCAAATGGGATAGTTTCCTGGGTGGGGCTGAAAAGGGCCAAACTGACCCTGGTCAAGCTCTGCAGAAATACTTTGTAAGTATTTCTTCACTCAACAGCAACACTGTGAACTCAGCTTCAAAACAGTTTTAAATACATTGATTCTAAAGTACTTCTGGAGCTAGATGGTTTTTTTCCCCAGGTAATTAGGAATACGCTTTATGGGGCACCTGGGTGGCGCAGTCGGTTAAGCGTCTGACTCTTGATTTCAGCTCAGGTCGTGATCTCAGGATCCTAGATCGAGCCCTGCAGTGGGCTCCGTGCTCAGTGGGGAGTCTGCTTAAGATTCTCTGCCTGTATTCCTCCCCCCACCCCCGGACTTGTGCGCGCTCTTTCTCCCAAATAAATAAAATCTTCTTAATAAAAGAAAAGGATTTTTATCTCTCTCTCTCTGCGCCCCTTCCACCACACACTCTTTCTCTAAAATAAATAAATCTTTAAAAAAATACACTTTATCTTGGTTTCTTATGCTCTATTTTCGGTAAAAAGTGAGAAGGCCTATATAAAAAGAAATTTAGTTGCTGTTCACATTAATTTTGGCTTTATGGGAGAATAAGTGAATAGAGACTTCTCTGCTGTTCTCTAGTGCACTAGGAGCACATCTGTTGAACTGGCTTGGTTTGCAATTTTAAAAAGGCATTTTCAAAATTTGGGATCGTGAACAAAGTCATGCCCACTGCGCGTGTGCATGTGGGCGTGCGTGTTTATGTGTATGTCTTGCATTTGTATTTTTCACATGCCATGGGCTCTCCTACTCATCAGTTATCACTTGGACTTGTGCAATCGGGACCCTATGTCAGAAGCTTCAAGATCACAATAAAGGGATATGCTCAATAAAACTGAAAAACAGGAAAACCTACCACCAAAGATCAAATGAAACCAACCAACTGAGCGGCCAACCAACCAATAAGTACATAGGAAGAAGAAAGGACAGTAGCATTTTAATTACTCATTGGGCTGTATCAGGGTGAATTTGAAAAAAATGTAACAAAAAAGCAAATTTTAAAATATAAAATGGCAGTAGGAAGACTGGTGACAATATTACATATTTTGCTTATAAATATACTTGTCACATTAAATAATGTAAAGTGAAATTACAGGTAATTTGCACATGAACTACAGAAGTCATGCGGCTCCTCCCAGTTGCATTTTTTTTTTAAAGATTTTATTTATTTATTTGAGAGACAGACAGTGAGAGAGAACATGAGAGGAGAGAAGGTTAGAGGAAGAAGCAGACTCCCCGCAGAGCTGGGAGCCCGATGTGGGACTCGATCCCAGAACTCAAGGATCATGACCTGAGCCGAAGGCAGTTGCTCAACCAACTGAGCCACCGAGGCGCCCCCCAGTTGCATTTTTTAAAACAACTGTTTCTTTTTTGCAATCATGATACATATACATTGTAGGAAATGAGGACACAGAGACAAGCAAAAAGAAAACAATTAAAATCGCAGGTAATCCTAGTAGGCAGAGAGGCCCTCTGGGAATTTTGGTGTACATCTTTCCAGTTTTTCTCCGTATGCATGTGTTTTTAAAAAGTGGTATTGCTCAGATTATTTGTGTATGATACAGCAAAGGGAGGACCCTGAAGAGAGAGGAAGGAAGAGGAGATTCTGCAATAATTGATAATAACATAGGAAACAGAGAACCCTTGAACAAACAGGAGAGTGCCATAGTTCTCTGCGGTTTTTATCTGTGTCCTGAAATTTCCATTCTCAGTCACTTATATGTTTTGTGGAGGTTAAAAGCACATCTCTGCATGATTTAAGAAAGCATGAGTAGTTGTTCTTTTTTTTTAGCCATGATTAGTTGCAGAAACAGGTGAAAATTCCATCCTTGTCCTGTTTGCACCTTGCCACCGTAATCACACGGATTTAGTGGTTAAGATTTTAGCACATTTTCTTCTCTGTTGTTCCCAAACGAAGGCACTTGTCAGGAAACGTCTCGCTTCCAGCCCTCTTGCGTTAGAGGCGTGCATGATGAAGGAGAAGCTAACACGAGAGCCGAACATTTACACCCAAGCCAGAGGCCACCGCCGCCGAGAGCCTTTCTGGGTTAAAAACCCGTGAAAATAAACTGTGTGGCAGAAGAAAGTGAAAAGCCTCACACATTTGCCCAAATCCTGAAAATACACAGGCCACAAACGGGCTTCGGCTGCATCATTAGAAAACTCTGCAGCGGGGTGCACCGGGGCAGAAGCCGGCATTCACAACAGAATCCAAATAGCTGTGTGTTTCAGCTGGGCGTGGCACCATATTGTTCGCGACACGAGGATGTTAATTTCACAGTTTTCACAGATAAGTTTAAACATAGGAACATGTCACAAATAAGCAGCAATCTCTGCGAGGCTACATCAGCTGGGATTTCAGCCTGCCGTTTTTAAATTCAGCCGGGTCCCCGAGGACCAATCAATATTGGTGGCAATTATTCTTAGTACACAGTCCAAATGAAATGGGTGTGTGTGCCTGTGTGTGTTTTCTTTTTTATCAAGGTGGGAGATTGTGATATAGAAATAAGCAAATTCCCTGGTGGATGGCAATTGGGCCTCTAACAGCTGCCACGAGTCGGCTGTGGATGTCTTCTGCCTGGTCCTCGGGAATAGTCCCATAATGACCACATTATTTTAACCCTTCGATGGGACCTGTGTTTTAGAGCGCAGCTCCGGAGAAACCTAGTCAAACAAAGACAGGCCGATAAAAGTAAATAAATAAACAAGTCGGGAGCATCTCCCAAAGCAGCTGCCAGGAGCATTACCTTATACACACGTTTTATTTACACCCCGGTTTCTAAGCCGCAACCTCTAGAGGGCCAATGCTTGGGACACAGGGATGTTTTCACGAAGCAGAGTCAGTTTACATTCTGTAGGGAAAGACAGTGAAAACCTTTCTTTCTTTCTTTCTTTCTTCCTTCCTTCCTTCCTTCCTTCCTTCCTTCCTTCCTTCCTTCCTCTTTTTTTCTTTCTTTCTTTCTAAAAGGCAGACATTGAATTATGCAAACGCCTAGATTTTACTCTTTGAAAAGTTTGGTTTTTCCTGAAAGAATTTTTGTCTATGGGGGGTTGCTTTGAGGAGGCATAGCGGAAATGAAGGTGGGGAAGGAGAAGCGGAATATCGGAATATCGGGGGAGAAATGGACCTCAGAATGACCATTCAAGTTCCTCCTCCACTGGGGCCCAAGTTTGAATTAGTTGGCACTTAACCTTGAGGGATCTGGCTAGCAATCCTAACAAAATTCAAGTCATCAACGGAGGGGAGAAGGGACGGAAAAATATCGTCTGTTAAGACAAATAAGGATCGTGTTTGAATTTCTGAGTTCTCGGAGGAGGGCTTTTTTTTGTCTTCAGCCTGCTCCCAAATTGGGCTTTTCATCCAAATTGGGTTTTGATCTAATTAATCACTTAAAATGTCAAAGTGCTGGGAATCTAAAATTATTCCAAGATCATTTTATGTTAGCTGATAAAAACAAAACAAATCAGGACTGTGTGCTCTGTTTCTCCCTGCATATTCAAACCAGCAGTTTTCCTAAAAAAAAAAAAAAAAAGCCACAGAAAATGCAAAATTCTGGAAAAGAGACCAAGATGCAAGCAGGAAAGGTCCATAATAAAAACAACCTGGTGGTTCTTTCTAGAGCCCCAGTAGTCCACTAGCCACCTTGGAATTAGGGATTTTTCTTGTGGAATTTGATTATTTTTCTCTCACCCTGAAATGAAAACAATAGTGAAAGAAAGGGAAACATTAGTAGAGTTTCAAGAACATAAAAAATCTATCTGCCCTCTGAAAGTTTCAGCAACATGTGGATCCTTATCTCTAACTTGGGGAGGATTCCGGAAGGGAGGTGGGGGTCGACAGAGGAACAGAACTCGAGCGTATTGGATCTACAGAGGCATTTCTTTCCTTCTTGCCTGAAATAAGGGTGTGAATGAGGTCTTCATGCACTTATAATTCTCCGCTGCCTTGTCATCAATCATGATTCTTTCGGTTTCTTTGAGAGAGTGGATCAAGGTTGCTGGGAATTGGCGGTTAGAAGTTGGTATTCTAAAGCTCAAAACTACTCTGTTTTCGCCTCCTCCTCCCCTACTTTGAAAATGTTTTAGAAGAAAGGTTCCTGATTGCAGTGGTGATTTGTGGTTAATATCATTAGACTTCTCGTTTGGATTAATGCTGCTAATTAGTTTCTGTCCTTGACTTTTTCCAATTAAAGCACAGAGGCCTTGGTGCTAAACACCTGGGCAGATTACCTAATTAGATGACAGAAACATAGACAATTGTTCCTAGGTAATTATTTTAACTTTCACTGCTTGTTTGGTATTAAACACACTGATGAAAAGGGCATCCTTTCTACCCTGTGAATGACAAGACATCAGCTCCTGGGCAAGGAGATTGGTTCTGCCTTCCATATAGACAACGTTGAGTCCTTTTTTGGTGAATACGTACAGCAGAGACAGATTGTGTGTGTGTGTGTGTGTGTGTGTGTGTGTGTGTGTGGTCCAGACATGGGTGCACTATGCTCTTGGGTGTTCTGGGGAGCGTGCTTCTCTGTCCCAATGCTGAATAATGTTCGGGGAGCCCCACTGCCCTAAAGGTGGAATGTATTCTCTGTTTAAGAATTTAGAAGTGAAAACCCAGCTTCTTTGTTCTTAAAAAAAAAAAAAAAAAAACCAACCATGTAAAGCTACTGGGATCTTTTTACCCACGAGTATGTGGCCCCATGGATCATTCCCAGCTCCAGCACGCTCCAGGGAAGGGTCAGGTCCAGATGCCGCCAAGTAGGAGGGACCTGCTGCCAATCCTCCTGGGACCCAGAGAACATTTTACCCTTTGAAGCACACACACCGAAAGCCTGTCGCCGCCAGCCTGTGTAATCTCAGCCTCCGTCAATCCCTACGGTGCAGCCCGAGGACACCACTGGCCACCTGCTAAACTCTTGCTCTTACTAATTCCTCCCCACCCAGCCACACCTTCCACCCCGTCTCCATCCCCTGGGACTCCCCTCCTCACTGAGACCCCTCTCCCAAGGTATTCTTTCCCCAAAACCTTTCCTCAAACTCTCTATTGATTGGATTTCTTTCTCTTTCCTTCGAAGCCCCGTAGCTTTGCAAACCGTCCGGTGAGTCTTCCTGTGTTCTGTTTTCTATTAACGTTGTTTGAGGTGCTCCCTTAGCTCTCCGATATCAGCAGCCTCTGCATTCGGTTCCTAAGCAAGGGCTTGATCGGTGCCAGACGGGCACTCTTCCAGGCACCGAAGATTCAGTGAAGACAGAACAAGTCACCTGCCCGCATTGAACTTCCAGCCAGGGACGAAGGAGGGCAGACAGCACATGAGCGAACCGACCACGGACGTAATAAGGTCAGACAGTGATAAGAGCTGGGAAGGAAAGGGTATCACTAGATAGGATGAGGAAGGAGCTAATTCAGATAATAATGAACACTCACTGAGCACTCCCTGTGGTCATGATTTCTACCTTCCATTTGCCTAATCCTCACAATAATGCCAGGACTTAAGTGCCACCAGTGATCCCATTCTAGAGGAGAGAAGCTGAGGCCCAGAGTAGTTAGGGAGCTTGTCTGAAGTCACACAGCTTAGTCAAAAGCAGAGCTCTGCAGTCTGGCTTCGGGGTCATCCTGTCAGCCAGCACTCCCGTTCCCAAGGTCACCTTCCGTCCCTCTCCTCACGACAAGGCTGCAGTGGTGCCTACGGGGCAGGACCTTGGATGTGAAAGGCCCTTGAAAGACTCTTCGGGTCACAGGAGTGCAGACTTCTTCCTCTAAAATGATTCATGCATCTGATCCTTTTTCCCCCTCCCATCCCCCTTGCCCTAGATCAAGCCTGTAGGATTGTCCATTGGGACACCCAGCTTCCTACTCTCTCACTCTGGTCTTCCTAGTTCCCACTGGTTGGGCAGTTGCCCAGGCCTTGGAAGGATGTGGCTCCGATGAGGAGATGAAAAGTCATGAGATACCCGCCCCCCCCCCATGCCCTCCAGTTGACTCTAGAGAACCCCGTAGAGGGTGGGAGGCAGAGGCCTGGCCAGAGGGGAGCAGGGCTGTTGAGAGCAGCCTGGGGACAGCACAGGAAGGCCCAGCCACCCCCCAGATGCAGGCAAAAGCCTGTCTATGCCCTGGGAGGTCCTGTCTATGCCCTGGGAAGCTCGTGAGCCCTGGGAAGCCAGCCACCCAGCTGGATGGAATCAGGCTCTCCTGTGTCCCTTGGACTCCCTGGCTGCCATCTTGGACCCAAGCACCATCTGACCCCACCTTCTCCTACCATGCGTGGTGCCCCAGCCCACCCAGACGTCATGAGCCTTCCGAGTTTCTGCCACACACTAACATGGATGGATCACCCTGAGGTCCAGAGAAGGGGTGAGGTTGCTCTGGGGCCAGTGGGTCCCCAGTCCAAGCCTCAGTTTACCGACCCAGTAACTAGGCTAATAATAGAGTTGCAGTGAGGATCCAACCCAGGGACACTGTGTGTCAGTACCGAGTTGAAGGGCTGGTCCCTAGTAGGTGCTCAGTAAATGCTAATTGCCTTTGCTCCAGGAGTTCCTGCACCTGCAGGGGCTTCTAGGCCAGTCCTACCGACACAAACTCTAATCCTGGCCACTCTTGCTTCAAACCCTTCCCTGGCGCCTGTACACTTAAGAGAATATGCAAATACTGCCTTGAAGTTTCCCATGACCTACCTCCAGTCTGACTGTGGTTTCACTTCCACCACATCAATCCCTTTGTCACCGTCTCATTGTTCCCGCTCACAGGTGGCTTGCACTTTGGTCCCATTACCAGTTCGTGCTGGTCCCCCTGCAATGGCCTCTTCCCATTCCTCGCTAAAGCATCCCGCCTGCCTACAGCAGACACACTGGAGGAGTCTGCCTCACTTCCAACAGCCCACCTTCTATGGGCGCAGCGCATTCCCAGGAGCTGGTCCAGATGGGTGGAGTCTCTGAGCCTCCCGCGCGGGTAGGGGGCACGTGACCCAGGAGGGCCAATCAGATTTGCTCTCCCAGGAAATTGGCGCGGGGGCTGAGTCCGGTGCTCCGCGCGGCTGCACCTGAACTTGGCCGTGGCCTGCTGGGGGCTGGGCAAACCCAGCAGACAGCCTGCTGTCTCTCCTTCCTTGAGTGCACAAAGAAGAGCTCACGTAAGCAGAGAAGAGCTCACGTAAGCAAGACGGTAGTCACTTACGAGTCAATGGAAGAGGCCTCCCTCGTCTGCATTTTGACCTTGGACTTCCTGGCCTCCAGAACTGAGAAATGCATTTCCACTGGTTAAGTCACTCCGTCCGTGGTATCGTGTTACAGCGGCCAGGGCTGACTAAGGACTGCCCAGTATTATTCTGAATCGTTAGCACTGGATCATTCCAGGCACGAGTCAGGCCCCACTTTGCACACACGGGAAATGACCACATCACAACCACAGGTGGGCCACACGGCAAAGCTCCTGTGAGGCGGAGACGGCTCGGTCACCACCCTGCCGGCGTGAATTTGGCATTTACTCCTGACCACAGGGTGATCGGAGTGTCCGTGGGGAAGACAGCCGCAGCCCCTAACAGGTCACAGGTGGCACACAGGGCCAGGCCAGACATACTTTCGTCAAACTGAGCTGGGGTTGGCCTGGAAGGTAGGAGGCTGTCAAATAAATATCTGCGGAATGAATGAATGGGCATCAGTGCAGACAGTTTTAGATTCCCTGATATAATTATTTGAATACTTGGATTTTAAATGTGGGCCCCTGACTTTATCAAATAATTCTACTTTGTCCTTAAGTATTTCTGGTGTCCCACATTGTGGTTGTCCTTAAATTAAGTGACTAGGCTACTGAAGTTGCTCCCAGCTCATGTCCTTAGCTTCATGTCTGTTTTCTCCCTCCTCCACCCATGGTGCTCCAGCCACAGAGTTCCCTTCACTCCTAAGGGTGGCAGAAGGGCAGGCCTCTTCCTGCCCCAGGACATTTGCACCTCCCGCTCTCTCTTTTGGAGCTTTCTTTTACCACTACCACTACCACCACCACTGCCAGCCTAATTCATTCATACTCATTCTTCAGGTCCCGGATTTGATGTCATTTCCCTAGGACACCTTTCTTAATTTCCAGTTCCTCTGGATTAGGGACATCACCTGTGTTTTGGAAGCAAGCTCTCTGGTGTCTTTTCCTCTTCTTGTCAGGGCGCTAATACTGTCACGAGGGCCTCCTCCTCATGACCTTATCTGACCCTTACCTCCCAAAGACCTCATCTCCAAATATCACCACATTGGGGGTTAGAACTTCAACATATGAACTCTGGGGGGACACCAACATTCAGTTCCTTTTGGCAATGGATATGCTACCTTGCATGGCTAGATTGCTAGCCTGCATTGAGGTCAACCCGTTACTGTCTCTTTTCATATTTGATTGATCATCTGAGCATTTGAGAAGATAATATGGAATGCAGAAGTACATGCATTTTGCTTTACTGAGTTCAAGAAGCTGCATAGATCTCTTGGGTGGAAACCTCAAGGTCTTTGGTGAAGAGGACAGAATTCAGAGGTGGCAAATAGGACAGCCAAAAAAGCAAGTCAACATTTAAATATTACAGGATTTCCCACAAAATTTTAGATTTATGACTTTTCTTGAAACATGGCAAGATCTAGCTCCGTCATGACAAGTGACAATGGCTGAGCAGCCATTGCCCATGGCTGGTCATTTTAATCATTGTCTTATTTGGATGGGATTCTCCAGGTAGCTGACTCTGAGACGGGGGTTGGCAGTCAGGAGTTTTTGGAGAGTGGGGAGGAAGGGGGGAGGAAGAAGGGAAGGATTGGATGGAGAAGCTTTGAATCTTGATGGGATAGATCAGTCACAACCAAGGGCTCAGCCTATCCCACAGGAGGTGGGAGGGTCTGTCTGGGTTGTTCTACCTAAGGACGGAAGCCAGAATTTTATATCCCCCATTGAACATTACTGGATGTGGGCTGCCCTGAGAAGGAACATGACCTTGGGCAAGATAACTATTTCTGGTTGAGAGCAGTCCTCAGAGAGTGGCCCTGCTGAAAGTCACCAGCTGAGAGCCACACCAGAGAGCAGTGTGTCAGCCTCAGAGGAATCTGGGCAGCACCCCACAGCATCCCCCAGCCGACCACCCCTGTTTGGAGCCTGGGCCAAGTGCCTCTTGTCATGCGTAGCTGACCTCCTACTCCCATCTGTCTTATGGTTGAGACAGTTTCTCCTTTACCTTTGTCTCTTGCAGCACAAGTCACCATGAAGCACTCAGGGAAGGCTGCCTGTTTCAAGAAAAATGGGAGAATACATCGGTCCTTTGGGAAGTGAAGAATATTCATTCCTATGTGTTCGATTGGCGAACACTGCACCAGCTCCACTGGTTCATAGGACTTGCCCAGCCCCTGTAAGTAGGAGGGTGCATGACCCCTAGGAAGGCTTGAGCAGAGCCTGGAGTCAGGAGTGCTACTTAACTTGTGCTCTTCTCCTGGGAGGAGCTTTTCCAACAGGAACCAGGGTTCCTCTGACTACACTGTACTTCTTCGCACGTATGCCCAGGATGGCCCAGGCCTGGCGGGAAGGGCTTTGGAATGGAGTTCCTCTAGAGGCATTGATTCTGCAGAGTCCTGCATTGGGTTCTCTTATGGGCTCCAACAGAGCAATAACGCATTGGGTACTTCTGTGATAACGTATCACTCCAAAATACCAAGACTTGAAACAGTAATAATGTATGCGTTCTCAGGATTCCACCATTTAGGAGGTCGGACAGGGCTCCATTCTGCAGCTCCAAGTGATGTCATCTGGGGTCACATGTGTGGCTACATTCACTTGGGAGCTCCACTGCGGCTGAGATGTCCACGTGGCCATTCATTCTGTGCGTCCTCTCTGCGAGGCTTCTCATCCTGCAGGAGTCTGGCTTAGGGCAAGGCATCTGAGCAACAAGAGGGAAAGCAGAAACTTCGAGACCACTTTTTTTTTTTTTTTAAGATTTTATTTATTCATGAGAGAGTGAGAGGCAGAGGCAGAGGGAGAAACAGGCTCTCCTCAGAGCAGGGAGCCCAACGCAGGACTTAATCCCAGACCCCCGGGATCATGACCCGAGCCGAAGGCAGATGCCCAACCGACTGAGCCACCCAGGAGCCCAGCCCTTTAAAATCTAGATCTGGAACTGGCACAGGGTAGCTTCTGCCACATGCTGTTGGTCAAAGCAGCTCCTAAGGCCAACTCTGAGTCAAGGGGAGGCGGAACAGAGCCTTCAGTGGAGGAGCAGGAGGAATGGATGGCCCGCCGGAATCACTGTAGCCATGACGCTCCCCTTTTATAGATTTCTGATGAATTACTATTAGAAGCAGATAAAAAAGGACACAAAGCCAGTCACCGGGTCTGGAAGCACACTTTGGAAACCCTTTCCCGTGATTAGTGATCCTGGCTATCAATGCCCTCACATAGATACGGAAAGACAGGCTGGCTGTCTCTAGGGAGGAGTTTCTCCAGCAAACCCGAGGGAGGAATCAGCAATTCTGTAAATTTCAGCATCAGGAGATTTTGACGTGTAGCTTCGCATTCCCTCTGCATAATTTCATTCAATTGCTCCCAGTTGTGATCACTATAGGTGTCACATCATCATTATCGTCGTCAGCAGCGCTGAGCCTTTATTAGGCACCTAATTGCATGCAGTGTGGTGTTGGCAGATGAAGAGCAGATACAGGAAGGCTCAGCGCAGGTCTGCACGGCCGGTGCCGGAGGTCCGAGTGGAGGAGCAGAGCTCTGTGGGGGGCTGGGAGGGGGGACACTGGGCAGGCCGGGGCTGGAAGCATGAATGAACATTCGAAAGCCCGGCGGGGCGGTGAAGGGCTTACATGATGGGACACTCAGTGCTGGAGAACCACTG
This sequence comes from Nasua narica, assembly GCA_028533885.1. Taxonomy (NCBI): domain Eukaryota; kingdom Metazoa; phylum Chordata; class Mammalia; order Carnivora; family Procyonidae; genus Nasua; species Nasua narica. The sequence goes on along the minus strand of CM052799.1, from coordinate 186,053,374 downwards.
CCTGGCATTCTGAGTTCAAGTTTTCCTGCTTCTGCCAGTTACCAAGGCTCAAGGTCAGCTTGCAGAAAATTAACTCAGAGAATAACCCATTTGCCGAAATAGGTCCAAGCCGATTCTGTTTCGCTGCAAGAACCAGAAGCGGGCACAGGACAGAGTCTACAGAAGAGGATGGGGAGATTAACACCTGCCCCAGCTCACGCATCTGCATGGAAACATGACGGAACCGGCAAGGGCTTGAGCCCAGAAATGCGAAGCACCGGTGTCAGCCTTCGGTTGTGCCAGGCCCACAAATTTTGGATAAACCAACAGCAGTATTGTTACTGGAGAGAAGCTATAATAAATCTACAGGGAAACAAAGGCTTCCAGAAATCATCTGTAAATTCAGCAAATTACAGCCTGAGCTTCCAGGAAGGTGGTCTGTCAGCTGATGGTTGATGCAGTGAGTTGATTTTCAGCGACTTCTGGGTACAGCTCTATGACCGTGAGATCATTTTCTCCCTGGTAGAGTGGAGATGACCATGTAGTTGCTAACTCACAAGGTAAGATAATGTAGGAGAATGTGCTTGGGGAAGTGTAAAGCAAATAGAAATATTAGTCTTCAAAGGGAGGAGTAAGTACATGTTAGTGGCAATGGCCATGAAGGTAAGTTCATGGAGAAGTCGGGGTGAATCACGTTTGCCTCTGTAGAGTGGGAAACTGTCCACAAGCTTCTTGTCCTCTGGACCTTCCTGCAACAGTAGGTTCTGTTCCCCCTCGGGAGATTTCAGGATAGAAATAGATTTTCAGAAACTTCCACTGCACTCAAAATGTGTTTTCTTCCCAAGTTCACTTCATTTCCATTGACCTTCCATCTCAAGTATCTCTTGAGTACTTGAGTCTACCTTAATATGGGCCGGAAACTAGAAGAGGTGGCCATCCTGCAGGTAGATGGAAACTTTACCTGAGTTACACAGTTTGCCCGGGAGATGTAGGATGTTGAGAATGCCAAGTGGATCGTGACCCGATGTCCCTGAGTTGAAGGAATGAGCATGCCTGCCACGGGCCAGTCCCAGGAACTCCTAAACAGACACTTCACTTTCTTCTCTCCCATCTTTGGTGCAGGCAGGAAATCACCTACTATGACTCATGCACTAATCCCTCCAACAAACTTTCACAGAAGCCCATAAAGCACCAGTCACTGGGCTCGCCATTGTGCTAGATGCAATGATGTCTAAGAACTCCTGGAAAGAAGTGAAACAGTTCCAGAAAGAAGTGAAAACCACAAAACCCAGAAGAGCAGTGAACGTAACTCTGGGCCAGTCGCCCATATCAGATAGTGTTTCTCACACTCCCCATGGAGGGATCGGCCTGGTGATGGCCTCAGACAAGCCTGGCCACGTTTAGAATCTGCCTTTGCCTATGAGGCAAAAGCAATGAGGTCCTGAAGGGCTTGAGGCAGCTGGAGATGGGGGAGACTCGACTCAGATTAAACCCTTGGTGGGGAAACCAGTTGGCCCACTTGCTTTCAAGCCGCTCAGCAGCCCGGCCAGGTGCTTGGGGCCCTACTCTGTCAGCTCAGTGGGCCCAGCCTTGGGACCAGTCAGATGCTCTCTCCGTCCTGCTCTGGCAAAAGTCCCTCTTCACCTCTGTAAGAACACCTGCCACGTAGTCACCCACGTCGGGACCGTGAGCTGCTCAGACACAGACGAGTGTAGGACGAGGGGCCAGCATGGCGTCGGGCCGACTGGGGTGAGTGGGAGGAGTTTGTGGGACGGAGGAGAGCGTGGATCACGTGAACGGTTCCAGCAGATGTCAAAGACGGTGGAGAGAAAGGAAGCAGAATGCAGTTGAGTTGCTCCTGGGGCTGGCCTGGGTCAGGCACGGCCGCTCCCTGTTAATAGGAGAGCTCGCCAAAGCAGCCTTTAATTGGGTGCAGCAGCTCGCTTGCCTCTAGGTAGGGCAACTGGAGGCATTGCTCATGCCCCAGAGCTCCCCTGCACCATCAGGCTGTAGGACCTCAGAGGCTCCTTCTAGCTTGGCTGTTTTTCCACTTCCTTCCCAGTTTGTGGTGGGAGCTCATCTCCTCCCCTCCCTTCCCCTCACTCATCCCACTCTCCATGCTTAGAGAGACAAGTGTCAGCAGAAAGTAAAGAAATCAGGCATTTTTCAATGATAGAAATTTAAATCATACCCAATAGTAAGAAAATAATACGGTAAATGCATCGCGCACATCCGCTAGTTATCAACATTTTGCCGTACACTCGGGAGCCTTGGAAGATGAAGGAAATGCTCTCTATCTGGACTGTGGTGGTGGTTACATAACTGTATTATGTTTGCCAAAACTAGTGAAACTTTAAAAGGGAGAATTTTATTGTGTATAAATTGTACATCCATGAAACTGTTCTTTTAAAACTATCTTACCCTTTTTATTTTATTTACCCTCTTTTAATATGCTAGCGTATTTTAAAATAAATCCCGGACATCACATAAATTCATCTCTAAATAAATAGTTCAGTATTTATAACTCTAAGAACTGAATATTTTCTCATATAACCACATGCAATTATTTTACCTTGCAAAATGGATACCACTTCTTTGGTAATATGCTGGGTGCCTCATCCAGTCAATAAATCCAGTCAATAATCAAATTTCCTTTCCTGTCTCCAACGTGTCTTTTTGTTGTTGGTTTGTGTAAATCAAGATCCAGGCAAGGCCTCCACCTGGCATTTGGTGGTTATGAGTCTTAAGTGGCTTTTCATCTAGAGCAGCCCTCGTTGCTCTCCTTCTTCTGATCTCCTTCCCCTTGATTTGTTGTACAACCCAGATCAGTGGTCCCAGAGAATGTTCCACATTCTGCACTTGTCTGTTGGCTTCCTCATGAGGCCATTTACTTGTCTCATTGCCGTTAGGTGGGCATTTGCTGGAGGTTTGATTAGATTCAGGCTGACTTTTTTGGTGGCAAGGATATTTCCTGGAAGGTGTGTGTGCATTCGTGTTTCATGGCAGGGGGTGGGGGCACCTGGAGGCACCCAAAAGGCACCTGAAAACAGGCCTTTGGATTTCTAAAGCCAGTCCTTGGTGAGGACTAGAACGCACACGGAGGCGTAGTTCTCAGAGGAAAAAGCAACATGATGTAAGAACAGGTTGTTTCCAACATAAAAAGGGATGTTCCAGGCTGTGGGGGAGCGGGTAATTGGAGAAATGGATACACAAACATCTGTGGTTCCCGAGAGAAAAGAACTCTGTACCCCTCTCCCTTGCCAGTGGAATCTGGGTGGGGGTTAAGAAAAAAGTTTGTGGAATGAAAGAGTCCAGGAAGCTTGGGCCATGCTCTAGAAAGATCCTAGACAGGCGGCAAGAGCCCAGACAGAAAACAAGACACTGGGGTCCTGGGGGCTCAACCTCAAAAGCCTCATAGACACCCCTGTGGGCTGCTGACCAATGACCAGATCCATGTTCCTTCTTTCTCTGTCACCTTGGAGCCACATGAGCCCCCTGCCTTCCTGGAAACAAGACTTAATCCTGGAGACAATTTAGCTGAGAAATGGACTGCGGTGCCTTTCTGATGTTGAATGGAGACTTGAAAGAGGGTTTCGATGATATGGTGTTACAGTTGTTATCATAAAGAATTTGACTGGCTTTTCTTTCTGACTGTGAGAGAGAGCCTCTAAATCCTTGGTATATCCCAAGTAGCAGGAGTGGTTTGTTATTCACGAGCCTCTTGGGTCACACTTGAGTTTATACTAAGAGACGCGGTGATTCAGGATGGCTGTTGGTCACCAGAAAGACCAGTCACAGAGTTAGAAAGTTGGGTTTTGGGCAAACCTCACCTCTAGAGGTGGGAAGAGGCTGGGGATTGAGTTCAAGCCTGGCCAATGAGTTGATCCATCGTGCCTATGCAATAAAATCCCAGTGGAAAGCTCTGCATGTTGAGGTTGGGTAGAGTTTCCCGGTTGGCAAACACGTCCATGTGCTGGGAGTGTGCTGCCCCGGATTCCATGGGGAGAGAGCACAGAAGTCCTGCATTTGGGACCTCTCAGACTTTGGCCTCTGTGTGTATTCATTTCGAGGATCCCAATTTTTATCTTTTATAAGTATAGTCCTTTCTTGAGTTCAATGAGTTCTTCTAAGGAGTTATCAAACCTGAAGGGGCCACGGGAAGGCTTGCATCTGTAGCCAGTCAGTCAGAAGTGCAGGTGGCCCGGGAACCTCTGAAGTGTGACTGCTGTCTGAAGCCAGGGAAGTCCCATGGAGGACGAAGCCTTTGGCTTGTGGTAACAGCGTGGTTGTGTCAGCACTGCATTGTAAGACATCAGCTGTAGTCAAAAGAGCTACCACAAACACAAAGTTTCACATCCACAAAGGAGACCCAAGTACCTCAGAGGTTGGGTTTCATGAAGCGGAGGCAAGTATGGCAGTTTTCACAGGGCTTGGGATGTAGGAGATCCTTGGTAAGTGTCCACTTTTATGCTTCACTATTAATATAGTTTTGGGCAAAGTCTTCATGGATGACTCTTTCCTTGGGGAAATTCAAGATCTTTTGTTCTACCAGGTCAACTTCCTTTTTCTAATGAGAGCAGGAGTGGGACAGGACACAGCAAAGATTTTTGAAGATTCATCTTCCAGGGTGCCTGGGTGGCTCACTTGGTTAAGTGTCTGACTCTTGGTTTTGGCTCAGGTCATGATCTCAGAGTCTTGAGATCGAGCCCTGAGTCAGGCTCTGCATTCAGCACGGAGTCTGCTTGAAATTCTCTCCCTCTCTTCTACCCTTCTTCCACTAGTGTGCACACATGCATGCTCTCTTTCTTTCTTTCTCAATAAATTAATGTATAAATATCTTTTAAAAAGATTCATCTTAAACTTTTGTCTTTCTTCCATGACCATCCATTCATTCAGTTAATTTATTCACAGATTATGCCTCCTGTATGCCTGTTACCATCCTAATCCCTGGGATGTAAAAGGTACTGTCTTCCTGGCACTTACCTACTCACTGTGAGGGTGTCAGGCATGGGGAGGGGAGACCAGTATGCATGATACCCTAGGGAAGAAGGGGGTAAGTATTGATGGGGTAGAGTGGTACGGAGTCTGGGGGATGGGAGTACTGGGTGGAAGTTACGATTTTAAGTGGGGGAGGCTCATTGAGAAAGCATCTTCTGAGCAAACACGGAGGGAGGTTAGGGAGTGAGTCATGAGGCTGTCCCGGGATGCAGGCTCCAGGCAGGAAAGAGCCCTGGTGCCTTTGAGGAACGCGGGAGACAGGTGTTCAGGGAGTAGAGGCAGCTGGGGGAAAGTTGTAGGCACCAGATGAGGTACAAGAGGGGCTGGGAATGGGAGGTGGGCAGGGGCAGATCTCATAGGGTCTCAGGGCATTGCAAAGACTTTGGCTTTGACTCTGAATGCTGTAGAGGAATCCCTGGAGGGTTCAGAGCAGAACTGACTGGAGCTGACTGGGTTCTTAAGGAAGAACAGACCTCGGAGACCGGGTGAGGGAACCATAAGAGTCCAGACATCTGGTGGCGTCGGCAGAGATGGTGGCAGTGGAGGTGGGAGAAGCGGTCATGTTCTGGATGGACTTTGAAGTTTAGGATCTGTGCGCAGTTGGATGCAAGGGAAGAGAAAGGAGTCAAAGGTGTCCCCAGGTTTGGGCCTGGGTCACAGCTGCCCCCGCTGAGAAGGGGAAGACCACAGCGACCTTTTAGGGACCATCTGCTAGTCCCACAAAGTCTCTGCCCGATCGGTCGTCCCCAGGTAGGTTTATCACTTTTTATTTCTTCCAGAACAGCCCCATTGGTTCCAGCCTTTGGTGGAAGTTCCCACAAAGAGCTCTGGCTTTCATCATACAGACCAATCAGCTGCTTTGGGAAGGACAGATTTACTTTGTCTACAGAGAGCTCCCTCAGAAGTCATTCGTTTTGTGGGCCTGATTAAGAAAGAGGGAAAGGAGACTTAGAAAAGGGTGGGAGACGGTGAACATCCTCAAATGCACAGCTAGATCTAGATTTTTCTGAAAAGAATGCCGGAAAACCATCATCTCTATTGACACCCTTTCAATACAACAGAGCACTTTAAATGTGGGGAAATGGGGGGGGAGGGGAAGAATTCAATGGCTGTATGACCTTGGTTACATTATGTGACCTTCCCAGGCTTCTGTTTCCACAGCTATAAAATGGGGATAATATGAATCACTGCCTGAGGGAGTGACTATGAGCATTTTATTAATAATTTGTAATTTGGGGGCACCTGGGTGGCTCAGTGGGTTAAGCCTCTGCCTTCGGCTCAGGTCATGATCTCAGGGTCCTGGGATCAAGGCCCACATCTTGCTCTCTGCTCAGCAGGGAGCCTACTTCCCCCTCTCTTTCTTCCTGCCTCTATGCCTGCTTGTGATCTCTCTCTGTCAAATAAATAAGTAAAATCTTTTAAAAAAATTCGTAATTTTTCTCAATCAATGGTCCTTATCAATAGGCAAAAAAATATTTATTATTTTATGTGACTCTTTCCATCTTGTCCTGGACAATGGCTGCTCCCTTTCATATGTACGTATATGTATACACACACGTGGGCACACACACACATATATTTACACATGCCTACACATATACACCTGTGCATACATTTAGCATATACGTGAAATGTATATGTAAAAACTACTTTTAATTTTCCATCCTTCGGAGTTGAGCTCTCTCCTCTTCAGCTGATTCTGTCTTACTGATAAATATGGATATGTTATTTTTCCTTTTTTAAAATTCTTTAAAATTTTTTTTAAAGATTTTATTTATTTGACAGAGAGAGACACAGCGAGGGAGGGAACACAAGCAGGGGGAGCAGCAGAGGGAGAGGGAGAAGCAGGCTTCCCGCTGAGCAGGGAGCCCGATGTGGGGCTCGATCCCAGGATCCCAGGACTCTGGGATCATGACCTGAGCCGAAGGCAGACGCTTAACCACTGAGCCACCCAGGTGCCCCTCTTTTTCCTTTTTAAAATTGAAATAATTTGACATATAACATGACATAAGTTTAAGGTTGACTTGAGACATTGGTTTATTTATTCCTTTTGAGATTTTATTTATTTATTATATTTTAGAGAGAGAGCACGTGAAAGCGTGGGGAGGGGAAGAGGGAGAAGGAGAGAGAGAACTTCCAGCAGACTCCGCACTGATCATAGAGCCCAATGTAGGGCTCGATCTCATCACCCTGAGATCATGACCTGAGCCAAAATCAAGAGACAGTCGCTCAACCAACTGAGCCACCCAGGTGCCCCAGATTCGATACATTTAAATATGGCAATATAATTGCCATCACAATGATAACTAACACCTCTATCACATCACGTATTTATCTTTTTTTTTTTTTTTTTGTGGTGGGAATAGTTCAGATCCAGTCTCTTAGCAAGTTTGATGTTGATAATACGATGTTATTGTCCGTAATGACTCTGCTGTGCATTAGATTTCCAGCACGTGTTTATCTGCAAGTTACAAGTTTGTACCGTTAAATGACAGCCCTCCTGTTCCCCACCCCCAGGCCCTGGGAAGTCTTTTTCTCTTAATTCTGTCTCTCCTAACTCCAAAAAGTATTATATTCATTGCACTGGATTTCCAAGGTCATTTTGGAATGCATTTAGAAATACCGGTCTCAGCATTTGGGAAATGGTTTTGCTTGCTCAAATCCCAGTCTAAAGACGGGCTATGTGACATTGCTGTATGGTCCCTTTTGGAAATCTGCAGATGATCCCTTTAACAGGACAACCTGAGTCTTTCAGAGAGCATTTGGGAGCCCACTAAAATGCCCAGGCGTGTGGACTTATTCTACTATTCAGATCATTGGCACTTATGTGGATATAATTTACATAGTAAATATTTAGGTACTGAAATGTCTTTTGAAATTACAATCAAGATTTACATTTCCAGATGCTTTAAACTTGTTTTTAATAATGGGATCTCCAAACTGCACAGAAAGGATGTAGACTGAACACCTTAATAAATGGCCAAAGCTGAAAGCATCCTACAAACCAAACATGGAAGGTTTAACACTAATCCACACCATTGAAAGTAAGAGAACCTGCATTGACTCTCCCCGCTTTACGTTTTGTGCACAGATTTCTTGACATTATGGAACTTGCCTAGAAATTGACTGTGAACGTCTCCTGTTACCCTGGTTTCTGAGAACGATGTTCCAGGAGGGTTTAATTATTTCCCACAGTGTGGAGCCGCATATGGAAGCCTGTCTTTAGGAATGGTTGCCTGTGTTTTCTTTTTAAACAGTAGAAGTCATTGAAATGGTCATGGAATGTGTAATTGCTCACCTTCGGTGGCTTGGAGCTTGTATTTGCAGAATATCGGGGAAGCAACAAAGAACATTTTTGAGCACGGGAGCTGTACATAGAATATGTCCTTGGCTGGGAGATGTGGGTGAGCATCTTTGTCCTAAAAGGGTATGACGCCAACCTTGTGAATTGTGTGCCTAATTTTTTCTAAAATTTCTATTCGTTTCAATTATATTTTTCCTAGGAGGCTAATCCCGGCACTATCACTCCCTATTGACTCGCTCCTTGGGACCGGCTTGCCCCGTTCAGTAAAAGTGGATATATTAACTCTTGTTTGTAAATCCTGGGACTGGATTTTGAGAAGAGGATTTGTTTATCCAGCAAAAATGTGCTAATTCCTACTAGGAGCTACGAATGTCTGTGCCCCATGGACTCAGAAACAGAACACCAGGGGCGGGGAGAGAATCCGACCCATCAGCCTCCATAAGCTCCCAGCAGGGCTGCGCACGAGCTGCTTTGTGTCTCTGGACGAATCTTGCTCACAAGTTAAAAATGCACCTCAACCTTGGTTACATTTCAAGGGTTGATTATTAATTAATTGATATTCGTAATACACAGCCCATTTCCGGTGTCCGTGGGCTAAACACACACACACACACACACACACACACACACACACACACACACACACACCATCTTTCTTGATGCGTGCGACTCCAGTGAAAAGGCTTAAACTACTTCCCTTCGGCTTCCTCCCTCAACAGCACACGTGTTGTCTCTGGTTTGGTAGCAGAGACACTAAAAATGAATTCTGCACCTAGAAGTGAGGGGAGAACCAGAGAAGGAACACGCGGGAGAAGGCTGAGAGGAGGCAGGGGCCTCCCTGAGCGCTGGGCCGTGGGGTGGGGGGTGCCCGCCGCCACCTGGGTTTGAAGATGGAGTGACTGATGCCCAATGCCCCCCCTCCCCATGCACAAACACAGTCTCTGAGAGTTCCGTTTTATCATCTGGGCCCGTTGGCCTAGTGTGGGTGGCTGACGGCAGCAGCTCCTTTAGGCAGAGGTCCCCCACCTTGGCCCCTGATTCTTTCCCCTCTCTTCCTCCCTTTGGGTCCCCGACGCCAGTGGAATAAGAAGACCAGACCCGTGTTAGAAGCTGCTGCTCCCTGGCGTGGGGAATGGAGACGTGACCAGTTCCTGGGGCTTCCCCTCTTCCTCCTCCTTGTCCTCGTCTCTGGGCCGGGGTCTCAGGACTTGGTGGGCTCCCGCCTGTATGCGTGGCCTCATATGCTCAGCCCCCAGAGGCCTCAGGCAATATGCTTGGGCCTAGGGCCCTGAGCTGCCGAGCTGGTTAATTAGTGCTGGTACCCAGAAAGCCCCATCTGTTCCCAGCACGTTGTGCTGCCCCAATCCCCCACCTCCCTGACTCCCAGACCAGGCAGGACTCCTGTCCTCCCACCCGCCATCCCTGGAGACATTCCCTCCCTTGGCGCCTTGTCATGGGACCCCAATCAGCTGTCACGAGTCTAGTAAGTCCTGCTCTCTAGCCTGCCTGCAGGACGGGTAGGGACAGGTAGGGCAGATGGGAGAGACAAGGGGAGATGAGTTCTCTCTCTGGTGATTGCTGGACCCTCTGTAGGCTGCCCGCGGACCTCAGAGCTACTTCCCTCCTTTGTTGGGAGCAGGCACAGCCCCCAGGAGGACAGTTTTTTGGCAATCTCATAGTCTCACTTGGGTTCCTCCCAAGGCGGAGCCTGAGACAAGGGTTTGGGTGTAGGTGGTTTATTTGGGGGTAGGGTGGGGCTCCAGGAAGCAGGGATGAGGGAGAAGGGGTTGCCAAACAGAGGGAGAGGCGTGTTACAGAGATTGCCGGTGGCTGCAGCAGGGACCCTGCAGGCGAGAAGGAGGTCTTTAAGAAAGTCATTTCCCAGGCGGGTTCAGAAGGTGTGAAGTCTTTCTGGGCACGCCCATCACCATCCAGGTGAATGGGTGAGGGCTGGGGAGGGTTGGGGGACTGTAAGGAATCTCTGAATTGCATCGTGGTGCATTCTAATCCAGACAGTGGGTCTAGATTCTCTCTCTTACCCTAAAGTGACCTCAATGCATCTAGTTTAGCAGATATTGGGTGGACAGCTCCTACTCTATTTAATGGAGTCATAAGGGATCCTTAAGGCACGCCGCTATTTTAAGAAGCACTAAGAAAAAAAGCTGCCAATTAAACCACGATACCCTATTAAATGTAAGACACTTTCCTAGTTCAGAGATGAGAAAGTTATGAAAAGAAGGTGGATCTTGGGATAGGCACGGTGTCCACTACACCTTCACTGTAGGGGAGATCGTGATACAGAAACTGCCTTCGCTCCTGGGAGAGGAAACACACCAGGCACCATCCAGGGAAAGAGTAATAACAACAAGGTAGAATATGGGGAGGGGGTACAAATCAAGTGACTCAGAGCACAGGGGAGGGAGGAATTACTGCAGACAGTAATTCTGGGGGGGAGGAGTCAGGGAGGCCTTCTGCGAGTTTCTCTTCTGCTCTCGAGTCCTACATTCGCTTCTCTGCCCTGATAGCCTGCAGGTAGCTGAGGGCCCCATCTTGGGGTCAGGAGGCTCCTGGCTTAGTTCACGCCCTCCCTGGGGGTTCCTCATTCCATCTCCTGAGCTCTCCAGCCTGACCTCTCTGCAGAGCTCCTCACCCATCCTGTGAGGGTCCCATAGTGCTCTCTATTTAGCATTTCCTGAAGGAAACCCCTCATTGTTCCAGGGCCCCACCCCCGGGGGGGCAGAGCACCACCACTCACGTGATTACCCAATCCACATACCTGTCTTCCTTTTGCTTCCCCATCCAGCCAGCTTCCCTGACCTCCCCTGGGTGCCCCTTCTCGAACTCTCTTGGCTCTCCTTTGGGTTCTGGGCATTGCTGTGATGACCAGCTCTCCCATGTGGCCTGAAAGTGGCACAGTGGGTACCTCCGGCTTTCTGCCCAAGCTGGTGGGGCCTCACTTAGCCATTCTGACTTATATGTGAACTTGGAAGTTCAAGGAATCTAACATTCCTTCAGAAGAACTTTGACCAGTTGGAGGTGGGAAGTGATGGGTAAATATTTCCTCCATCCATGTTCTGAGTGGACGGTTCTGGGGTCCCTACACGTTCCCTCATGATCTAGCCCCCACTGGCCATCATGGCAACACACCCAACATCCCCAAGACCTCCCTTGACCTGACTCCTTCTCTCCTCTCCCCAATGCACGCCCCTCCACATACGCCCATTGCTGTTTCTGAGATTGCTTCCTAAACTGCACGATAAGCGGTTGTCACAGGCCCTGCGTCTGGAGGGGGGAGCCCACGTTCGACACCCCTTAAACATCCCTCAAACCCTTCCTCTCCATCCAGTGCACTCCCTCAGCCCCTCCCTCACTGTGGCTCCCACGGCTGCTTCACCTCCCCCCCGCCCCCCGTTCTATTTCCCCCCGTCCTCCACATTGTAGCCAGGACAATCTAGATTCAGTAGGGACCTGTCTTTGCTGTTGCTGGGCTTTAAGTCCGTGAGAAACATCCCAATCCCCGGAGATGGAATCCTAAGCTCTGTAGCCCTGACTTGCTGCCCCAGCCCTGCCTGTTCTCTTCCTCCTCTTTGCTGGTCTGCTAATGCTGCTCTTAGTGTTTCCGCACCTGCCAGATTGGTTCATGCCTTGGTGCTTTGGCTCGGATGCTGGGATGCTTGCAGCTGCCTTCTCTGGCCTGGCTGATCCTACCCTGTTCATTGAGACTTGGACATGACACGCTAGAGAGAGCCCTCTGCTCATCCCCTCCACATAGCAGGGCTCTGTTTCTCTGCTTTCCTCTGGGGGAGGGGCCCCATCTATTTGCCTTTAAATCACTACTGCTAACGCTGTGTCTGGCATACAGCAGGTGTCCCAAAATACCTTTTTGGGCTAAATTCTACATTAAATCAGTGTTGCTACTAACTTTAGGTGGCCTGCATTTCTCATAGCTGTTGGTCCCATGGCCATCGGGATGCTGGGAAGTGCTGGGAGGAAGCGCTGGGAGGAACACTGTCCCGTGTCAGTGTCAGCAAGGAGGGAATTGGGCCTCCCCTGTGCATCGCTTTGCACGAACACTGCCCTCATCACCCAGGCCCTTCTCAAGCAGGGTCCTCTCCTCCTTTCCAAAAACACACCCTACTCCCCAATACCAAAGTGCCCCCATAAAGTGCCACCAACTGCGTGAGTTAAAATGACAGAAAGTTGTGGTCTCCCATTCTAGGAGGCTAAAAGTCCAAAATCGAGGTGTTGGCAGGGCTGTGCTCTCTCCGAAGGGTCTGGGGAGGATCTTCCCTTGCCTCTTCTGGCTTCTGATGGTAGCCAGAAACCCTTAGGGTCCCCTGGCTTGTAGTTTTATCTTTCTGGTCTCTGCTTTTATTGTCTCATGGCCTTCCTCCCTCTCTGTGTCTGTGTGTCTCCCAGTTGCCTTTTCCTCATAAGACACCCGCCATTAGATTTAGGGCCCACCCTGCTACTCCAGTAGGACCCCATCTTACCTTGTCACACCTGCAATGATCCTGTTGCCAAATAAGATCACATTCACAGAGACCAGGGTTGGGACTTCAATATATCTTTTTGGAGGGACACCATTCAACCCACAACTACGATTGACTGAACACCTTTTATGAGTCAAGGATTGTTTTAGGTGTATTGCCCATAGAATCATGCATAAGGGTCCCCACAATCCTTCTGGTAGCCACATTATCACCGTGATTCCTGTGTAAGGACACTGAGGCTCGAAGAGGCCGCCCAGCTAGTGAAGAAATGAGACCACCCTGTGGTGTGTGTCACACATCAGCAGCTCCACCGGCATCGTGAACATAAGAGTTTTCAGGGGGATACAGAAAAAAGGGGTACAGGGCTAATCTTCATCAAGCTTGCATTTGATGGCAGAATCAGGATCCAAAAACCTGAAGAAAAAGGGATAATTTGTATGAGGAAAGTAGATAGGCAATTACGAATAAAGTATCGTAGAATCAGAGGTTGAGTGAAGCTCCTTCTATTTTCTGAAGCTCCTACTATATCGAGGGGGAGAAAGGATGCCAAAATGGGGTTACAGAAAGCATGGGACATTTTAAACATTTACATCAAACAACTGTTAATTTGTCATGTCAAAACCACAGTGTGAGAGCGTTTAGCCTCACTTGGAGGTAACATCAAAAGGAGAAGTGAAGCCTTCTGGGAACGTGAACTTCCTTCCGGTTTGGGGCTGAATATGGGACCACAGAGAGGAGAACGCGTAGGTCACGCAATGAGCAAGGGTAAGCATCACTAGCACCCTTCTGCTGGAAGGACAGAAAAATCTCTCACTGCACAATGACCAGCAGGGACAGGCGATACATAGGAGCGTCAGGAAGGGGAGGGGTCCCTATAGAGCAGGCCGGTGGAGCAGTTGGTGACCCCATTTCCCTAGCTCTCAGCCAAAGATGTCCCAGATGTCCTGGGAGAGCCATTGGATGCTCTCAGCTCTGTGTTTTCATGGCTCTTCCCACTTAGCACCAGACAATGGTCTCTATGCAAGAAAAATTTTTCAGAGAAAACATTTTCTTGGGGGACCTAATGCTTGTGCATTCAGAATTAATCCAGAAAAAGATCCCTGCCATGAGGGGAAAGGGAGCTGCCAGGCATTTGAAGATTGGATTCAAGCGAAAGTGCCATATCCCCTTCTGCTTTCTGATTTTCTTGGGATGGATTTCTCCTCCTGCCATCTGATGTACCTGGCTCCCATCTGAACCCACCGAATCAGAATCTGGGTGGAGGTGGGAGGGGAGTTGGTGAGAGGTAGTGCTGATGATTGTTATGTACCCTCGGGCAAGTGTATAATCCATCACTCGAAGCTTTGGGGTAGAGGGAGGCTAGGGAAGATGGCGTAAGTTGCCAGTTCTTGAAGAGCAGGGGAGACAGTTCCAGTGGCTACAAAGCAGGAGGCCCATACACTAGGTTAGGTGGAGGGTGGGCCATTGTGTTAGTGGCTTTTTGGGGAAGACGGCCAGGCAACATCACTTGAGCCTCAGTCACTAAACATCTCTGGCCCTAACACCAACTCTCGTCTTGCCACTTATGGTTACCGTTGCCGAGCAGCAAATCACCCCCAAACCGAGTGGTTTCAACAACGATCCTTTCATTTTCTCTCACAGTTTCTTTGGGTCATGAATTCAAGAAGGGTTCAGCTGCGTGGCTTTGTCTTGGAGTCACTCAAGTACTTGTCACCAGATAGTGGTTAGAACTGGACCATCAGGCATCTGGAATGGTTGGGAGTGGTCTCTACACCTCTTGCTGTCTCTGTGAGCATGTGTTTTCACACGCTTCTCCAGGAACTCTTTCTGTGTAAGAGCCTTTGGGCTTCCTTACAAAATGGCCACCTCATGGGTCTTTTCACAGCATGGCAGCTCAGGGCCTGCACGAGTATTCCAGTGGACAGAGTGGAAGATGCATACCTTTTGTGACTCAGCCTTCTGTCATTCTGTTGTCACAAGTGAGTTACAAGCCGGTTTGGATTCAAGGAGAGTAAGCACTGTCCCCTGCCTCTTGATGCAAGGGCTATCAAACTGATAGACTATAGAGGGATGACAGAAGATCATGTGGGATGGGAGATACTCTTGTCGCCATCTTGGAAATTTTATATATATAGAATATGCCACACCATGAATCAAAATACTGTGTGTTTTTTTTTAAAGATTTTATTTATTTATTTATTAGGAAAGAGAGAGAGTGAGAGAGAGCAGGTCAGAGTGAGAAGCGGACTCCCCATGGAGCTGGGAGCCCAATGTGGGACTTGATCCCGGGACTCCGGGATCACGACCCGAGCCGAAGGCAGTCGCTCAACCAACTGCGCCACCCAGGGGCCCCCAAAATACTGTTTTTTTAAAAAAGATTTTATTTATTTATTTGACTGAGAGAGAGATCACAAGTAGGCAGAGAGAGGGGGAAGCAGGCTCCCTGCTGAGCAGAGAGCCCGATGTGGGGCTTGATCCCAGGACCCTGAGATCATGACCTGAGCTGAAGGCAGAGGCTTTAACCCACTGAGCCACCCCGGCGCCCCTCAAAATACTGTTTTAAAAACAGGAAGTTCATCTGTCAGTCAGTCTGTCAGTGAAGCTGCCTTTCCTTGGACCATTCTGAAGGACTCAGAGCCTTTCATCTTGAAAATGAGGAGCTAGAAATTCTCTCTTCTGGAAATATGCCAAATGATTTTTGAGGCTTAAGCCATAAACAGTGTTTCTTCAGATCTCACTTTTAAAAAATTTGCTTGTTTGAGCATGGATGGGGGCCTAAGAAACACTTTTTTCTGTTTTATTGATGAGGAGACTGAGGTTCACGGAAGAGACTCGAGGTCCAACCTAACAGGACTGAGTAAGTTAAGTAAGATTAAGTAAGTAATTAAGATTAAGAATTTTTGGTTTCCATGTGAACAATAACACTACTGAACCATATGCTTAAAAATGGCTAAGGTGGCAAATTTAGTGTTATTTGGTTTTTACCACGGTAAAAAAAAAAAAAGAAGGAATTTCTGGTTCTCAAGACTGAAGCCTCTTTCAGGTGACCCCATAGGTGTGGGGAAGCTATTTGCAGTTTTCCGGAGCCATTTTGCTGATGATGCTTCAGAGGTTGAATGAGCCTGACAGCAGTCTGCTCCCTCACTCGGACATCCTCAGGGCCCCCAGGACCGATAGATCAGGTCTAGATATTTTTGCAAGATGTTCAAGGCCCTCCATCATCCGAAGTACTCCCATAAGCATCTCCCTGTGTAGGGGGAGACCCAGCAGAAGGACCGGGCACCCTGCTGACCACCCACGACTTCTAGAAAACCAGGGGGTGAAACGGTCAGATTTCCCCTAGGTATCGATTCTCAAAATTAATGCGTACTCCTGGGGGCTGGTAGGCATTCAATCAAAATTACAGTTTCTGGAAAAGCCTCTGCCTCATTGCTCCCCCTGCCCGCCCCACACCCCCACCCGGCACCCGCCCACTCTTTCTCAAAGAGCTCTTGCGGGCGTTAACAAAGGAGAGAGACCCACTTTGAAATTTCTTTTGTTCCGCGTGAGGCATGAAGCTGAAAGAAAATCGGCTTCACCGTCTGGACTGTCAGAGGAGCGAGGGGGGTGGGGGGCAATGGGTTGCAGAGGAAGCTGGAGAAGTCTTGGGGAAGTTTCCATATGCCAAGGAGCTGGCGAAAGGATCTGAAGCCAACAGCGCTCTTTTGAACAGGGCTTGTTCCGCGCCGATCCAATGTGTCTCTAGTGGCCCATAAAAATTTTACTACATTTTGTCCACCCGTGGATACTGTGACCTAATGTGACCCAGTCAGAATTCTGTTTTGGCAATGTTTTCAGAGGGGATTGAAGCTGCCCGGGCTGCAGCCGAATTGACAGTGTTTGCTTTAATCAGGAATGATGGCTTCTGGTGGGAACGGAAGGCAGGTGGTATGGGGAGCCGTGAACTTTGGTCACAGAGCAGTGACTTCTTTGAAATTCACGGCAGTTCCTTCCAATTCTGTCTGAATGAGCTGGAGCAACCACAAGTGTGTCCTGTGGGCTTCAAGAAATGGTGCGGATGGAGTCTTATTTCAGTCTTGAACTCGTGGGACAGAAGCTTAAATGTATGCAACACGAAATGTTTTAATTGTTTGAATGGATGTCACCCTATTCTTTGATACTAATAGCTCAGATTAAATACATGGAAATAAATGAAAAATATAAGCCCTATTTTTCAGTCTATGAGAGTTGATCTATTTGGGAAATGTGTCTTCTAAATTGTCACTGAACCCCCATGACTGGCAAAGATGTCCCCAAGGAATAGAGGGGGCCATGGGAAAATGCCTGGCTTCCAAACTGATGGCGGGTTTTACTTTGTAGTCCCTAAATACCTTGAGACTTTTCTCAGTGTTTCTCATAAATGTGGGATAGTATCAATGTGTTCCTCTGGATTATTATCCATTTGATAACACAAGGATACATTTGAGTGAGCTTTTGATGGTCTGTTTTATGACTGTTCTGGTATTATCTTGTATTTAAGACTATTTTGGTATCATCTTTAAACTTTATATTTCTTATCCTTGGTTGATTTCTTGTTAGCCTGTCAGAAGGGGCCCAGAAATCAGAGTCATGTTAACAATACTGTTTCTGGCAAGAGTAACACAATCTTGGGGAATTCCATCTAATTTTAAGTGAGTCTATGTGACCTGGATAGATATGGAGGCAAATAAAAAATTTACTGATTTTGATGAAAATATAGGAGGTGCAGAACCTGAAAGTGGTAGAAGGGCTTTGCAGACATAGGAGTATTTGAAACAAAAAGGAAATCACTACTGTCACCACCACAGCCACCATGACCACCGCCATCATTGGAACCCTGAGCCATGGGCATCTGGAAATGCTGACCCTGTACTGGCCGGCTCAGCGATGACTTTGGTTTTTCCTGATTTTACCATTTTTGCAGAGCTATGGCCTTGGCAAATATGCCTCTTCTAAGACTGCCTTCTTCCTTCCTTAAGTTTGTTTCAATGTTACAGCAAAAAATAAGACAGGTGGCTAAATCAAAATTCACAAAAAAATCAAACGCAAAATAATCACCAGAAATTTTGAAAGCAACAATTTAATTTAGGCAGGCTTTTGACATTTGGGTGAGCGACCAAAACAAATTTGACTTCCCTTGGAGCTGTGATTCCTACCATCATGGAACTGTGACCCTCAATTATTGGTTATTTGGGTTGGTGTCCCCCTATTTTTAAAAAAAGTGCTATTACAATATATATAGTGTCTATGTGTGTGTTGATCCATGTGTATATTTCAACTTAAGCAACGTGGATGCAATTTCTTCTTTTGAAAGTGTTTCATTAATTTTACTATACTGCTTAAGGAATTTTGAGGATGCTTTGGGTTTTATAAAGCCAAGGCTGAAAATGACCGTGCTAGAAAGATCAGCTGAACTCTTCTGGCACCTGGCAAATAACTTTCCCCAATCCCAGAGTTTGGGAAACTTGGCCCAATGCTGGTTCGGCTTGGCATTGGTGAATGAGAAACTGGGGTTGGAGGGTCATTAGGGCTGAAACTCTGCCCAGTGTCTCCTGCTTTGAACCTTACAGACACTTTCCTGGTCACATTGACATTGGTTGCGAGTTGCCCAACCCAAGAGCCTCTTAGAATTCCTGGTTCCCAGAAGGTACCTAATTGCTGGAATTAAGACTATTTTCCAGCTTCTCTTGATGACAAGTGTGGTCATGTGACTAATTTCTGACCCATTATTCAGGATATCAATGGAAGAGTAATACAGAAGCTTCTAAGGACGTTACTTAAGAGGTAACTGGCCCCTAGTCCCCTCTTCCCTTTTCCCCTCCCACCATGAAAATGATGTCCATGCCCTACAATGGCAGAATAGGAAATTGGGAGAAGCTGCACCAATACTGGGATGTCTGAATCCAGAGTCTCATATGACAAAAAGAAACTGATATCTCCTCTAAGCCATCTCCCCCCACCCCAGGCTTCTTACTGGGAATGAAACCTAATTTTAATTTGTAAATGCTTTTTATCCCTTCAAAATTTACCTGCTTATGTTAATTGCTCCAGACCAGAGCCATTCTTCTTACAAGGTGGGGGCTACCCAATACATTTGGCTAATTCAAAGTTTACTGGAGCCTTCAATCTTCTGAACCAGTTGTTTAAAAAGAACTCTTTCAAAAGAAATGCAGTCCCCTTCTCATTGTAGGCTTAGCACTACAGAGAGGGTCTCAGAAGTGAAAGTTCTGGATTTTGAGGCAAGGGTAGGGGTTGGGAGAAGGGAATAAAAAAGTTTTGTAAGTTGTTAATTTATAATAAATCCCCAAAGAGATATTCTTTCAAACACATACTTATTAAAAAATGTATCAACAGGGGAAAACTTCTTAGGAGGAAAATGGAAAAATTTTTAGCATTAGGCTGATTTTCTAATATTTGAGCAAAGTTTAGAAGGAGTGGTCAGTGGAAAACATTTCCTCTTCCCTGGACTCAAGGAAAGTTCCACTATCTTGATGAAGCTCCATCTCATCATTTGTGAAATGAAGAGTACCGACCACCCTCTGAAGTTCCGTATATCTTGATACCTGTGCCTTTTATGGTATACTATAAATTTTACTAGTTGTTGGCTCAGTATAGATTATATTTAAGACACACATATATTTTTTTCTTGCCTGAATGTCACTGCAGTGAGAGTAGGCTGGAATTATGTTGGGGCCAGATACTTTTCTTGGTGGGCTGTTTTCTTGGTGGTCTTTAGACCAAAGCTCTAATTTTACCATAGAGTGGTCTGTCCTAGCAGTTCCCCAAAGCATGGGAGGTGTCCTTGGTGCTGAACCACAGGCCATGAGTCCAGTAATCAACACCCGAGATGAACATCTCTGCTTTTGATGAGAGAGAGACAGAGAAAGACAGACAGAGAGAGAGAGAGAGAGAGCGAGAGAGCAGAAATCAGACACATGACATGTTTCCTGGGTTGCTCAGTTTGTTTGGTTTTTTTTTTGGAGGGAATAAGGGAGAGAAGGTACTGATAAGAGAAAGTCTTAGAAAAGAACAAGATTCTTAAAAATAAAGCTGGGGTGATACCCATGGGGTGCGTGCTGCCCGGAGTTTTTCAGGGCTTCCCTGTGTTGTCATGGGGATTAATTAGTCAGTGTTTGTGTCATTCTGAGCTAACCATGTGTGGGGAAATATGACTCAGATACTAAACTATTTTCAAAAGGGTAAGTGTCATGTTAGGGTCTGTCAGTGGTGGGGACTCCATCATTTGATATCACACCTCGAGAGCACTCTTTTGAACTCTATGCATGACATTTTGCCAAAATATGTTGCATATTTTTTGCTACATTTTAAGCTAAAATTAAATTTGCAAAGTGGTGTTTCAGAAGAATACGTTGGAAATGTGGGGAGAACTGTTTCTGTGTCCTTCTTCTCTTCTTTCTCTCACAGCTCCTTTTACTTTCTTACAGTGAATCTACATAAGGAAAAATAGACCTTTCCATGATAAAAAATCTTTATTGGGAAATTGTCTATTCAACTGTCATTTATTTTGTATCTGCTCCATTCAAAGCACTAGATGTGACTTATTTATCTTTGTAGTCATCAGAGCAGTCTAGAATTGCATTGTATTCATTCATTCAACAAACATTTGTTGACCACCCAATCTGTGCCACTCCCTGGGCACAAAGTCATTTTTTTTGTGTTATCTTTTTTTTAAATTAACATATAACATATTATTTGCCTCAGGGGACAGAGTGATGTGTTGCGGAGCTTCAAGTCAATGCTCCCACGTAGTAGGGGCCCTCGCAATACCAGTGGATTGGTTTCTTGAATCAAAAAATGTAAAATCAAAAAAGTAAAAAAATGTAAAATTCTTAGATTCTTTTATATGAGCCAGATACATGCATCTGTTTTTATTAATTCAAAGTTGGTCTTCATGGCCATCATTGTTTCGGTTTATATGTAATATAAATTATCTTGCCCTTGTTTTTAGTTAGGTTTTTCAGGTTAGTTTAATCTTTCTGAGGTGAAAACATGCTTCCTTGTCTTCCCATCTTGCTCTGAAGAAGCAGATTTGTTTCCTGGTTGAGACTGGTCCCAGGTAATCATCAGGGTACAAGGCATTGAAGGCTTTTACAGTATACTAGTAGTAGTTCATTGAAGAAGCTGTTGGTCGTTAAAAAACTTCAGTAGTTTTTTTCGAGTAGTTCACTGAAGATGCTGTTGGTCACTAAAAAACATCCCAGGTCTAAAGGAAGATTTCAGGGCTAAAAAATAATACCTACAATGAGTATTTAAAATTATTATTATTATTGATATAGTTTGGAAAACAACATCATATAAAGTGCTTATAAATTGGTTTGTATGAGCTCGAATATACCAATCCATACACCTCTTTAATTCACTGAGCACGTATGTACTTTGTATGTACTCCACGCCTGATAAGTATTATTTGAATATTTGGATTACGCATTTAGTCTCTGGATCTTTTTTGTTTTCTGTGGCACACATACCAGTTCTCAGGAATCTTAAAGGACTACACATGGCAAAGTATAGGTCTATACTTGACATTCACGTTGAGGCAACTGCTCGGTTACACGTGAATTGTTCTTTAAAACCCCATTAAATCACCATGAGGCATTCACAGCGTATTTCTCAACAGAAATGCCATCATGCCCGCTTTCTACAAATCTCAGAAGGCTCATTGGAGGCAGGGAGAGAGTCTTACTCACTTTTGGGTCTCCGGCATCCAGCACCATGTTTGCCTGTGGTACGTGCTCGTTAGGGGAAAGAAAGACACAACCTCTGTCTTTCTGAATGTCCCTTCTATCCCTCCACCTCCCATTTTGCTTTGAACTCTTCGAGATTCAGGTCAAATGTCACGATGTCAGTGAAGCCTTCCTCCCGTGACCAACCCCCCAGAGCTTCCTTGCTCCCTTCTCAGCATCCGACTTTCAACAGGCACCTCCTATCACATTTCAGTTCCATGGATTGGTGGCATTCTTCTGGTGCCCCCATGAACTTCTGGAGGGCGGAGGCCCTGATCTGCCTACCTGTGTATGCCTGCGACCTAGTCGAGGACCTGAAGCCTGATTGTATCGCAATACAATTTTTTTCTTTTTTTTTTTTTTAAGATTTTAGCACATGCATGAGTTGGGGGGGGAGGGGAGGGTAGAAGCAGGCTCCCAGCTGAGCAGGGAGCCTGACGCTGGGACTCTACCCCAGGACCCTGGGATCATGACCTGAGCTGAAGGCAGACACTTAATCCACTGAGTCACCTAGGCGCCCTATCGTGATACAATTCAGTTGAACAAATCCATATTCGTTTGAATTGCATGCCACCCCAGGAAAATCGGTATAACCCATGATATCGCTGGGCCCTAATGGCCATAAAACCTACCACTTTGGGTGACATACTTTCTAGGCAGAAAGTCTTTCCGAAGTTCAGTGTTGGAAACAGAAATGTCCAGACGGGGGTGGCAGGGGGTGATAGAAGGGGGACGGGTTGTGGTAGGGAGAGGACTAAACAAATCCCAGGCACTTCCAAGAGTCATAACAACGACCAGGGAGAGGAGTTCAGGACCCGAGATGAAGATGGGTATCTTCCGAAAGGACAACTGTTGACACGCCACCACATCTGTAAACCAGAGCGCTGGGTCTCCCTCTCTGCCGGGCGTGTGGGGTTTTGAGGAGCCAGGGAATGGTGGGCTGGGTCCCCCGTGGGAGGCTCCCTGGGGCAGCAGGGCGGGCAGCCCGGGAGGCGGCCTCTGGACGCCTGGTTTGCTCTGTGCCCGGGGGACGGATAACTCTGCGTGCGTCAGTCACCAAGTCAGGAAGGGATGTCCGGACCTTTCCTCTGTGGGAGTCACGTGCCTTAGTCTGAGAGAGAGAAGAGGGGTGACACGTGTGCCTGGGACGACTCAGTCACAGTGCAAAACCACCCCCACCTTGAAGACCTTCAAGAAATGGCAGCTGGCTGCCGACTTCAAATCCATGGCTGTTTTTCCCGAAGCATCTGACTTGTCACTGGACAGGTCAGTTTTACTGAAAAGGCCGCAGGCCTGCCTCCGGTGCTGGTTCTTTGGGGTGTTATTCCTAAATGGCCGGAAGTCATGATGAGGCAGAATGGGGTGCCGGGGGCGCCCCGGCTGGACTACCCCTGCTCCCTCCGCACCCTCCAGGCTGTCCCCACCCGCGGCAGGGACCTACATCGTCCTGGGGAGCCCGTCCTCCCGCTTTGTTCTATTGGGTCAAACTTGAGAAAGAGAGATACCCCTTCTGGTCATGGGGGGTGCGGGGAGGGGAGACAGAAAGGGGTGGAGGAAAGAATAGATATGGAAAGACAAGATTGAGGGACAGATGAAGTCCAGTGATGGCTGGCGGCTCTGTCTTGCGGCCATCCGGCAGAAGGCCAGGAGGAGGGGAGCATAAACAGAGGCATCTGGTCCCCCAGCATGGAGCAGCGGGTCCGTGAACTGCGGCAGATGCAGCCTCAGCTGTGATTGGGCACGAGGCCTCGGTGTCCAAGCCTGGGTCACGCGCAGGGCCCGTTTTCCCTGTGACAGTGCAGTGTCAAACTGCCATTCTTTCTTTCTGGGGCGGGTTTTTTTTTTTCCCTCTAAAATCTGCCAGCTCTCGGAAGCAGCATCGACTAGGCCCCTCGGGTTCACAGGCTGGAGGAAGCGGGCAGGGACACGCCATGAGTGACATCCAGAGAGGGACGCCGGAGGGGGAGCGGCAAAGCCAGGAGCAGGCAGGGAGAGACGGGGAGAGACAGGGCCTCTTTGGGCTTTGCGTCGTGGGCAGAATTGAGTGTGGACGAGGCAGATTCTGTGTGAGCAGATTCTGCAGCAGGGGCATTTTCAGGCTGTGCCTGTGAGAGGGAGGCAGCCCCCCACCCTCCCAGGGGGAAAGAGGGCAAGTGTTCTTTACCAAAACTTAGGGAGAAAACCTGTGGTGTCAAGTTTCTGGGAAAAAAAAAATTACTTGATGTATTCATGAAGGAAACCAAAAGAATCAGTACGTTTGAGTAAAAGACTCCGTGTTCTGGCAAAAATGTAACTTCGTTCTCTCGGCACTTTGGGGCGTTTAATGGCTCTGACTGCCTCCACCCGGAGGTTTGTGTGTGCGGAAGTGGAAATGGACCCCTTTTCTGAAGGCAGGGTCTCCGCCGCTAACAATTCTAAAACCTTTTTCCTCTTGAGGGTTTGGTCAGTTTCCCTCTCTCTCCTTAGGAAGGAGAGAAGTGTTATTTTTTTAAGATTATTTATTTATTTGAGAGAGTGGGGGGGGGGGAAGAGCAGAGAGGGACAAGCAAACTCTGAGCTGAGCGCGGAGGCTAACATGGGGCTCGATCTCATGACCTTGAGACCGTGACCTGAGCCAACAACATCAAGAGTCACAGATGCTTCACTGTCGGTGCTACCCAGGCGCCCTGGAAGGAGAGAATTATTGCTAAAACTTGGTTTATGTAAAAAAAAAAAAAAAACAGGCGGCCTGGTTAGGTTACTTTCCATTTGTTTTTGAAAGCCTAGAAATGGGGGGCGAGGAGATGTTGCCACAGTCTGGTTTTCAGAGGAATATTTCTTATCTGTTGATGGAGACGGTGTAGGGGAAGGTCGAGTGTCTCACAAAACTTCCATTCCATATTGGAGGCTTTTGTGTTTTGCTTTTTTTGTTCCTTTTTTTTTAAATTTCCTCCTTTAGTGTCCTGTCCTTTGTGATGTTCCTTCTGGGTTTTTCTTATTTCCTCATCGAGCAGGGAGAGAATAATAAGACAGACATATATTAGAAATCTCTAGGCAAGAACGACTTCCCAGTTCTGGGTGAAGAGACCCTGACAAACATCCTGGGGATGGCGTGTCCCGAGGGTCCTCGTCTCAAAACCGAGGGGACGTGTGCTGGGGTTGTGCCTACAGTTGAAAAACAAACAAGCAAACAAACAAACGAAACCCTACTCCTAGTTCTTTTTTTTTTTTTTAAAGATTTTATTTATTTATTTATTAGAGAAAGAGAGAGAGTGAGAGAGAGCATGAGAAGGGAGAAGGTCAGAGTGAGAAGCAGACTCCCTGTGAAGCTAGGAGCCCGATGTGGGACTCGATCCCGGGTCTCCGGGATCATGACCTGAGCCAACGGGAGCCGCCCAACCAACTGAGCCACCCAGGCGCCCCCCCTACTCCTAGTTCTTAACATAGTTTGATTTCTTTCTTTCTTTTTTTTAAGATTTTATTTATTTGTCAGAAAGCACAAGCAGGGGGAGTAGCAGAAGCAGATGGAGAAGCAGGCTCCCCACTGAGCAGGGAGCTGGATGTGGGACTCGATCCCAACACCCTGGGATCATGACCTGAACCAAAGGCAGACACTTAATGGACTGAGCCACCCAGGCGTCCCCATAGTTTGATTTCTTGTCCCCATAGTTTGATTCCTTACAAGTATGGATTTCTGGGCCCCTAAAACCTGGAAATTCCTGTCATGAGGGAACCTGCCCCCTTCCCCTTCTTCCTGGTTTTCTTTCTTTATATGCAGTCCTCACGCCCCGTCTTAGACTTCGTCTCCATATGTATTCCAGACCTACTCCAAAGTCCCGTCCCGCTCTTCAGCTCGGGGATGCTTTCCCCATCTCCCTCTTCGCCTCTCTGCTTCACACTCACCCTCTGGTCCTGCTGTGTCTCCTTCCCTACTCCTCTCTCCATTCCTAGGAGGCGCATCAGCTTTTGGTACGTCCCTCCGCACCTTTTTCCACTCAGGTTCCCTGAAAACTGGACACAGGACAGCGCTCTGCCACCCTAGACATTTCTTGGTCTCCCAATGGGAGGAAGCAAACAAATGCACAGGCTCGAATTGCGCAGCAATGGGCAGCACTGTTTCTAAACACCGAGCAATTGAATGCTCGAGCCATTTGCTTTCAATTTCTTTGCCCTCAGCGAAGTCTCCCCGAGAAGACCGTCTCTGCACTTCTTATCCCAGGGAGTATAACAAACAGCGAGCTTTCACACTGCCGTGGGCACAAGGTACCTTTCCTGGCCGCACATCTGGCCCCTTGCTACATTGTTACAGTGCTCCTGGACCAGCAAGGAGCCTGCGCGCAATGCTCGGGATCTGTTCTCAAGTTGTTGCAGGGACCCCGCCGTATGATGACAATTAGGAGCTGTTAGTGTGCAGATGAGGCCCACGAGTGGCAGGTGGCGGGAACGGGCCTCAATTAACTAACAGGCACCAAGTGCCTGCCTAATGAGGCTGGGCCACCCAGATGAGCCAGGAGGCATGTGTCAGTGACAGCAACAGAGGATTTGAACTGGATTGGGGGGCGGGGCAGTGCCGCTCAACAGGTACCTGGTTCGGCCACAGAAACAGCCGTTTTGGATTTGCGGCTCAGCCAGCCGGGAGAGTGGAAGGTGGGGAGCCGGAAGCTGGGGGCGGGGTGTGGGCTGCGTTCAGTTTTGTACATTGCATCTCCCTGGGTGGCCCCGGGTCCGGCCAGCTCCTAAGTGGGGACGGGTGAAGAGCGAGCCCATCTCCCAAGATAAGCGGTGCATGAGATGCGGCCGGCCCGGTGAGCGAGGTGGCGACTGTCAGGAACTTCATAAAGGGCCATTGTCTCCAGTGGCATTTGAATTCCAAATCAGACCCCGTAATAATAATGCTGCGAGCGTCACAGCAGATTCTGTAGTTAGGGACCGGGGGCCACTTCCATTGCAAATCTTCTGGGGCTTTGTGTGGCTGCATCATCTGAATTTATACGGGACTGAAACTTGCATTTTAAGAATTAAAAAAAGAAGAAGAAGAAAGAGCTTTCAGGAGACCACAGAGTATTAGCAGGCTGGCATTGCTAGAAGAATGCTGGGCTCCTCTGTGAGGAGGAGGTAGCAGCTCTGATCCCTTATCCTAAGTGGCTCACCAGAAAGATGTGAGGCTTACAGGACCAAGATCCATTGCCCCAGAGTACGAATCTCCCCGGATTTTCCAGAACCCGGAACAAATCAGGATCTCTCACTAGCTGTGTGTGCATCGTTCTGCTGACGAGTGAAAGACCGTGTTTTCCTGGGGCCCCAGCTTACGTCCCGAGAGCTCCGAGAGGGGCCTTTGTGTGTGCACAGTTCCCTAATCAGAAAGCCAGATTCTGGACGGAGAGTGAGAACTGTGTTTGAAAATGGTTATTTACAATTCTTCCCTCCTCTTTTGGTCCCTTGCAGCACAAAAGTATTAAAAAGGGGGTGGCTCCTTAAAAGTCAGGCACAGAAGCAGAATTGGGGGTACGGCCGCCCCTTTTGTCCACACGTGTGACAGTGTTTGGATAAGTTCATGAACCGTATGTGCCGGGCTGCAGAGCCCAGAGACAATGCGGTGAACCAAGAACCCACCCGGGACCCCCATACGTTCCCCTTCTACTGTCGTTTCTGATCCAAATAGCATTCAATTGAACGTTTCTCTTCTTTCTCTCCTTTTGTTGTTATAATGGCATATATTTCAGAAGAGGAGTCTCCTTTGACAAGGAGGGAGTTTTTCAACCTCTCGACATCCAGTAGTTTTATCCTTAGGTGTTGGCAGCTCTGTGACTTGGCCACTGAAGTCGCTGTTTGAAGCCTGTGGCTTACGTTTGCATTCGCGGTGCTGAGTGTCACGGCCGCGCGTCCTCGCCAGCGCGTCCTCGCCACGTCTCTCGGGTGACTCTGCTGAGTTATAAGCAAGAAGATGGTACATACTCATTTCCTTTCTTCCTTCCTCTCTCTTATTCTCTTTCTCTGGGGCAAGATGCAGTTTCAAAACCACTTTCGGTCAAATATATCTTGGCTCTCCCAGAAGCTCTCTAGGAAATGAAAGCCCTCCTTCTGAGTGACATTGAATGTCTCCCAAAGCAAGTGAGCCATCCCCTGCTGGGTCTGCTCTGACTTCTCTTGGCCCCCAGGCTTCTCCGACCTCCGACCTCCCTTGCACCATCCATGTGAGAGGGGCGGAGAGGGGGGCAGGCGGTCTTATGCGTACCCACTTTATGGAGGAGAGCAGAAGACAAGGCTCTGCAATTCGCTTAAAGCTTCACAGTGCATTTTTAGAATCCTGGTGTTTTCATTCGGATTCCTCTAGAAGCTGATTCAGAGACAAAGCTTGGAAGCAAACAGTTTATTTGGGAGATGATCCCAGGAAATGCTGCAGCAGAGTGGGGACCGGGGATGGGGAAAGAGAGGGAAGCCAATTAAACATGCCTTATTCGATGAGTAACTGACGAGCAGGCAGGTGGGGGGACCAGTGAACCCTCTGGGAGGCAGAGAAGATGTCCCCAGAGTCATTCCAACCTCAGAGTCTTCACTGGTTGAACCTGCTTCTGGAGCATCAGGCTCTGGTACATGACGGTCAAGTGTGGCCTCAAGGCCAGAAAAAGCCTTCCATTAAAGGAGCAGTCTTTGGAGCAATCTTAGGAATAGGGGATATTAGTGGGACCCTGACAGCTCCTGTCACACCTGCCTTCTGGATTCCTCGCCTGGTTTTGTTCCTTATCATACCCTTTGGTGTGCATTGCAAGTGTTGGAAGCACAGGAGAGGGAAGGTAGAGGCAGAGACGGTGGGGAGGGAGGGAGCGGGCTTTGGCACATTTTCTTTTTCTTAATATTTATTTATTTATTTGAGAGAGAGGTGGGGGAAGCACAGGGAGAGGGAGAGAGAGAGTCTCAGGCAGATTCGGCACTCAGCACCAAGTCCGACTTGGGGCTCGATCTCACAACCCTGAGATCATGAGCTGAGCCAAAACCAAGAATCAGACATTTAACCGATTGCACACCCCCCCCACCCCCGACAGGCGTCTCTTTGGTATTTTCTTAGTCTGATACGCAATGCTTAAGAAGAAACGCTGCCTTTCTACACCCCCAAACTTTGAATCTGATGAATGAATAAATCCAGATCGTTTTTGTTACCCACGCTTGTGGACAGAACCCGTGGGGTGGCCGATGGGGCTCCTTGTGTAGCATTAGTTGACTTTCCAAGGTTTAACCCCCAAGGGGAGCTCAAAAAACGCCTGGTTCTGAAATAAGACGGGGCTTACCCTCATTTTACAGATGCGGTTCCGAAAACTAGAAAAGTCACCTCTGAAGAGCCCAAGGTATCCTTAAGTCGTTATGTCCATATTCCCAGGATCGGAAGAGCTGAGCCAACGGAAATTTCCTGCCAAATGCCTGAGCTATCCTTAGGTTTGTCTTCTCCTCTACTAGGTTCTATGTTTGCTCCCTTCTCTTGCCCTCTGAACCCAAACTTGATTGATGTAGAATTCAATAACCAGAGACTCCCAAGCTAAACTTAACTTTCAGCCCGTGCTGTGCAGTGGAGGTTTAATGCTGCCTTTCCAGGGGTGGGAGTAGGGAGAGCCTGAGTTGTTAGCATTTACTGATTTCTGCGGTGCAAATATTCCCCCATGGATCCTCTAAGAGAATGTTCCTAAGCACAGAGTTGGGAAGAGATGCTCACAGTTGGTGCTGGGACAAGCCGGCTCCACAAACCACCACCCCGGTCCCCAAAGAGCTGAAATGGCTACCTCATCAGGAAATCTCTCAGCCCCAAACATCTGCCAGCCCCCCCAGCCCCCATTTCTCCCACCATCCAAATCTACTTCTCTGCGACCTCACCAACTCCAGTCCTCCATTGGCTCCAGCACTTCTAGATGGGGACTTGGTCCCTTTAAAGTGTCTGCCTGGCTGGCTGGGGAAGGGGGAAGGAGGTGGGGGAAGAGCGCTTCCCTCTCACCCCATGGTGACTGATGGGTCTACAGGTCAGATTTGTCTCTCTTAGCCTATTAGGTTCCGCAGGGTTGCCTCGACCTCCCTCCGAATCTTTCTGCAAGGGATGTCTTTGTTCATATCAAAGTTCATATGACTCTGGGACAGGAGTAGGATGCGAAGCTCCTATTTTGTGCCTACTCATGCTTGTTTATTTACAGCTAGACCGTGCCCAGGACTCCTCCTCTTGGCAGCCTTCTGTGACTTCCCCCAGGATAGATTTCTCTGTTGTTGCTGTCACATTCCCGGGTTCTTTTCCATGCAAGCCCTTGGCTCATTCTTTAATGTGATTACTTAATAGTCCCTCTCCTGCACTAAGCTCTGTGAGAGAAGAGTCTCTCCATTGTGGCCGCCGGTGGTGTCCCCAGTCCCCAGCACAGTATCCATGCACATACTATCCATGGATGTTTGCGTCATGCCGGAGGGCATGGTAGTTTTGAAAGGCTCTGGAGGTGATTCTCATGGGCAGCCAGGGATGAGAACCACTGTTGTCCAGGAAGGGCTCTGAGGCACCTTTAAAGACAGTGCTTTTCAAACTTACTGTACCTTGCGATCCTGACCCCAAGACGGCACCCCAGACCAGAGTCTCTGAGGTGGTACCCTCACGTTAGTAATTTTAAAACTTCTCTAGGTGATTCCAAGGTGCAGACAAAGTAGAGAACCACTACCAAACATCCTGTTTCTCTTAACCTTCCCCTTCTCTCCCACCGTGGTTGATTAGATCAGAAATTGACGGCTGAGAAATATTAACCCTTCTCCCACCTCCACGGTCACCCTGCCCTTTTGCAGTAGTTATGGCCATGGAGGTGGCCTTGTAACTTTGGCCATGGGATGTTGGCAGACCTGAAGCAACCAAGGGCCTTGAAAAGCCCTTGCAAAATTGGGTTTGCCCCCTTGTGCTTCTGTGAACAGTGAAAAACCAACCAAACGAAAACACAACGCATGCAAAACAATAAAAAACGGTAACACTAGTAAGAAGAACCCGTGTGGCCGGCATGTGGAGTCAAGGAGGCTGAGGGACAGAGGGATGCGTGGGGCAGAGCTGCTTCTGCCGAGCCCCAGACCTGCCCTGGGACACAGAGTCGCCCCAGCTGCAGCTGCTGGAGACTCAGACGCCCAGGCGAGCCAGTCTAGATCAGCCAACTGCAACCGACCCACACACCAGGGAACCGGAGGTGGATGAGAAATGACTGGTGTTTAAAGCCACTGAGTTCTCGGTTCACTACACAGCAGTGGCAAACCATGGCACACACTTATCCACAACAGCTTGCAAATTCACGGAGGGCTGAACGTCCGTGGCCTTAGTTTCGTCACTGCTTCTCTAAGAAAATCTCCAGAAAAAGAAAGATGACCAATGGGCAGACTTTCAATCAGTTTTGTAAAGTGACACTAGATGCGTTCCATGTCATATGGGTTGATCTCCCTCAGTTAAGTTCTCCACTGGGGGCTCGGTGACCTCAGACCAAGGATTAGAGGACTACAGAATCACGTTCTCCCAGAGAGGGAAGACTGTGTTCACACCACTGCTTCACGTATCCAGAGCTCTCTAGGGTCATCGATAAGGCCTCAAGGTGTGGAAAAAGCAAGCTTCCCTTCTTCCTCTGAGCACTAATCACTCATAGATGTTCATACTTTACCCCTCCCCCAAACTAAAGGGCTTTGTTCATCTTGTTGCAGCACGTTTATCTGAAAATTGTCGACAAATGAGATATTTTAAATGTCATTGTAAGCCAGAAAATATTGATCATTCCTTGTCCCCAAATATGAATAGAATGAAATGAAAAGCTGCAAGTCACACATGGATGCTTTTCTCCTTACCTTCCTGGTGACCTCGATGTACAAAGTTCCTTCATTCCTTCATTGTGAGCCCCAGACTGAGGGGGGGTATTCCCACGTCTGATGGGAGCTTAGGCTAGGTCTTTGCAGTGTCGTTTTGTGTTGAGTGTCCCCTGGACAAACTGGGTGCCCATATATCAGCTCCTTAATGGGGTAACCCCAACTTGGGATCTAGCGAAAGAAGAGCTTGGGGTGGGGTGCCATGAACTTCCCGAAGCTGAAGGCAAAAACGTGTGCACGCACACACACGCATAAACTCTATTCTGTGGAGAAGAGGCATAGTTTTCACCAGATTCTTAAAGAGATCAGTGACTTCCTAACAGGTGAAGAACCATCACCCTAGTGGCCAGTCCCAGTGTGAAGGAGAATCTTACCCTCCAGGCAATTATCCTTCAACTTCTGTAATTCCAGGGACTCTAAGGAATGAGCATGACAGCGGTGGTAGCATTTACCCATGTGACTGTGTGCTGGGCATTCTTAGTGCTGTGTGTGTGTTGTGCCTGGGTTAATGCCATTTTACAGACGGGTCTTGTGAGGTTTCGTGATGAGGGCTGTCTGACTTGGACCTCAAGCTCTTAACCTTGAGCCTTCTGTGGAAGAGCCTCAGAACACACGATGCTGGCCCCCCAGGAGTTCCACAGCCAACAGAAACATGGCAACCACTTGCAACCTAAATGCTGAGCCCCCTTCTTTGATTGCACTTCCCCAATAAAAAGGGAAAGGAATTTGCCAGAAGGATTCCATAGTTCCAAGGCTTTTTGTTCTGAGAACGTCAACACCCGGTCCATTCGTGAACCTGGAATTTAGAAGGAAGACCTCCCATGGGGACACTCGGACACACCATCTCGAAAGACCCTGCAGGGTAGGGAAACAGTTGCTACCACATGGTAGCACCGTGTGGCCGCCTCCCTTCCTGAAAGGTGCCTTCTGAACTGCTCCTGTCTGCGCTGGCCAGGTGTGAGTCTCAGGTAACTACTTGCCCATGTCCCCCCGTGCTCCCCTCCCTGAGTTTCAGCCTCTGTAGCTGCTGCCTCTTATGCTCCTTTTCCCGCCCTTCCAGTGTTTTCTGTCATTCCCTCTTGATACTGCCATCCTGATTTCTCCCTTGGCATAGCCCCAGCTTCCAAGTGCTCTTTGGAGTCAAGAACTGCACGCAGAACCCGGGCCCCTCGCCAAGCCAACCTCCCGCCCTTGAACTTCCGGTGGATTCCATCCCCTGCCTTTCTTTTGTACTCCTCCTGCTGCAGCAGGCGGTCATCTCAAAGTCCTCTTTGGAAAGAGGTTAGTGTAAATGAATTCAACAAATGAATGAAAAGAAGAATCCCAGTCTGTTGTTTATGACTCTGTGACCGCTTTGCTCTTCTCTTGGTTTCCTGGGGCCTGTGTCACCCCCAAATTCCAGGGCAGGTTTCCCCTTGTCCCCACTTTGGGCAGCTGCAAAACATCTTTCAAAGGTGTGGGATACAGAACACTCTCTAATAAAGCTTCTAACAAACCTATGCCCTTAGGAAACCAAAATTCATTCCTTCTGTCAGTCAATCAACAAACATTAATTGAGTATCTACTATGTGCCGGGCACCATGACTGGCATTGGGAGTAAAGAGGAGTCGAAGAGATAATTCATGCCCGCAGAGGACTTCCAATCTGGTTGGGGAAATGCCCCTTCCTCTGGGGTTCACACCGAACTTGCTAAAGGTCTTGTGGGCTGGCAACACGCAGGACTCGACTTGCTGCTTGCTTCTGACACACGTTGATTGAGTTAACTTGGCCAAGTCACTTCATCTCTTTGAACCTGGTTTTCTCATCTGGTGAATTAGGGCTCTAGAACTTACTTCAGAGACACATGGACCCCACACGCGCAAAGCTCTTGTCACCACACCACACACAGTGGGTGACTAAGGAGGACCAATGTCCCATGAGCCTCTCCTGTCTGCTGGGGTCTGTTATCTTAGCCTCGGGGACTCCGTGCTTCACAGACCTCACTGTCCTCCACCTTCCCCCCTCTCTGGACACAGTCATGGGGGTCATTCTTTGGTGTCTGGGGATCTAATCCCATTTCCCAGGCTCCTGGGACAAAAGGGGCCCCGTTCCCTCGGAAGGTGGGCTGGGAGAGGCCTTGCAGCTTCTGCTGCCTCTGGTCTGGGGTACTGCCCGGTACTTGGAAGCCAATCGGCAGTCCCCCTGTGCGGCAGTCCATACGATAGCTTCAGAGCCCGTGTGGCCAGTCAGGGAAGTGCTCCCCACACCCTCTGACCGACCCGACAGCCATTTCTCTGGAACCTTCACGGGGTCCACTCTTCAGGAACTGGTGGCCTCCAAGTGCTCCCCAGCGAGAATGACCAAGGCTTACCACAGAATAATGCTTTCTATTTTAAAGCCATCAATTTAGGTGCATTTTAACAACTTCTGCCCCCGCTCCTAAGAGTAAAACAAACAAACAAAAAACCCACAAAATCATCCCACTAACTATTACAATAACTCTCTGAGTTGCAACTATGTGTTTTCAATGCTCATTACGATCCTGCTTCTACTCCCTCCCTCCTTACCCTCTCCCTTCGTTCACGGCCCCCACCTCCAAGTTTCCCTCCCTGGCACCATTAAGCTGTGGATTCCCCGACATTCCCAAACTTTCCAAAGACCAGGTCGAAGGCACTTCATTGCAGAACCCACATACCGGAAGGCCAGGAGCCTGGGGGACATGTGTGGTTTTAGGGACGCCTGTGGGTCTAAGGGGTGTGATGTCCAGTGCCCGCCCTCCCACGGCTTTCGGGGGACGGCACACGTTTCCCCAGCACCGAGGGGCCGGCCCTGGGTCTGTCGACATCAGCATGGATAGTCAGGTGCTTTCGGTTGGACTAACTTCGGGGGGAGAGTGGGGATGGCTACACAGTGTTAGTAAGGAGGTTCGTGTAGGGAAGAACTGGAGAGTAGTGGGGAAAGGACGAAGCTTAGCTGTCCGCTCCTCCCACATCAGGCTGTGCTGCTCAGGTCCCTGAGCCCGGAGGCCCCACCGAGGCCAGCGTGGGACGTCTGGCTCATGCGTAAAGGCTGCCCTCTTGTCTCCTCTAAGGGACCCCGGAGAACAGCCAGGGACAGTTTCCCTGCAGCCCTGTGACAAGGGCAGGTAAGGGCACTCCCAGCCCTCTTCCCCCATCACGTTCAGAAGCACCCTGGCACTTCCCCTTTTCGGGCGGTCTGTCTGACGAAGCTTCTGGGCCCCTCCTCAGAATCATGTTTCCCAGTGCATGGAATGAAAATACTCAGGATGACAAAGGAAGCCGAGCCTGTTGAAATACAGAGCTGAAAATATTTTGAAAAACCACATCTATGATATATAACCATGTATCTCCTTAAAAACACACATTAAATGAGACCCAGTGGCAAGTCTCATATGCTAGTAATTTTGAAAAAGGGACACATAGTCGGGGCGTCAAGAGATTTCCAACAACCACAACATGACTTGACTACATCGGCAATTTTGATTGGTGACGGATTCCCCTACGGTTTGTGCCCGACCTTTGTAATCAAATTCAAAATTTCAGTTAGGGGTCAGTGCGGATGAAGACGTCACTTCTTCCCAGCTAAGCTCGTGCCGACAGTGTGAGCATGCCTGCCGAAGACGTGCGAGGCTTTTTAACGCGTCAAATTGTGTCTCCCCGAGTTGATAAGTTGCAGTCCTAACTCTCCGTCCCTCCGAACGTGATTTGTTATTATTTAAAAATATTTTTTTAGAGAGGGAACAACAATTGTCGTGTAAGGTACTTACTTGGTGGTACTCTATTACCGCATCCCTAGTGAACTCACACATGACCTTCGGGTCCAGGGAATCAAGGTTTTAGCTCTGGAACACAAGAGTTGCGTTCCAATTCCAGCCCCACGCTACCCGGCTGCGTGAGTCTGGAAAAATATCACCTCTCTGGGTCTCGGTTTCCCCGTTACACCTGGGGGACAGCAAGAACGCCTGTCTCGGGGCTGCCGGGAGGCTGGGCTGCGTGGCAAAAGGCTTCACAAGTGGCGAAAAGCGCCAAGTGTATGCTCCTTGTTTAATCACCGAGGGGAGTTTTCTCGTTCAGTTTTGAGAAACACTGAAAGTGGGATCCATCCTTTTAAATGCCCCTGCCCCCCTCAATTTTCTGCCCAATGTCGTCTTTCTTTCCACCCCAAACCTCTCGTTTAGGTGCGCAATCGATTCCGGGGAAGACCACACTCGCCACAATTCTTAAACAACATCTGCGAGGCCGTCGTGAAATTCTTGGCACCGAAGCAGAGACATTGTGCTTAATTGCTGGGCTGAGGCCTGGTTTTGACATGAGAATCCCTGGTTCAACATCGCCGCTCTCCAAAAGTCACCCGCGAAACACGTCTTCTTAAACGCCACTGATCAATTGTTACCTTCCAGCTTCTGCTGCTAATTAGACAACATGAGTCAAAGTTAATTTGGTGGAAAACATTTCTCAACTTAATGACATTTATGGGCAATTAGGCACGGGTGGAAGGGACACACATTTCCATGTCAGCCTATTTCCAGGGCTTAACAAGAATCTCCTCTTTCCCAGCTGGAGATTTCTCATTCTCTGAGGAATACGTTTGGTACAGACTCGGTGGGTGCCCTTGTTAGGCGAGAAACCAGCAGTTGTTTGCACAAAATAAGCTACCGCACAGTAATGAGGTGCGGACGGGGTGAGGCTCGGTGAGGGCTTTTGTGTTGTTGAGACCCGCGTCTCGCGGCAAGAAGTTGTGAGCCGTGTGCACAGCATCAACTACGTCCCCGGGCTCACGTGGCTGATCCGTGTGGGCCACGCTGGTACTTCTCAGCCCGTTGTCAGAAATGGCTTCTATTACCCATGTCAACCTGTTTGAAAAGTAGCTAACCACGCAAAGACAGAGCGTTCTTAATTTTTGAAACGATGTGCCTTTGTCGCTGGTCTTTTTTAGGTCCGCAGAACATTCTCGATGGGTCATTTTGCCATCAGGAATTGACCCAACCCCTCGCCTGCACCCGGCCAGGTGGAAATCCATCCGGCATGGGCAGGGGCGGGGAAGCGAAGGTTGAGGCACTTGGCCGCTTTGGTCCCAGCTCTGCTCTGGGACCCTGTGGTGACCGCCGGCACCTGCGGCAGCCGGCATCCGCTCTCACCTGGCTTCTGGCTTCTCTCCAGGAAAGGCTTTAGTTAAATTCAAGTTCAAGTTCTTTTCCTTAGGAAGGGGAGAGTCCTACTTGTGTAGTACACACATACATAAACACACAGATAGTAAATGGTGATAGGCAGGATGGTTTGTGGGTCTAAAGAACGAAGTGCGAAGCAGAGCGTCCCATTCCAGTAATCCCAATGCAGTCCAGCGGGCTAGGGTGCTGGGTCGCACTTTCTTACAGTTAACCCAAGTCCCAACCCAGGGGCTGAAGGTTTTCCCGAGGAGGCCGGGGATTCACAGCTCTATAAAACTTGGACTACGAGATGCCCCTCTGGCCCCTGAATTTGTAAAATTCTCATGCTTCACTTAAATATTTAAATTTTTAAATTTTGTTTCATGTACAACATACATAGACATTCTCTAATCAAACATTAAATTAAAATCATTTTCTGCGTGGTTGAGAGGGGGACGAAGATTTCTGTAACGACCAATAATGATAACTTTGGAGAAACTTTACTCGATACTTGGTTGTTACAAACTAAGGTAAAATGAAACAAAAGGAAACCCTCTAAAATATTTATTAAGAATATTTTATAAGTATATTATATGTAAGTATATATAATATAATAATATTATTTAAGTATATATGTAAGCTGTAAATAATATTAAAATGAGAGGAAGATACAAAATAAAATACTAATCAGGTTAAAACTTTTAAAATCAGGGACGCCTGGGTGACTCAGTCAGGTAAGCATCTGCCTTCGGCTCAGGTCATGATCCCAGGGTCCTGGGATGGAGTCCCACATCAGGCTCTCTGCTCAGTGGGGAGCCTGCTTCTCCTCTCTCCCTCTGCCTGCTGCTCTCCCTACTTGTGCCCTGTCTCTCTTTCTCTATCAAATACATATATAAAATCCTAAAAGAAAAAACTTTTCAAGTCAACCCAATAAATAGCACTCTCTTTTAATAAAACTTTCCGGAAGACCTGTGAGATTTTTTCTGCTGGCCTGCATTTCAGTGGAGAAGATTACAACTTAATTAGACCCAAATGTCCCAAAGAACCGATGTGGTGAAGAGTCCCGCCCCATCCCAGGAGGGAAGTCCATCAGAAACCTTTGGGCAGGGGTTGGTGGGCACTACAGACTGGAACCTATGATTCAGAGGATTGGGCAATGCTGGGTTAGCTCTCCAGGGGGCCCCTGGAGCAGCTGCCCGGGGCTGCCAGAGAAAGGACTTTCCCGTGGAGAATGTCCTTGTGTGCTATCTCCTCTAGCCTGCCGGGTGCTCGATCAAACCCTTGCGGGCATTCTGGTTGGGGCAAGCTCCTATTCCCATTTCTTTTTTCATCTGCAAAATGAAGAGGAAAGTTGTACCGACACAGTATTGTTGGGATGGAGGTTCTATGAGCTTGCATATGTAAACTGCTTGCAACGGCGCCCGGCACACCATGGTGGCAGGAATAATAATAATAATAATAATACTTACAATAGTGCTAAAGGTTAGCTCTTGTTAGTAGTGTGCAGACACGAGTCGTGCTAAGAATGCCAAACAGGGAAATAAGGAGAGCCCGATGTGAGTCGGGGCTAGCTGCTCTATATTCACCAAAAGCCACAGAACTGCCTTGAGCTTCAGTCTCCCGTCTGTAAAGTGGAGATAATGATACCAGCATTGCTAGCTGTCGGGACAAGAGTTTGCATGCTGGCGGCCGGGTGGAGCTGACCTGCCTCGGAGCCGGGGGTCAGGAGACAAGGGCTGCCCGGACTTGGCCTCTCCTTTGGACTTGGCACTGACCGCAGCCTCCTCTGGGCATTGCCCTGGACCACACGCTGTTCTCCCGGCTTTTCCCACTCCCCGCCCACATCACAACATGCCTCACTGGTGTCCTTCTCTGCAGGATCCTGCTTCCAGCCAGGTGACAGCCGAATAATCCAGCCATACGTCTTACTAATGGGGATTAGGGTGCTAATGGAATCTCCCTCTGGGTTGACATATGTCCTTGCGCAGAGGGGCCTTCTGGAGATGATGCTTTTGCCAGAGAAATGACTCTCCCGGACGGAATTTGCAGGCAGGGAGAGGGACCCCTGCCGTGCCGTCACTTACATGCTCCATCACGCCCCTATTTACCTTGACACAAAAGTCCAGCCCGAACTCTTCCAACAGACCCGTTCTTCTACTCCATTCCCCACTCACGAAACTCAGAAAGCTTTTCTTGGAGGAGAAATAGATAATCTTAATGAAATTGATCAATTCATCCAACGTTTCCTGAGCACCTTGTAAAAGCACAATGATAATTGTCACTTACTAAGCATCTACTATGTACCGAAACTGGTACTCGCTTTTTAATGTATATTACGTCATTCAATTTCACAACCAACTGATGAGTGAGGAGATGAGTTTGTTTCTTTTTTTAATTGTGGCAAAATACACGTAACAAAACATTTATCATCTTGGCCATTTTTAAGGTTACAGCTCACTGACATGGCGTGGATCCGTGGTACACGCGGTATGGTGGGAGCGTCACCACCATCCATCCCCGGAGCTCTGTGCATCTTCCAAAACTGAAACTCTGTCCCCACTGAACACTGACTCCCCATCCTCCTTTGCCCGCAGCCCCTGGCCACCACCATTGTACTTTCTGTGTTTATGAAGCTGACTAGTGTAGGTTTCTCCTATAAGAGGAATTGTGCAGTGTTTCGCGTCTGGCTTATTTCACGTCACATTGTGTCCTTCAGGTTCAACCGCATTGTAACATGTGTCGGGATTATCCTTCTTTTTAAAGGCTGAATACTATACTATAAACCTCATGTTTTATGTATCCATTCATCCGTGGATGGATACTTGGGTTACATCCACCATTTGGCTATCAGAAATAATGCTGCTATGAATACGGCGATACGAGTATCTCGTCGGAACCCTGCTTTCAATTCTTTGGGGGATACACACAGAATTGGATTTGCTGGATCCCAGGGAAACTCTTATTTTTGAATTTTTTTGAGAAACTGCCAACTTTTCCACAGCAGCAGCGCCATTCTACATTCCCTCCCGCAGGAAACTAGGATTCCTATTTTTCCACATCCTCGCCGGTGCTTGGTATATTTGGCTTGTTTGTTTGTTTTTTGAAGAGTAGCCCTTCTAGGGGCATGGACGAGCAAGTGTTGGACCGCATGCTGGAGAGCAGTCTTGTCCTTAGGATACAGTGAAGCATTTACTGAGGCTGTTATAACTAATATGGTTTTTTTTAAAAGATTTTATTTATTTATTTATTAGGAAAGAGAGAGTGAGAGAGAGCATGAGAAGGGAGAAGGTCAGAGTGAGAAGCGGACTCCCCATGGAGCTGGGAACCCGATGCGGGACTCGATCCCGGGACTCCGGGATCATGACCTGAGCTGAAGGCAGTCGCTCAACCAACTGCGCCACCCAGGGGCCCTAACTAATATGTTTGATGCGGAGAAGAGTAAAGAACCACACGGGATAAAGGGCTGGGTCGGAGCCAGATACAGGAGCAGGAGACCAAGGGGAATGCCTATGAGTGGTCGTGGG
>CM052799.1:185987114-186012840 GCA_028533885.1 Nasua narica | reverse complement strand
CCCGATGCGGGACTCGATCCCGGGACTCCGGGATCATGACCTGAGCTGAAGGCAGTCGCTCAACCAACTGCGCCACCCAGGGGCCCTAACTAATATGTTTGATGCGGAGAAGAGTAAAGAACCACACGGGATAAAGGGCTGGGTCGGAGCCAGATACAGGAGCAGGAGACCAAGGGGAATGCCTATGAGTGGTCGTGGGGAGGATGGGCTGAAGCTCATCAGAAGGCTGGGGAATGTGCTCTAAGAGAGGGAGCAGCAGATACAAAGCCCCACCGGTGGAAATCAGCCCAGCAACTCAACTAAGAGGGACCAAGAGGACCATCAGGGGAATAGGGTGTATGTGGCTAGACCAGACATCTCTTCCTTCACTTTCTTGAGGGAGTCCAGTACTTGTTAAGACTCTGATAACAGCAGAGACCTCTGGTCATTCACTTCCTGGTGAAGAGGGAGGATTCAGACACTCTTTTCAGCTCAGTGAGGAATCAGAGGGATGGCAGCAAGGGGTCCCTCTCAGTACCCCTTGGTGACACTCTATGGGAGTGGGAGAAGGAAGTGAGCCTGAGGGAGGATGTCAGCATCTCTACAGGTTGGAAAAGGGCAGCAGCAGCAGCAGCAGCAATGGGAGAATATCTCTACACAAAACCGATGAACAAGCACAGAGTGTCCATAAAGTCTGGAAGTGTAGAAAATACTCTTAGGGTCATTACTTCCCCGGTTGAAGACGTCTCTGATGACCTCATATGTAGTCAACTACGTTTCTGGACTATCGATACCATGTATAGGGAGGCCAATACGGGAATCGGATTGCTCACTGTGGAGGAAGGGAGTTACACACGTGGAAAGAGAAATCGAGAGGAAGCTCTTTGATGTTGGGCAGAAACTGCAGCTGTCGGTGTGAAGTCCGCGAAAACACATGTAAATATATTCTTTCTCTGTCCACTGGGAGGGCCATGCGGTAACAGGCAGGACGTTTAGTGCTCAGATCCTGGCTCCTAAAATCCTAACTAAGAGGAACCCTCAGTCCTTGGGAAAATGGCTGATGCCAAGGCCGGGGCAGATCACGTCCATGGTGAGGATGGCACATTTTGTGCCAGAAAGTAAAGAAGGGTCCAAGGAATTTGGGAACGTGTCAAAAGGACACAGAAGCCAGTGTGAAGGAGTTCCTCCTGGTCCAATCTGGGACAACTGGGGCTTAACAGTAAATAAGAATAGTAGTTTATTATAACCTATTAAACAAAATAAGAATCCACAAATTCTTTTTTTTTAAAGATTTATTTACTTTGGAGAGACAGAGGAGGGGAGGGGCAGAGGGGGAGAGAGAATCCCAAGCAAGTCCCTGAAGAGCTTGGAGCTCACATGAGGCTCGATCCCAGGACCCTGAGATCATGACCAGAGCCAAAATCAAGAGTCAGATGCTTAACCGACTGAGCCACCCAGGTGCCTGAAATAGGAAACGCAGACATCCATTGACCATGCTCTTAGCTGGAAAGACAATTTACTAATTCACGTAAATTACCCAAAAGTTCTTTATCAGGAACCCATAAGTTCTTGTTGATATATATAAACAGATGAATAAATCAATAGAAAAAGTAAAAACTTTCCCTTAAAGTAGAATTCCAGCTAATAAATACAGAAGGGATGATGAAATCAGAAAATCATCAACTGGCAACCTTCGTAGTAATTATTAATCCAACCAAGGAATATCAATGGATGTTAAAAACAGTGAGCGAAAGCTTGATGGGAAATGGGATATTTGCACAGTCGCAGGGTACCTCCCTGCAATATAGCTTGTTAATTACAAAGGGGGGAAAGTAACCTTATGGGGGAGACACATGGAACACATCCCTTTAATCATTTGATTTATGTTGAAATCAGGAGTATTGGGGTAAATCAAAGTCAAGTACCATTTGGCCAAAGGCAACAAGAAGGACCCAGATCACTTCTGTGATGTTTCTGTCAGAGAGGCATAGGCTGAATCTAATAATGAGGAATCATCTCAAAAACACTGAGGGACATGCTACAAAATACTGGCCCATAATCTTCCTGAAAGACAGGCACTGTTCCCGATGGAAGGAAACTAAAGAGATATGACAATTGAGTTTGATGAGAAATCACGAGCAGGGCCCTTTTTCTAGAAAGGGCATTGCTGAGACAACTGGAGCAATCTGAATGGCCTTTGAGGATTCAAGGGTAGCACACGTCAGTGTTAATTTCCTCATTTTGATGGTTGTATTTGAATTATGACAGAGACTGCCTTAGTTTGTAGGAAATAGACACTTTAGTACTTTAGGGTGATGGGATACTCTGTATCAGCAATTTATTCACAAATTAGGAAAGAAAATTCTCTGGAGCATTCCTGTAACTTTCCGATGATTTTGAAATACTTTTAAAATGCAAGGGAAAATATTTTTGGAAATCTACAGATTAATACGCAACGTCAGAATCTGGGTCCCAGTCATTAATCGGCAATGGATCAAGCAAAGGTACATCTCCCGGACAGCCAGTCACCTTTTAGTGTTCTGACATTGAAGGACATCCCTCCTCTGCTTCATTTCCCATGTTGGATACCTTTTTCCAACGAGGGGCATAGTTTTCTCTTCTTCCTCTCAAGTGAAGTTAAGTACGGGGTCGCTAGAGAGTCCAGAACTGAGGCTATTGGAAGAGCAGGAGCAGGTGGACTGGGGAAAACACTACTCAAAGCCAAAATAAAAGACATTGTGTAGAGTCCACGGGGTTCAATATGTTTTACTAGATAACAGCGAGATTGTTTGATTACGGAATGTTGCTCTCCTCCCATCTACTAGGGTCAAGTATCATGAAAGGTTTTTTGGAGGAAGGCAGAGGAAATCAGACTTGATGGGGGAAATCAGACTTGATCAAACTTGGGGGTCACTGCTGACTCCTGAACCGGGTTCAACATATTGATAATGGCACTGGGAGGGATCACAAAGCCTAGCTCAGAGTGGTCAACTAGGCTAACCCTCTATCTCCAAAGGGGGGGATGGGCATTAGAAAATTATTTGGATTAAACACACTTGGATTCAGAATAAATGAATTAATGGCTTTGATTTGTTGTGAGATTTCAATGAATTAATACCTGTAAAAACATAGCAGGGTGTCCTGGACAATAAATGCTGGCTAAACAAACACATAAGGAGCCCCCAACAAGAGATGGCCCTAGGCGGAACAGCTTCTCCCCAAATGCCTCAAAACCCTCCCTATCATCCCAGTCTGAAGGCACCGTCTCCACCAGAATGAGCACGGTGACCTCTTTATTTTATTTGCAATGGCGCTTCCCCCTGAGGAGTTCCGGGGTTCTTTACAAACTTTAAATTACCCAAGGGGGAAGGAATCCTCACAAGCAAGAAAGCAAAATAAAACTCCTCAACCAAAATAAAATTCCCTCCGTCTCTCCGAGGACCAGCCCCCTCACCTAAAATAACCCGGGCCAGCCTTCCCCCCGCCCCCCCAGCAGCTGCCTCGCCAGCCGGAACGCTCTCCCGGGACCCGGGATCCGCGGACCCACTGCCTTTGGCTAAGGAACCTCGTGCGCTTTAATCGGGAGGGCTTCTTCGCAGAACCCCAGCAAGGGGCTAGCCGTCTCTCCCTGGTTTTTTAAATGATCTCGGACACCAATCACTTAGAATTCAAATCCACGCTGCTCGCGGAGGACACGGGGTCTCCTGCCACAGCGTTTGATCGGGAGGAAGGCTTCTGGAAGCTTGGATGGGCGGCGATCCCACGCCGCGCTGGTGGTTACTGGTCTTCTGGGAGAAGCGGCTCCCGGGACGATAGAACTCGCGCAGATCAGCCTGCCGCTGCCGCGACCGCAGTTCAGGACAGAGCGGTGGCTGCTGCACCTGTGCTCAGCATAGTATTAAATAAATAGGGATGAGACAGAGGTGCCAGCTTCCAGGTTATCGACGGGCGTCCGAGGAGCCCCACAACCTCCTGCATTTGCGATCCACTAGCCAGTAAGGGGCGCTGTTGATTGAGAGACTGGCTGGAAGCCGGGAAGAGAAGGGACCCGCCGAAGGTTTTTGGTGTGTGTGTGTTCTCTGGCCCTTAGAGGTCTCCCTCTTGGGGTTGGGGGTGCGATCTGCTTAGAGCTGGAAAACTCCAAGTGGCTTCAATCTCAGCAGCCTCACTGCCGTGCGTGCGGGTCTGGACGGACAGCAATGCCCTGCGCCAGGCTGCCCTACCGCGTCCTCCCCGGCTGCCCCCCCTCCTTTTCTCCAGGCACCTCTCCATCCCGGACAGCTGGAGGCCTCCAGACCCGCCCAGGCCCGCTTGCTGTGAACTCCAGCCCGAGCCATCCATTTACCTTTCCTCCTGCCGGGGCCTTATTGACCTCCCAGGACAATCGGGCCGAATCTAGTTCTTTCTTGTCCTCAGAGCGGGAGCCCCTCACGCTGAAACCTACCAAGTTGGCTGGGTGGACTGCTAAGATTGCTCGTTCAAGCCCTCAAACTAGGGAGTGAGGAAAAAAGAGAGAGAGAGAGAGAAATCCAAAGACACTGGGCCTGCCCCTCCTACGGATGATGGGACCATCCTTGCAATTTGAATAATAGATTTGCTCCCTAGCCTCTTTTTAAAAACTCCCCCGGCCCCATTTAGCTGTTTCAATGGTTTAGGGTTTAGCCTTTAGGGTTTATTTATTTATTATTATTTTTTAAAGGTTTTATTTATTTATTTGACACAGAGAGATCACAAGTAG
Source organism: Nasua narica (assembly GCA_028533885.1). Taxonomy (NCBI): domain Eukaryota; kingdom Metazoa; phylum Chordata; class Mammalia; order Carnivora; family Procyonidae; genus Nasua; species Nasua narica. The sequence continues at coordinate 186,008,123 of CM052799.1, read as the reverse complement.
GCAGAGAAGCAGGCAGAGAGAGGGGGAAGCAGGCTCCCTGCTGAGCAGAGAGCCCGATGCCGGGCTCCATCCCAGGACCCTGAAATCAAGGCAGAGGCTTAACCACTGAACCACCCAGGCGCCCCTAGCCTTTAGGGTTTAAAGACAGTGTGCTCTTGGGGTCAAGACTGGAACTGGAGCTGTGACCAAGGATCCGGGCTCACTCACTCGCAGCAGGCCCAGGCCTGTGTTCACTGGCAGGGCACTTAGAGTCCCCTCGAGAAAGGGCTATACAAGTGCAAATTATTAATTGTCACTATTCCAGGGATGCTCACTTCAAACCCCAGTGGGGTGGCCGCAGACGACATAGTCCAGGCCTCTCCATCATTGCCTTGGGTCTCTCCTGCGATCTTCTTCAACAAAGATCAGCACCAAACACGAGATCTTCGAAAACTCATGGATCACCACATGAAAAACTAACGATGTACTGTGCGGTGACTAACATAACATAATTTGAAAGAGAGAGAGAGAGAGAGAGAGAGAAAGAAAGCAAGCTCAGGGATCTTGTCTTTTCGTTTTTCTTAGTCAGGTGAGGGAACTCGGTTTTGAGGGAAAGGTGAGCTCTCCCCAAGCTGGCATCGAACCAGTTAAGTGAATACCGCTCTCCTTCTCTTTTCTGAGGTGATATTTGAAGATAAACGTGCTCCTATTAACATGCAGATTTGGATGCCCACTTGCAAAGAACAGAGTTATTTCAGATGCTGTATGGGAATCCTTTCTGTGTTGGTGCCTTTGCGGGCGGAAGAGTCCAGCTGCCTCTTCTGAGACTGCCTATAACTCTTCAGACGCCAGCAAATCATTGAAAGGTGTCAGAATGAGGGAAATGAAAGATCATTATTCCAGCCGTGGAGAGCTACTTTGAAAGTGAATAGAATCTGTCAGATCGTCTTTTGAAAACAGCGGTTGGCTGCTTATCCTGGGCCATATTAAATGGATATATCTAGAGCCCAGGGAGGTTGTTTGAGATGGTGGTAATCAGCTTAAGTTGGTTTTGGTGGAGGGAAAAAAGGCACTAGAAATGGGGCAATTACTGACTTGGCGTGGAACAGCCGCCCTGATATGGCGAGGAGGGGGCTTCTATTCAGTGCTTTAAAAAACGGAATCTTCCATTCTTTGTGAATGAATAAAGAGCAAAGTCCATAAGGGCTTGGTAATTTCCAGATGGGGTGGGTGTGGGGCAGCAGAGGAGATTTCAAGGGGATCCTGGGGCCTGAGGTGAGCACAGTTCTGTCTCTGCTCGGGACCTGGAGCAGGAATGGAAGGACAGAGCGACCCTGAGGCTGGAGGAGGTGGGGGGCGCGCGCTTACGCCCCAAATGGATTCCTAGCCGCCTCCTCCTCAGAGGGAGGTTATGTTTCCAGGTGACGAGAGGACTAGGAAGCGATTTTCGGCGAACGTCCCAGGTTAGACAGAAGCCAGTTGTGCCTGCTTGCCTTCCAGCAAACAGGGACTTGTCCCGGCTTCCCTTTCTTCTCATATCTGGGGCCAGTCCGGTGAACAGGGCCCTTCCTACCTGATGTGAACCGTTCCCTCCGGCCCCGTGGGGCTGCAAGCTCCTGTCACGACAGAGGTCAGACGCCCGCGTCCCTTCTCCTGTCTCTCCCCGACCTCTCCTCAGCCCCTGACACTTTCACTTGTGGAAGGCCTGTCCCCAAGAGGCAGCTCTGCGGGATGGGAGAGGCTGTGTCCTCCAAGGAAGACGGGCCATTCCGCCTCCCTGCTGTCTCCACAGAAACTCGCTCATGCCATCCAGGGTGTGGTTTGGACCAGAGACTCTCAATCTCTTGCCACACACGGTGACCACTGGGGTGGATGGAAGCACCTTCTCAGAATTCCAGAGGCCTGGGAGCAGGTTTATCCTATTGGTCCTGCTCCTCCCCGGGAAATTTCTTTACCAACAACAGATCTTTGTCTTTCTACCTCCTTTCCTAAGGGGAGGGGAACGCATGGAACATTCTTCTGACTCAACCCCCATGGATTCAGGATGAATTCTTAGGCACACATTTGTAGGCCCCTGTCTCATTGGCTTCATCCCCTGATCTGTGCTCTGTGGGAGTTTTCCTGCAGGACCCCGGGCTTCAGAAGGAACTCTGAGAAAAGACTCTGAGTGCTGTAGCGAGTCTTGGAAAGGTGAGTGAGCACCCTCTGATTGCCTGCGTCTCGGCTCTCGTCTTGTTGGTTAAGGGGACATCATTGGGGGTGAGGGACACGTTGGGTGGTGGCTCTGTCAGGGGAAGGGGCTTTGCTCCAAGTGTCCAGAGATCCGGGTTCTTTTTGGCTCGGCCTCTGTCAGCAGTTGGCTAGCTGCTTGCCCTTGGGAAAGTCATTTGCTTCGAATGGCTTCAGGGTAATTTTGAAGAAGAAAGGAGACTTCCCTCCTACTATCTTTCAGAAAAGCATGCTAATCACATGCATTTGTCTCCACAGCAAGGCTGGCCCCGTTTGGTCATTCTCTGGCAAACTGCCACCCCGTGACAACTTTCAGGGCCATAAACACGTGTCCAGAAGCAAGAATATGGGCCCAGACTCCCACTGAGGTCACCAGGCGAGAGAGGTCTGAGGTGTTTGCTACCAGAGGAGGGAGGAGACTGAAGGCGGCTTGCCCACTGCTCTTGTTCACAGGCCAGAGGAAAGCAGGTGCCGTCCATGAGGAAATGGGGACCCAAGAGGGGGCCACCGCAGCCCTCTCCACTGCACACAGGCTGGGGAAGAGGCCGAGATGGGGGTCCCCACGTCTCTGGACTCTGCCCACCTCCTTCCTCGTGATGGGAACCTGTCAACAGGAGAAGAATTTGTGTGGGACACTTTTCCCTCCCTGACAGGCCCATCTAAGGTGTCATCGATTCTTTGGTGGATCCCTAGATCTAGCCTCAATTTTTCCTATTCATGAAGAAATTCTACTCTTGTACTTGTGGGAGTTTTTTTTTCCTTGGTCTTGATTCTTATGGGGGAAAAGGATTTCCAAAATGGAAAACGGGGTGGGGAAAAGGGAGATCTCGTTCTTTCTCAAAGATTCCACAAAATGTTCAAAAACATGTAAAAAGCTGGTTTCTGATCCCAGTTTCGCTTTGGGCAAATTATTCCGCCTCTCTGAGCAATAGCCTCCTCGTCTGTTGAGTGGAGACAATAAGACAATGCCCCCCCCCTTGGATATTACTCAAATAAACAAACATAGTGGACGAGTCTGTAAAAGGTAAAGGACTGAACATACGTAAAGCATTGGTATCCATAGTAAAAATAATATAATCTGATAAAAATGACTTGTGTCATCATGGCAGTGAGTTACATCTGATAAGAACATAGCTATGGAAAAAATTTTCTTGTGCTTTCTGGATCACACACACACACACACACACACACACACACACACACACACAAATACAGTTGTATTTTAGATACAGAAAAGACAGCCAAGGTTTCCACCGGCCCCTGTGGGCCCTCTGGCCCTGTTCCTAGGAGAATAGCTTCTAGTCAGCTTAGGGCTTCTGGAAGCGGTGCTGACCAGTTAGAAGGGAAGAGTCTCTTGGCTAGGTTTTACTGGTTAGTAGAGTCGTCAGTCATTGCCCGTCCACCCATAACTCCATTATAGGCTTAAGTAGCCATTGTCTACACCGCCTGACCTGTGCCGGTAGTAGTCTCTGACTCGTTCTTCTAGCTGAGAAAAAGGAGTGGGACCCTTTAATTGCTCTCATGGGGATTGGAATTGGCAGTGAGAGAATTAGTCAAGTGAGGACAGGTGAAGCAGTAAACAGAGCAGGTGGGGTTCAGGGTTCAGTGGCCAGTGAGGACCGTGTGCAGGTGGCAGGAGGGAAGCCCCATGGCGAGTACATGGCAGAGCTGACCAGATTCTGACCCCAGAGTCTGGACTCTGGGGGATTCCCCTGTGTAACTTGCACTGTTGTCCCCGAACCAGTAATACACAGCTACAAACCGTTAAAACCCTGCAGCTGGGCTAAGTCAAACCATCCTTCATAGTGAATGTTTTAGCCACGGACTTATTATGCCCGTAAGCCCCTTAAGGGAAGAGATTGTTTTTTCCTCTTTGGCCGTGACTCCCCCAGCCTTTGGCATTGACCCCTTCTCACAGTGGGTGTCCAGGAAGCTTTGCTGGCCAACTCTCCTTCCCTTCGCCCTCATGAATTTGATGTGTCCCCCCACCCATGCAAAGGAGTATTAACAGCCCAATGCTGAACTGGAAATGTATCTTGCATTTGCATTACTTTTTAAAGCCCAAAAGGATTATGTGTTTGGGGTTAAAAAAATGTGAGTCGTAAAAAAGGGGCATGCTCTGAAAACGAAAGGTCTTCCGTTTTCCATGTTCTGAATGGCCCGATGTGCATTCTTTTAGGTAATTTCCTATATCGATATGGATGAAGACAGATGTGGAGCCTGCTATACATGCGAGTCCCCTTCGTTCTTTGTATTGGACGCTTCGTAAGTTATTCAGTCAGACCCTCGTGTAGGAAAGTTAGGTTATTTTCCATTTTTTCACTTTTACTTATTTTTTTAAAAAGATTTACTTATTTATTTTAGAGAGAGAGAGAGCACGAGCAGGAGGGGCAGAGGGAGAGGGAGAGAGAATCTCAAGCAGACCCTGTGCTGAGCACAGAGCCTGATGCAGGGCTCGAACTCATAACCCTGAGATCACGACCTGAGCTGAAATCAAGAGTCAGACGCTTGAGCGACGGTGCCACCCAGATGCCCTCTAATTTTTTTCATTTTTGCAAATAATATAATTAAACCCTTTGTACCTATGTCCTGACACACTTGAAGGAGTAGCTCAGTAGGAATCAGTCCCAGAAGTGGAATTTCTGGATCCGAGGGTGTAAGGCGTCTTAGGCATGGGTGGAGACTGCTGAATTACTCTTGAAAGATGTTGTTCCAACTCACATTGCCACCAACAGTAGACTCAGTCCTGACTCCCACCCCAAAGGTGTATTTCTAAGTTTAATGACATTCGTAGTTGTCCTTGGCTTGACTTCTTATGGGGTGACAGATCCCAAGTCAGTGTTCATTTGCATGGTGAACTGTTACCCTGGGAGCACATTCCCTGCTGAAATTAACCGGGATTCGTAGGGATAACACCACCTGCAGGACAGCTTCCACATTTAAGCATTAAAAAACAAACCAACCGAGTGCCTGGGTGGCTCAGTCTGTTGAGCATCCGCCTGTCTCTGGCTCAGGTCATGATCCCAGGGTCCCTGCTCAGCGGGGAGTCTGCTTGTCCCTCACTCTCTGCCTGCTGCTCCTCCTGCTTGTGCTCTCTCTCTGTCAAACAAATAAATAAAATCTTAAAAAAAATTTTTCCCCTGGACTCTAGATTGTGACTGTGTCCTCTCAAGGAACCCAGTATCTGAGAAAACTCAGCCTTCACAATTACCAATCCCACGGCTTCGTTTCTAGAAATCAACTTGTCATAAATGAAAAGACTATTCTTAAATTAATTGTAGGCAACTACGGTCTCGGGATGGACTGGGAGTAAAGCAAAAGTCAATAAGATCCTTTTACGCTATCAAGCCAATACCGCTGACTTTACACCCAACATAGGGCTGCTGTGCATATGGCTTCTCGTTATTTTTTAAAAAATCCGATTGCCACAAGAATAACATATGATTTGGGCTGGCTTCATTCATGCTGTATGAAGAGAACTCTATCTCAGAAATAGGAAAGAGAAAAAAAATTTAAAAATTAAAAAAAAAAAGAAAAAGGACAAGCCAACTAGAATTAAAGCAGACAAAACAACTTCGCCGAATTCCTTGGGTTTATGATAAACCGTAATGGAATAATAAATGTTACTATTATCAAGGGTCAGGGGGGCCTGGTTGGCTGAGTGGTAGAGCCCACGACTCTTGATCTCGGGGTTGTGTGTTCAAGCCTCACGCTGGGTGTAGAGCTTACTAAAAAAAAAAAAAAAAAAAAAAAAATCAACATTTGTATTATCAAAGGTCAGTGTGCATTAAAATGGATGACTGGTCCTGAAGGTAACCAGGAGCATAGAGGCGATGTCACCATGATCTGCTGTCATCATTGTTCCAGCCACCATTGACTAAATCCACCCTTGCTACCCGATATAGACCAGGCGTTAGGTTGAGCATTTGTCATATGCTTTCCAAATAGAGTTCCTGTGAAAAAGAAAATGCCCCCTTTTCTAAATGAGGACCAGCACCAAGAGGTTAACTGATTTGCCCAACATGACAGGGCTGGTAACATTCGCACAGGCATTCAGCCCTCTGTGTGTCCCCAGATACGGTGTCCCCGTCATTGTGCTGCCTGACTCGGCCCTGGGTGGGTCCCGCTGCAAACCGAAAACGGGCGAACGCGTCCTTGCGTCGGGAAAGCATTTCGAGACCTTATCTCGTGAGGCGTTCTCTGGGCAGAAGGTTTCACGCTGGGGAGTGGATCAGGGTGCCTTTCTTGCAAAAACAACACGAAACAGAAGCACCAGGAGTTGGAACAGGTGGGAGGCTTAAGCCGATCCAGCGCTTCGGTCTGTTCTTCCCCGTGTCTCCATTTCGGGAATGAAATTTTCCCACCAAACGGCCACACAGATGTCTTGCTTGCGGAGGCTGAGTTGGATCTTTTCCGGAGAATGACGCTTCTTCCATTGAAACGGCCCCTTTCTTGGATGGGGAGATGGGGAGTGCGTGCGTGCCTGCGTGCGTGCCTGCGTGCGTGTGTGTGTGTGTGTGTGTGTGTGTGTACGGTTCGCCCGGGGAAGTGGGCATTCAGGTGGCTGTTTGTGAAGAAGCTGGCAAACAGGGGCCTTCTCCCTGGCAGGGAGGAGAAAGGGCTGCTTGTTTCCAGAATATCAGAGAAAAGGCTGGTGCAGGTGGGGCCCCATCAGTGAAACGCTGGAAGCCGCGGCTGCAGGTGCTGCTTCTAGACTCGGATGGACGGGTGCTTCCTGGGGTTGGCGAGGGAGAAAGAGGGCTGCCAGTGCCCAGATAGAACCGCACTGTTGTCCCCAGGGTGAATGAGAAAGATGTTTCAGTGCTGCGGACGGATCTGGATGGTTTGCCACGGAGGACAAAAAGTCTCCTATAAAATTCCATTTACATAGTGCTATCTCACTTGGGCTTTTGGTGACCAGATTCAATTGTGCCGGTGTCCCCTGTGCAGTATGATATCATAGCTTCAGAGGAAGGCTTTATTTAGAGGTCACACTAGTTTGTCCTGGGGATGTAGTCATTTTTTGTGTCACAGACAATGTTTTACTGTGGAGATATGAGCCAGATGGCTCGGCCACTTGCAGTCCAGAGAGACACAGAGTCCGTATTGTTGGCGAATAAACAGAATCTATTGTGCGCTGCTCGTGAAACTCTAGTGCCCACCACTGTTTAGAGATGAAGTATTTAATAAATTGTTAGGTCTCGCTTAAAGAATCTGAAACAACATCTCCGAAGATGCGGGCACCCCCACCCCCCCAAATATAAATCTCCTGTGTTCTTAAAAGCCCCCCCCCCACCTTCCTGCAGGGCTTTCTTCCTTCCCCGCCCCTCCACCTCTTGAGGTCCTTCCTTACTGTAGCTGAGGCTCTGATTTTTGCTTCTTTCCCACCGCAATCCATATGCTAATATGATCTATAATCCTCGGGCAGCAGCGGGGACCTGGGGAACCACAGGAGGAGCCGGGGCTCAGCCTCCAGCAACTTTCTCACCGGAGGCTGGGAAGCCTGGGGCAGCCCAGTGCAGCCTTCCAGGGGGACAGAGCGTGCCACAGAAACGCCCTTTTAGGATTTGTTGGTCCCTTCTGCCCAAGATTACTCCTGAGGCCTAAGATAGGAGGTGTAGTGTTGCAGGGCAGGGAGAGGCGGCCGCTTTCCCAGGCGGACTTGACCTCCGACAGCGAGGGGCTGGGGCGGGGGCTGCGGCGTCCCGGGGAGGGTCCCTCGCTCCCCGCCGGCTCACCCCGAAGCTCCACACCACCACAGCAGCCCGCACAGCCTCCCTTTCTTTGTTTTTGTTTTTGTTTTTGTTCCCGGCTGCAGGTCTGTCTCTCTAAAGGAAGCCCGCGCTTCCGCTCTCTTCCGTTTCGCTTTACCCAGCTGTGGCTGGGTATGCGGCAATGTCAGGAGTACTCGTCTCCCTGCTCTAATTGCCGCCCAGGCCAACCTTGACTGGCAAGGAGAAAGCCACTGACAGGTTTGGGCTGTGTCCAGACCTCCTCAGACTTTCTGTCAGCCAACTGTTTGACAGTATATGCAAATGCATGCAAATGCGGGGACACTGGCTAACACCTGCAGAAAGTGACCATCCCCGCTTGGGCCCGGCCTCGCCGTAACCGGGGGTTTTGAAATGCTGCTTGGTCGCTCTCTGTCAGTTGATTATGCATTTGTCAGCAGAACGTTGGGCTGATAAAAACGCTCCTCTTTGTCCTGGAGAGCCGCAGAGCTCCATGTGGAGCTGAGTGCCAGGGATCGTGAGATGGCTCGCGGCCAGCCCTTGTGAGTCCTCCCTCCGTCTCCAGGACCCGAGTGGCAGCATCTGAACTCTGTGGGCTCGCCCGCCTCCAGGAAGGCCTTCTGTTTCCCTGGGTGGAAAGACAGAATGTTGGTGGCAGGGCAGCAGAGCGAAAGACCGGCTCTCTAGCAGCTGGAACTTGGCGACTCGGAGCCATAGTGTGCCTCGGATTTTTCCAAAGCCAAAGAAAAATCTGCCCAGGGTGTCAGGGAATTGGCGAGGGGGAGAGGGCCCGCCACCTCGAGCGGGAAGCGAAGGGCCAGACCCACACACCACCTCCCGACTGTGGGAAGACTGCCAGGCGGTGTGACTCTTGCATCCGCTCCTGCCCGGCCATGGCGGCTCCCATCTGCTCAGCCTCTGACGGCCTCTGACGGCCCCTCTCTTGAAGAGATGCGGGGACCGGCCGGTCAGCTGTCACTGCAAAGTTTTGTGTGTGGAGGACTGTGTAGTTCTGAATCTGGCCTTTCTGGAGGTAAGGCAAGTGACGCAGGCAGCACGGCCCCACAACTGAAGACTGGCGGAAAAGTTTCTGGGGCCTTCCTTGCGCCATCACGGAGGCAGGAGAAGGGCAGGAAGGCGGTAGACCAATGATCTATGTGGTCCTTAAGCATACCAGAACTGGGGATTTTGCATTTTGTGTGCGTATGTGTGTCGCTGAGCTTTGGTTCTCCAGAAGAAAAAGTCATTTGGGGAGCAGTTGTACAAACCAGAACTTCTAAATCCTCCTACAACTCTCTATGTATCCGTTGGAAAGATCTTGAGATAAGGGGGTCTTGTTGTGCAATTTTGGATCCCTGAATATATACAACCTAAGTAGAGGACCGTGGGTCCTGGGTACTGGTCTATAACCAACTCTCGCGATGTCTGGGAAGTCAGCAGGTAGCGCGTAATGACCGGGTCCCAGATGTCAGTGTTGACTACTGATTCAGGGAATTTAGATAGACTCCAAAGTGGTTTTTTTTTTTTTTTTTAATTTTTCAAAATTAAATTTATTTATATTCAAAATTTAATAAAATAAAGCCTCAAGCTTAAGAAAATACAGGGAGCAACATGTACTAAAAAAACCTAGTATCAGCAGAAATGTTAGCCAGAAAATAAAAAAAAAATTTTTTTTTTTACCTTAAAGAATCATTTCACCATTCGCACAACTTAAACCCATCAAGTAGTTGCCCGTTCCTTCTCATTTATTAAGAGAAGAATCACAGTGAGGACCCTTAAGATGTTTGACTCTCCACACTTTTTCCTCCAGAAGGAAAAAAGCCTGTCTTTGGCCTTCCTGAAAGTTGATGTTCTGGGACCTGGTGGGAAGTTGAAGCGTGCAGCTTCACCGCAAAGATAAGAGTTTCCTGTGTGTGCAAACATTTCCTCTAGCGGCCCTGCACAAAACCTGAGGTGTAAGTGAGGGACCCGACAGCATGGTAAGAGTCAGGCCTTCAGACTTGGCGAACATCTTGATTTTTTTTTTTTAAGATTTTATTTATTTATTTGACAGAGAGAGAGAGAGATCACAAGTAGGCAGAGAGGCAGGCAGAGACAGAGGAGGAAGCAGGCTCCCCGCTGAGCAGAGAGCCCGATGCGGGGCTCGATCCCAGGACCCTGAGATCATGACCTGAGCCAAAGGCAGAAGCTTAACCCACTGAGCCACCCAGGCGCCCCCAAACATCTTGATCTTGGTATCAACACAGTGATGGTGCCGAGGGCTTGTGGGATCAGTGGGTTCTCCAGATATTGGTTTATTCAGAGTGAGAAAGAGGGCAAGTCAAGCTCAGAAGGGTAGATCAGATGACTGCTAAGTACTCGGCATTGGGCACCCGCTACTATGGGTAAACTGAGGCACAAAAGCATGGAACTCTCTCGGTCACGCTGTGGATCCAGTTAATCATTAACAACAGGACCCCAGGGCCCTGTCCAAATGCCACGGAAGCACATGGGAATTCGATCGCCCAGCACATGCAAGGAAAACTCATGGGGGGACCAGATAGCCACAGAACGGAGGGGGCTGTGCATCAGAAAGATAAAGGTGATCAAAATTAGACAGTAGTAAGCTCCGAGAAGGGACGGAGAGATGATGAGAGCCGCCTCCAATCAGGCCCTCAGTTCTTCGGAATATGCACGAGACCGATATTGTTTGTGTCTGTTATAACATCAGCAAGGAACGAAGCTGGAGCCGCACCAGCTCAGGCGTGGTGGGTGGATGTTTTTTCCCAGCCCCAATGCCTGGCATAAAGGTGACTGGGCCCTCTCCCTCTGCCCAGAAAGCCCTGGCCAGGGCGTGGGTTTGGTTTCGCCACCTGGAAAGAGAGTTTCATCATACCAGCTGTAATTCATAACTGTAATTCATAACGGGTCGCTCTTATTTAAACGAGCCCTCTGTTTGCCTTCAAGGAAAAAAAAAGAAAGGCCAGAAAGAAATAAGAGGCCACATAAACGAGACCGTTTTGTTTCCCTCTTGTGCTCTCTCTATCTCTTTTAAAAAAATAAACTTTAGAGCCCAAGGTAGTTGTCGTTAAGCGACTTTAATTTCCTTTCAGGGCTGTGCGTTCGGGGTTGTGGTCACTCAGGCAGCAGTAACTTTGAAAAAATGACCCGTCTACACCCAAACAATGACAGAATCCCCCTTTTTATGTTGGAAACGCCCACGGCTTTCTGTGTATCTGCAGACTCCCCACGTAGATGCAACTGTTCAACCAGCCTTCTACTGAACAACTTAATTAAGCAAAAGAAAACGTGTCAGTTTCTGCCAACCTCACAAAAACAGAGCTGTGGGGGTAAAAAGGGTCGGCCGAATTAACCCACATTCCAGAACGGGTTCACTAAAGCGAGGCCTGGCTTTGCAGCAATGCCAAGGGGAACCGTGCGCTGGATTGCCATTCAGATTTATCAAGACATATTGTTTGGTAGATCATACTGAACACAATTAAAGCGGCAACACCTCGGGGGGCTACCACTCGGGTGTGAGCTGAGCTTAACTTAAAAAAAAAAAAAAATCTTGTCACGACACGGTGCCGCCACTGACATTCTGCACAGTTACGGAGACAAAACTGTTTTATCCCACCATATGAAAACAGCAAGTTGTTTTTCGTTTTGTTTTTTTCTCCCCCTTGTCAGTATCCAGCCCTCCCTCTAGCTCCGGTTCCCTCCTCTTGAAAGCCCAGGCGATATGCAAAGCAACTGTATACTCTGCATGTAATTTGTACTAGCTAGACCAAACTTGAATTTAATCCTTTTTTTTTTATTCCATGGGGGGGGGGGGGGTTAGAGGGGCGGAGTGCCCCTGCCTAAATCCTTCTCTGGAAGCTGAGAAAGCAAAGGCCCCAGGAATCCTGTTTCCTAGCCAATTAAATGTAGGGGGTTTTCTTTTTTTTTTTTTTTTCTTTTTTCAGGCTTGGGTTTTGATTTTGCTTCCTTTATGTGAAACCAGGATGGAGCTTAGCACCCAGGGCTCTCCCTGCCTCCCTGCCCCCACTCGGCCAACCCTCTCCCCTGCCCATTGGAGCCTCCCGGCAGTCAGTCCTTGGGGTGGCGAACAGCCAGAGGGAACTCAGAAACATCACACCGTGCATTTGGGGAGAAATTGGATCAGCCACCGGTTTGGCGTTCAGGCCATGAGATTGCAGTATTTTTATTTTCAATGGTCTCCCCCTCACCCCCGTGTGCATGTGCACATGTGTGTGCGTGTGCATGCACACGCGTGTGTGTATGGGGGTGCGGGTGGGTGTAGCAAGTCATCATACAGCATTATTTTACACAGAACGCATCCCACAGTTAGTATTATGCGGCCCCACATTCTGGATGGAGAGACAGACTCAGGTCAACCTTTACTTCCCCATCTTTCAAGGAAACTGGCACATCGGTGTTTGTGGCTTGCGGGTCTCTGGGTGACACATCAGAAACAAACAGGCTCTCCGATCCCAGATGAGCTGAAGCACAGCCGCTTTCCTGTGGGTCCTGAGCCCCCCTGTGATGCAAACAGCCGTGTGCTTAAGAGGTATTTATGCTGGATGTCCGCGGCAGGCACTTCCTTGTGGCGATGTTTCCTAAAGATTTAAATGTGTCTCATTTACGGGGCGCCTGGGTGGCTCAGTGGGTTAAAGCCTCTGCCTTCAGCTCAGGTCATGATCTCAGGGTCCTCGGATGGAGCCCCGAGCCCCGAATCGGGCTCTCCGCTCAGCGGGGAGCCTACTTCCCCTCCTCTCTCTGCTTGTCTCTCTGCCTACTTGTGATCTCTCTCTCTCTGTGTCAAATAAATAAGTAAAATCTTAAAAAAAAAAATGTGTCTCATTTAACGGAAGACCGTTTAGGTGGCTTTTGTTGGCTCTGCCGCCTGGAAGAAATACATGGAAGTCTTGCTCCACAAGCTGGGCAAAATCTTGCCAGTTGGGCCAGGCTGGCCAGGCAGAAACCAGAGTCTCTGGCCTGCAGAAGTGTGGCCTAGAAGCCTAATTAGTAGGCCTCGGTGCGGAAGGCCACAGGTGGCAAGGAGCGCGAGCTCTTCTGCACCGTGATGGCTTCTCTCTTGAACTTCACCCCCTCCCCCCCATAAAGTGGGTCCTCTAAGAGGCTTGACAGATGCTTCCAGGGCTGAGACATGCCTGGTGGAGACATACATAAAACATGCCGGCCAAGGAGAACAGAGAACCACAGTGAGGAAAGACGATTGGGAGTTTCTATCAGATAATTACTTAGATAGCTCCATCTCTAGAGAAGATTTATCCTAAGTACTCAGATGCTTCAGGCCAAAGCCATTAAAATGCAACACCCATGACAAGAATAGTTTACGCTTTTAAGGTTTCCTTATATCTATAGAAAATGGTCCACCTGTCTCCTTGGGGTGCTCTCCGATCTGGGACTGGCCTATGTTGCTGACTTTTATTTCCCCCCCAAATAAGTCAGGCCCCAAAGGAGATTTTTCTTTTTGGTCTGAAGGGTGAAGTTCATCTGGTTGGTACTGCTCATCTCCCCAGAGGTCTCTGTGCTGTCCCCAAATGGTTCTTCTGGAGCCTGATGGAAAATCTGAGCCAAAGAGCCCTAAGTAGACAGAATGCCCCAAGGACGTACCCTCTCCTGGAGGGCCAGGCCTGCCAGCCAGCTGGCCAGTCGCCCTGCCTGCGGCCCCTCCTGGCTTCCGGCTCTCTGGAATGCCTCGAATGTCCCCCTCGGTCCTCTGCTGTCTCCGCAGAGGGCCTGTGGCTGCTCTCCCTGCCTCTCTCCGTTTGGAGTGAGAGCACTTCTGCGCGGCACGGAGCAAAAAGCCAGGAGCGAATGATCTCCAGGCCCGCTCCCCTCCGTTTGGCACAGCGTAGGCCGGTGAGCGCCCTCCTTTTGACGTGGGCTGGATACCCTGTGCCTTCCGCAGCTAAGCCCGGGCCAGTCCCCAGGAAGCTCTCCCTGGAGCAAATGGCAGCAAGAGGAAAAGCTGGATGTGGTCAGCTCCTTCCTTCACCTTGCTTGTACTGCACGGAGGAGAGGGGCAAACTCAACCAAGGCTCTTAGAGCCCCCAAGGGACCCAGGCGCCCAAGCCCGGCCCTCCAACTCCCTCACTTCACTGCTGGGAATGGAGGCCAGAGGCCCAGCGTGATGGGCCCAGGGTCCCACAGCCAGGACTGGGATTAGAAGCTGCCTTTGACCCTCCTGCCCTGTGTTTTCACTGGGCCCCATCATCAGGTTCAGACAGGGAGATAGTAAGGCGGCATTGGACACATTGTTGCATTCATGCAATCGCTTCCTTTCTTGAGCAGGTGGCCTGACCTTTGGGTTTGAAACCACCCAGAGGGAGTTTAATATACCTCTCCGACCTAAATAGAAACTCCACTACCGCCCGTCCCAAATGTGTTCTTGGGTGTGGAAAGAAAGTCACCAGTGCCAGGAGGCAGAGGGACACACACACTCTCACAGATAGGGCTCTGAGCACAAGCACCCTCAACAGCTCTTCCCCTCCCCCAAAGCCCAGGGGGGGAGGGGCACTCCCCCACCCCCGCCCCCTTGCCTGCCCGGGAGGCTCCCTGATAAGCCTGAGCTTGATGGGAGCCTCTTGTTGGGTGAAATTTATGACCAGGCACTTCCTCGGAGAGACTTCCCACGTCGAATTGTCCAACATTTCTGACCTTACAGCCCCAAACAAGGGAAGGGTGGGGAGGGGAGGGGCGGGAGGGCGGAGGAAATAGGCAGAGGGAGGCGCCACTTGGCCAGATGTCCAGGGAGCTGGACGGGGCAGATGCCCCAGTGACATCTTGCGTGGCAGGCGTCAGGGCGCGGGGACCGGGGGCCGCCAGGGCACCTGACTAGCGCGGGAGCTGCAAACAGTCTGTGGGTCTGCCGGAGGGTGCGGCCCCCCTCCCTCCACCTGAGCGACAGTCCGTGGCCCTGGGGAACTTCTTGGACGGGCTTGAACCTGGGGGGGAGCGAGGACTTGCCCCAGCGCAGCTTGTCCCACCTGTGCCTTATCTGGACACGCCCCAGAAATGCCCAGGCATCTGTGGAAAAAGACAATTTCCGGGTTTGCTGGTTATCCGTGTTTGGTGTGTTTTTTTTCCCTAGATACTGCTGCATCTGCAGATTCTATTGGGATAGGCTTTCACCATCTAGTCCCTTCTTTAGCAAGAAGAAACTCCCCAATCCTTTGAGGGGACGGTCACTGCTACTCTTTCTTTCCTCCCACTTGGAGGGAGGATAGAATCATCTAGCAGAGCCCCTTAGATCACAGCTTCCTAAATATTACTGCTCACTGGAATGACCTGGGGAGTTAAAATAAACTACTAGTGCCAGAGTCCCCCTCCCCAAAGAGTCTGCTCTGACTGGTCTGGGACAGGCCTGGCTCCTGGGTTTTAGAAGCTCTCCTGCTGCTCTCCTGGGAGGCAGAGTTCCAGAGGACCCCTCACAATGGGCCACCCGAGCATCTGGAAAGGGGGCTTCCCTCCAGCCTTCCACATGCAAGTTTCAAGATGAACCGAGAAGGAGACAAGGTTGCTTATGACAGGAGAGGGGTGGGGAGTGAACAAGATAGAATAACATTTTGACCAGTGACTCATGTAAACCGGGCAACTGTTTACGAAGATAAAATTGAGCTGACCAAAATATTTTTTATTTTGCCGGGGGCAGGGCGGAGGCGCAGTTCTGGTTCCCCAATGGGCAGTCACCCCGATGCACCCACCGGCTTCTGGCTCTGGCTCTGTGGCCCCACTGCTCTGGGGATAAAGACGCACAGTCTCCCTGCAACGAGGGGCGCTGACCCCTCCCCAGTCGCATCGTGGACCCAGTGGGGCTGCGGCCACACAGCGGGGCTCTGGGTCCTTCATCCGATCCCTGCTCCTTCCTGGGTCAGGGCTGTGTAGAGCAGCAGGCTCTGCATGGAATGCTTTTTTTTTTTTTTTTTTAAGATTCATTTATTCATTTTAGAGAGCTGAGAGCAAGTGAGAGGAGGGGCAGGGGAGGGAAAGACTCCCAAGCAGACTCCCTGCTGAGCCCAGAGCCCCATCCCAGGACCCCGAGAGCAGGACCTCAGGAGAAATCAGGAGTCGGCTGCTTGACCCACTGAACCACCCAGGCTCCCTCTGCATGGAGTGCTCTTAGACACCCTACCCCCCAACACGAGAAGCACACGCACCTCACCTAGATGACGCCTGCTCATTCGTCCTCATTTATGTCGGACGTGGCTTCCCCAGCGCACGCCCCGGACCTCCCAGACCACGTGAAATCTTCCTTTGTGCTCGCTGTCCCGGCACCTTTCCTCCTGCAATTATCATATAGAAATGCAGGAAAAATGAACGATTTAGCTTAATTGCTCCCTATCTGTCTCCCCTGCTAAGATGTCAGCCCCATGAGACATGAAGCGTGCATTTCCTCACGTTGCCGTGGTTCCAAGTCCGTAGTAGGGCTGCAATAAATATTGGTCAAATGATAAAGACGGGCCACCCTGTCACTTAAAAAAAAAAATCCTTGGGGTCGTTCCTGCATTCACTAGGCTTTTGTCATTTTAACCCGGCTTTATACGTAGGGGCTGGTGGTTCAGACGCTATGTGGTTCTGTGGTTCCTGGTGGCGAGTCCTATATATGTTGCTTTGTGCCTCCGTTGCCTCAACTATAGAGCCAGCAGGGGGGAAATGCTGTGAACACACAAAGTTCCATACAAATAATGGGAGTTCTAACGACTCCTTTCATTGTGGGCATTTCTTAGCACATTCTCAATGTCATACTTAAAATGTTTAGGAGAGGGATGATCATTAAAGTTCATATACTATCTTCAAAGAGGAATTTAAGGAAGCAAACTAAGACTTATTTCTCATGGACAATATGCCAAGTACTTTGGGTATTTGGTGCCACTTGGTCCTAACAATATGCCTATGATGTAGGTCTAATTATTACCATGATACAGGTGAGGAAATAAAAATTCAGAGAGGTTCAGTAGCTTGCCCAAGGCCACACAGCTAGTGAAGATGGAGGTGAAAATGAAATTTGAAAACAAAAGTCCCACGCCTATTACCGCATACTACATCCTTTTGAAAAAGGCAGAATGACCATCTGGGGTTAATGGAGTTCTAGACCATGTCTCACTTAGAAGTGATACCTGCATTTTGGCTATCTCTTGGTTGCAGAGATAAACTGACTCTGAAAAAAATTCCAAGGGAGATCCTAATGTTTGCCCTAAACTTGGACAAAACACCCCAATCTTATTCTCTTTGAAATTGTCAGTAAACTTAGGAACTCGGTGCTCAATTGCGGGCAGAACAGAGAGTTTCCTCTGTAGCTGAGCGAGGGGTAAGTCTTCAGACCAGAGTCCCTTGAGATGAATAAACTCAATGAGAGATAATAACCTAGCTTAGTATAAACTTTATTAGTCCATTTACAATAAAGCTGACATCTACATTATTCTTACTTTATTCTTCCGGGAGCTCAGCCCAGCATCCGGGGGGAATGTAAGTATCCTCAGTGACCATGTCATCCTTTTAGAAAACACAACACAGAGGAGAGCCCATTGCCCGGCATCTACCAAGAACAGGGCTCTGCTTCAGGGCCGGGGTTCTCCCACAAGAGGGACCATGGATGGACTTGACTTCTCACTGATCTCCCCTTTCTCTCCAATTCCAGAGCACTTAAATCTCTTTCCTCCAGAAGAACTGAGGAGGCTTCATGCTCAGCTTTGTGCTGTGGTTTAAATCTTGGGCCCCAAAACAAAATTGTCAGGGATCCCCCAGCTCCTGTTGCTCTCGTTGGCTACAGTGACCCCCTTGTCCCTGTGTGTGCCTGGGACTCTCCTGGTTCAGCCCTCGGCGCCCTGTGATCACCTTCCATATGCTCTATGATGTGGGGAGGAAAAACCCAACCTTAACCTTAACCTTTATCCCCTGGTAATTTTGAAAGAGGCAAATTGCTGTTGGGGGGTGGGGATCCTTCCCTTTGTGTCATTCCTCTCCTGGCTCATTTCTAAGGGCTCTGGAAAGCAGCTGGGAAGACCTTTCTTTAAAAAAAAAAAAAAAGAGTTTTGCCTTTTCCCATTGTGATAACAATCCATCATCCTGGCGGACCTTGCCGACAACAAAGGAAATGTAAAGAAAGAAATTAAATTCACCAAGAATTCTGCCAGCCGGTGATGGTGATGGTGATAATTAGCATTTCCTGAGATCTCGAGAGTCCGGCATTCTTCTAAGCTTTTTATATATATTATTAGCACATTGAATCTTCAAAACAACCCCCCTCTACAGATGAGGCAACAGAAGCACTGGCTATTCCAAGTAAGTTGCCTTTGGCTTCAAAATTGCTGCTTGATTTTCATGCCCACATTTTCAAGGTCATGCCTCAAAGTAGCAGAGAGCCACCTTAGGTCTTAGCCTTCAGCAGCTCTTAAATTAATGTCCCCTCAGGGCACTGATGTCCTTTGGGCTACACTTGAGTGTCCTAACAAAAAGTGACCACCTGTGGTCCTCGTCCCCAACTCACTGCCCATCGGGCAAGGGAAGAGCACTTTTTGCCTTGCTCGGTCTTACATTTCCGCCCCCTTGGTTTTCTTCTTCAGCCTTCGCCACATTCATACGCTCAGCTACGACATTAAGTGGTTTCAGATTTGATGCCACATCGTATGTGTAGCACGTTTCCGGGTTTGTGAAAGCGTGTCTCGTGGGGTTCTATTCCCCGCCATAGGAGAGTCATGGGTGGGACCTCATCTCCGGGCCTGGAGGGTCCCGGGGCTTGTCCTCTTCTTCTTCCCATCAGACCACCTGCTGCCCGCCAGCCTGGGGACCAGGAGGAGAGTTGTTGGCCTCCCTGCGGAGTCACGGAGGCGGAGCATCTTCGCTCCCCAGGCCCTCGGCCCCTACTTGAGATTCTGTGCCCCTCCCCCAGCACCCCGGGCCACAAGCCGAGGTTAAGATCCGGCCCTAGTTCTGTTGTTCTCAGTGTGTGCTGTGTCCGGGTCCCCTCCCCAGCCCAGATGACAGTACTTAGTGACCTTTCACACAAGCACTTCAGGCCTTTGTGCTGAGCAATTGGCCCTTCTGCTCCGTCTGTGGGAGGACGCAGCGGACGCAGCAGACGCAGCGGACGGCAGTACAACTGTCGCTCTGGGCGGCAGGACTGATGAGCCAACAGGAACAGACAGCTCTCGGGAGAAGCCTGCAGACAAGAGTGTCCCTTCTTCCCATTCTCCAGAGTGACCCCAGCCTTCTAGTATGTGTGCATGTTTGTGTGTGTGCGCATGTGTGTACATGTGTTTGTGCGTGCAAATGTGAGCGTGTGCATGCGCATGTGCATATATGTGCACAAGCGTGTGGGTGTGTGCGTGGATATGTGTATATGTGCATGAGTGTGCATGTGTATGTGGGCATGCATCCACACGTGTGTATGAGTGTGCACACGTGCATGTGTGTGAATGTGTGTGCATGAGTGTGGGTGGGCGTGTGCATGTATGCATAGGTGCATATGTTTGGGAGGCAGTGAGTATTACCTGCCTGTGGCCAGGCGACAGTCCTATTTCCCTAGGTGACGGGTCCCCACCTGTGCAGTGGAGACTCAGCTCCGCTCCGGGACATGACGGTAGACTCTGAGAAGTCACCCCATCTCTTTAGACAATCTCGGTCAGCTGTCGATTTCTCCCTATCTCCAGGCCCATTAGGAAAGTGAATTAAAAATATGTTTAGCTGCCTGGAGAAGGGTCCTGGGCATCACCTAGACTGAGGAGTAGAAGCTACGGCACTATTTCACCACCGTTCCTATTCCCAGAACTTCTCAGAGCATTGCATCGCCTCCTGCTCTGATAGACGACGGAAACAAGAAGAGAGGACCTGAAGTAATATAGACCACATGATCCCTGCTTCCTAAGAAATAAAAGTAGATGTTCCAATGATAGACACATAGAAGAAGCGGCCGGAAGGAAATACTGTAAACGCGAAGGGTGATTGTCTCTGGGAGGTGGGATTGCACTTGCTACACATTTTCTTTTTCTATTTCAGTATTTGTTTGCACCACACATGAACCTGCACCATCAGGTTACAATCAGAAAGAAACACTATTGTTTTTTCAAAAAGGCTCATTTTTATTCTTCGTGAGTTCTCACGACCCTAGAAATTTCCTCTCCTCCTATTCTGTTTTGGAAAATGGAAGAATTGCCACTTTTCTGGAAACTCAGGTTGGATTGTTTGAGAGGGGGTTTCTGACCAGACATCTCCTCTGCCTGCAGGTGACTTTAGAAAGGGCCAAGAAAGGACTGGGGTTCCCTGTGCCACCACCCCAGGCTATGGAGAGTGGGGGGGGAGGGCACATTCTGTTTGCCTCACTCTGCCTCTGAACAATCTAGCAAGCATGTTTTTGTTTGCCACCCCTCCTGGCAAACTTCAACTTGGTGCTCTGTGCTAGAGAATGAACAGAGAAGGTCCCTAGGGGAGGGTAGACCCTGCAACTTTGGGACACCTTTGGTTGTCATTCACTCCTGCCCCCCAGTCGGCTCCATCCCACGGTGCCTCAGGGGATTGCACCTTTGCCCAAAGTCCCCTAGGAGAGGCCTGTGGGGTGCATCTCATGAGGGTCGACTCCCATTTCTGGTAAAATAAGCAACATCCACCCGGCTGCTGTAGCAAACAGCCGCTGGAAACCTGCCGTGTGTTTCGTGCCTGTCCACCTTGCACATCCTCTCCTTCTCCTTCCCAGCAGAGGGGCGTCTTGCAATGAATTGAAACCAAAGAGTTTGGCTTGAAGGGTCTGGATGAAATGGTGCAAGCCTCGTGCTGGGGCCAGCAAGTTATCGAAGCCCTTGGCAAGCCAGTCTGTCCCACTGCGGGGCATTCCTTTAGGGTGATGCACCCGATTGCTCCACAGTGAGCCCCGCACAGCTCCGCCCCTCTTTATCCAAAGACCCAAGACTTGCTTCTGCGGCTTGCTCAGAGCCTCGCTCCCTGTCAGTCTGTCCTAAGTCTTATTGGGTGGAAGTCAGATAATTCACAGATGATCAACCTATTCTCCAGGAGGACGAATCAAACTCGGGCAGCCTATTACCACGCGGGGGGGGGGGGGGGGGGGGGG